>CM035135.1:21614009-22214009 GCA_020205605.1 Panax ginseng
ATCACGTAGTCCACGTGAGGCAAAGTTATTCCAACGTAATAATAAAGAATGTAATAACAATGAAATTCACGGGCATGCGATAGACCGCATGCAGACGAGTTATTCCAGCGAATAATAAAGAATGTAATAACAATTGGCGAGAATTCACTAGGCATGCGATAGACCGCGCACGAGACGGGTTATTCCAACGAATAATAAAGAATGGAACCGGTCACATGCATAATCTGCACAAACAGGATATTCAATGAATAATAAAAAGCGGAACCGGTCATGCGTAATCACATGACGGGATATTCCAACGAATAATAAAGAATGGAATAACAACGAAATTCACCGGACATGCGATAGTACGCACGACGAGTTATTCCAACGAATAATAAAGAATAGAATAATAGAAGAATTTCACCATGTATGCGGTTGCTTGCATAGGCAAGTTATTCAACATAATAATAAGGAATGGAATAAAAACCCATATGAGTATTGAAAGAAAATAACTCTCTTCATGATTACGAAAAGAATAATACCCCTACCTTAGAAGAAAAGCGGATCTTTGGAATAATGAGGTAATGAGACTTCTCTTCTTCTTTCTCTATAATTTCTCTCTATAATAATTGCTCTATAGCTTTAGTGAATTGGTGAGAAATGAAGGAAGAATGAGCTTCTATTTATAGGAAAATATAATTTCAATAATTGCACATTCTGGGGCTCGAAATATTACAGTATAATACCTTCATCTTTTTCTTCATTTTTAATTTAGTCCTGCAAGTATTATCAAACTTGCAACACCTCCCATAATAGTAAATCATATGAATCAATAGTAAATCATATGACTCAATAGTTCTAAACATGTGAAAAAATTAATTATAGTATAGTACCTTCAACTATACCTCCATTTTTAATTTAGTCATACAAGTATTATCAATCTTGCACCAACTCTCCTAATAGTAAATCATGTGAATCAATAGTACACACATGTGAACACATAGTTATAAGCATGTGAATTAATAGCAATTAATTGCTCATTTATCTGATTAATTACCCGATTGGTCAATATAACTTCCAGACATTAATTATCATCAAAATAAATGTCGATTTTTCACTAACACCAATAATTCTAACACAATGGAACTATCAATTTCATCTTGAATCAACACAAACTTATTCATCATTAATATTATAACTCACAATATTTAACAACTAGGTCGTTCCCAGGAAAGAGGGGGCTTTCCGATAAGAATTTCTCCTTATTGGCGCGCAATTAGGTGACCAAACCTCTCCTTGACAGAACTTCTAGACATTGTTAATATTGCAAATAATAATATGAATAACTTTGTCATCTCAATTATTGATTTAATAATATAACATATTATGCAGGATGATCTTGTGACAATAATTGAATCAATAATATGAGAGATATGATCACGAACAATTCTTTGTAGCAATAATTGAGTATAACTGAGTGACTTCTTACGTAAGCATCAATAATCAATACCGTGTGCTACTATGCAACCACACGTATTACTGTACTTTTACTATCGGGTAGTTCAACAGTTTAACGGTAAAACTTCCGCCGTTATTTTTATAAAAAGATAATTATGTCATTTTCTAACTACCACAATACTTCCGTTGTGGGGTCCACCAATGCGTGTGCCGTCGTACGAATATTCCATGTTAAAATGAATATTCCCCGACCAATCGAATATTATATAACCACTTGCTTACTTTGAAAAATTTGTAAATATTACCCACAACTATAACATTATATTATATCCACACCATAATATTCAAAAAATTATATTTCAAGAGAAATTAATCTTTATTCATAAAAGTTGGGGTCTTATAATCTCCTCTCCTTATGAAATTTTACCCTCAAAATTTACGTATGTACCTGGTATGCCGAAGAGGTGAGGATACCTTGACTTCATTTCAGATTCTAACTCTTGAGGTATAACCTTTGAGTGTCAAATAGGATCATTCTTATCCAAGATTTTAACATGTATCTCCTCATACATTAAATCTTCTGCTATCTCGTCTAGTTCCAATTCAATAATGTGGTTTGGGTCATCCACATATTTACGTAACATCGATACGTGAAAAACATTATGAACACGTGACATACTTGGCGGTAAAACGAGTCTATAGGCCACAGTTCCTACTCAATCGAGGATTTCAAATGGGCCAATTAAATCAAAGGTTGAGATTTCCTCTCTTCATCGATTCTTACTTCTAGAATAACACCCTCTTGAGCCTTCTTCTTCACATTCATCAGCTCTGAGTATGTAGCTTGCACGGCTTTAACTTTATCGATTAAAGTCGATTCTACTCATATATTTGATATCGCCACGTGGGTCCTTAGAGTTTTTAACTCTATATTCATTATTTATAAGTTATACGAAATGGGTTTTTATGTTAACAACATCACACTCAAAAACGCATACGATCTTTTACTCAACGCGTCAGCTACCACGTTCTCTCTTCCACAATGATATTGAATGGTATGATCGTAATCTTCAATAGCTCAAGCCAACGTCTTTGGCGCATGTTACGTTCATTTTAGGTGAAGAAATATTTGAGAGTTTTTAGAAATGGGTTTTGTACTGGGGTCAATACAAAATTCGATTTCACGCTCTAGGGTTAGGCTAAGAAGTATTCAAGAATACGCCAGGAAATTTATTAATAATAGAAATATCATTCAAAATTGTGACTCTCATCCCAAGACTTGGATAGTACGTCACATTGATAACTATCAACTTGCCATCATCATTCACAACGTCGCCTACAAAAAGTCTGGCTTCAGTGCATTACACAAAAGGAAGTCAACAACGGAAGGATCGGGGCTCTTTACTTATGGCTTGATATAATAGTGATTAACTTTTAGTAGTTTGGTTGCTTGAATTCGCATAACAGGTTAGTTAGGAATATGAAAGATAACAACCTTACGAAAAGCATGATGAGTAGTTAACCAATCGATTCCTAAAATCGCATCAAAGGTAAGTATTTTCAAAGAGATAAGATCGACAGGTAACGTGAAAGTGTCGATTTGAATCAAATAAGATTTATAAACAGTGGAGGTAACGAAGGTTTCTACTAATAAAGTTTCAACCAATAAGTCAAAGTCTAATTTCTCCGGAGTCAAATTTAAACGTTGAGTGCAAGTAAGAGAGATAAAAAATGGGTAGAACAGAATTATCTAATAAGGTATAGACTTACGTAAAATTTATAATTAACTAACCCGTGCTAACCCGCTTGGGTTACTCGCTTTTGAAAGTCATGAAAAATATTCTTTCACGAAACCACCAGAGCTTTGTTTTGTCTGTATCCGCCTTTGGTGCCACCGTCCCAGCTGAACTTGACTTTGGTGCACGACAAAATCAGGCTAGGTGACCTTCTTTTCTATAATTATAACATGCTTTGGACTGCATCATGCAGTTTGGACTGATATGTCCCTCCTCTCCGTATTTGAAGCATACAATTGGTGGTCGTTCTCCTTCCTTGAAAATGGGTGTTGGTGCTGCTGTCTTTCCATCGTTGTTGAACCTTCTCTTCATAAAATTTCCTCTATTATCTTGGGCATGATTACCCTTTGAGTGGTTACCATTCTTAATGATAATTTCCCCGATGGTTATCATTGTTAGATGGCCGTTGCCACGAAGTGCGATTATTATCGTGTTGTTGGTGGTTGCCTTTTGGTTGTGTTGACTCATTATCGGCGCTCGATAAGCTGAGCCCTATTCACAACATCTCGAATATAAACAAAGTTTATGAGAAATGAGGTATTGACGTATATCGGGTTTCAAACCTCTTAGAAATAGTTGCGTCATTCGCTCCTCATTATCGACCAAATGGGATGCAAACTGGGATAACTCCGCAAATTTAGCCTCGTATTGCGACACGGTCATATTGTTTTGCTCCAACTTGATAAACTCCACCTCCTTTGTGTGATGAATACTTTCGGGAAAGTACTTGTCATTGAACAACTCTTGGAACTTCTCCCAAGACATCTTGAGTGCGTTAGGCTGGGTACGCTTTACAGATTCCCACCAATAATCTGCCTCTTCACGTAACATAAAGGTGGTGAAGGGAACCTTTTGCTACTCTGAGCATTCCAAGACATCAAATATCTTGGTGATCTGCTTTTTCCACGTCTCTGCCTTAAGTGGTTTTGGCTTTACCTGCACGCAAACGAGGTATGAAGTTAGATCTTAATCTTCCTTGTTTCCTATTGATGAGGAGTGAAGGGTTCTGATGTTGATCTGCATTTGATGTAGGTTCCCGGCTATACACAGCCTTGAGGGAATTGGTTCAACATCCACTCTATATATCAGGCCTTGTATGATGACTATAGAGCGATTGTAGATGGTTGGGGATTCGGGACATTCTTTTCCATCCTTCCCCGTTCTTTGTCCACAGGGTTACCTTAGGGCATTATGTCGCTTGACCGGTTTCACCAGACTCAATCACTCCATTTGTTGGATTGTGAGGTGATGACGACGCCGATGGATTGGCGATTTATCACAGGTATGGGGTTCGAAGGGGATCCAGTGCCTTGCACGGTGAATATTACCCCTACTACCATCAGATCCTTGTTAGGAGTTCGGACGGAGAGAGGTCTTCGAGGCGGGACTGTCGTCTGAGTCCTCTGGCGTAGATCTTGTAAGCGAGTTTGTTGAGTGAGCCTATATACGATGATGTGAGAGTCGGGGATCGCATTCTTTGGCAATTGTTATTAATGATCATTAGGGTTGCTTATAGCGAGATAACTCCTCTACGGTGTCCTTATTTTTTGATTAAACCACTCGACATGTGGACCGTATAGGAGACTATGACTTGGTTCCTACACCTTTGCTGGTTCCTACACCTTTGCCTACTTCCTCGGGGAATCTTGTGTCTGATCGCGAGGGCTTGAGAGGCTTGGTTAGGATTCTACCCATTCTGTTGGTGAGTATTTCTCTTGTCTTTTCCCATGTATACGAGTTAAGGCGTTGGCCCGATAGCAGATGTTTGCCTTTGTGTTGGCAGTTTTGGGCCTATGAGAGGCTTCAATATTTTCATCCTGTGAGCGTGTTAGGTTTAGATACCTATCCACGAGGACGGAGATGACATCATTCCATACTGGCGGAGGTCCTTGTTGCTGAGGGTTTCACCCATTGTCGCCTACAGCTGGAGTTGTTAACCACATATGTCATCATATGGGTTCCCTATTCTGGGGAGCATTTAATTGTTGGGTTTGAGGATGGGTACCCGACTGGTGTCGAGCACATGATTTCCACCCGGAGGATTCCTCTCTTTACAGATGGGGGATGGGAGCTCTACTTAGGAGAGCGTGCTATCAGGAGCACTACAAGAGAGATTCACATGCCGATCTTGCCTCTGCGCGAGCGTTATTGGCTTTCCGATAACCCGTCATCGATGATATCTCATTGTTGGGGATTGTGGTTATACATTATCGGAGGGCCCTTGTACTCGGGAGATGTTCCAGATATTGGTGGTCCCCTCATTACCATTGGAGCTCATACCAGCGCCACCACGGTTTATGGGGATATGGTTCCGAGATCCATGATGATGATGGATTGGCTAGCTTGTATCGGAGAGATCGACTCGTGACCGCAGTTAATGCAACTTGACCCGGCGGTTGGACCGCGCACATTTCTTTATCCGAATTTGGGTAGAGATCCTTGGGCGAATACTTTTGATCCTTCCGGCTCTGGCCTGGCCCCTCGGGTGACCCATATGGCTTTGCGGTCACGGATCTTCCTTATATATAGTCGACATCCACAGAGATAGAGATCCGGTGACTTCGGGAGGAGTTACATCGAGATGGGCGGGATCGGCGATGTGAACATCGATACCATTGACTTCTTCTGATGTATATTTCTCGCTATCTCTTTTGATGGGCCTCTATTATTTGTTGGGTAGCTTCGCCTCATTTCCCTGTATTTTAGCTGTAAAGAGATGTATTAGATGATGATATACTTAGGAATGTATGTACAATTTTCCATTCCCTATATCATATTGCCATCTATTATATCATGCATGTTATTATGTTATGCATATGTATGTATGTGCAGAGATATTCAGCATTGACCCTTGGATGGTCTTATGACACGGCTCGTACAGATGTCTTCTTCGACAGTTAGCCGTATTGATCATACCCCACCATTTTTGGTGGCATCTGGTATGCACTCATGGTATGATATTATGTCACCACCAGACGGGGTATTGTTGTAGATCATTCTTTGCGACATCTTATGACCTTGTTGATGTTTGAGTTCCCGTATGATTCATAGAGGGTATCTTTGAAACCTTTAGATGCAGACGAGCCAGAGTTTTCGGTTTGGGACCCAAGAGTTGACTCCTACTCTGGAGGAGTATGCACGGTTGATGATGATGCTGTTGGACAGACCTTGCGTGAAAATGGCGATTGGGGACATGAGTAGGCAATTCATGACCCTCACCGACTTGAGGCGTAGAGTGGTACAGGATGAGATTACATCCGGCCACGTGATATCCCAGCATTTTCTGATTGATAGATTTAGCTTTGAGGATAGTTATGCACGACATTCTGGGGATTTCACCATGCCGGAGGATCATTGGCATTCAGCCAGAGTGGATGTACTGCTACTATTCGTTTTGTTATACGTCTACATGCCACGGTACATGGATAAGTTGGACATCGGGGTCATTATGGCAGTGAGAGCTCTCAGGGAGGGTCATACCATCGTCTCGGAATGATTATCGCGAGAGACTACGAGGTCGACTACATCTTCTTTGCACTTGTCCAATAGGAGTGTTCATAGGTAGCTCGATCATGCTATACGTGTGGTTTATGTCACACTTGGGACCGATTGGCACATTCAGATAGCATGGATATTGTTTCACCCATGATATAGCCATGTCATACTCCTTCTAGCCTGTAGAGTGTACAGATGTTGCATCTTGGTCAGTTTTCCTTGCAGGGATTGGAGATCCATTCGCTATATTGCTTGTGTTGGGGCTTAGCTCACCCTCTGACTTCATTACTCATGCTCCGGGCATGGATTATCTTCCTCTCATTTGGTTTAAGAGGGATGCTCACCTACTTACCCATTGGTAGTGATGTGTCGGTTTGACGATTCGAGTTTCCATCCATTTGAGGGGTGAGTCGGTAACTTAAACTTCTTCTCGACACCTATCATCGTAATGAGACAAGTCTAGGTTGTATGCTGTTAGGATCGGCGAGCTAGCTGATTTTTCTATCGGTCATTCGGGTTATTCTGCGTATTCGGCATGGATGGAGCAGAGAATGCATCGACTATGGTAGTATCCACGGTCTTGAGGATAGTGAGTCCGACGATGAGAGAGCCTATGGAGGAGGCGATACTTCCATCGATGGGGACTTGGTTGTTGGGTGCCTTGCCGTATGTGATGGATTCTCCCACTCAAAATTGCCTTGTTACTCGATATTGACACAATATTTGGGCGAGCCTACATCGATGACCTATGAGAGAGATCGGGGCTAGGTAGTGATGTTGTGACTCTTGATGGGAGAGACACTTGCTCTATTAGAGAGGATCTTGGCTAGATTAGCTAGAGATGCATTGATTGTGGAGAGGGATGCTGCCCTATCTGCTAGGGATGTGGCCATTGCAGATACTACTTTCGTGAGATCCCAGACAACTGACATTCTTGTCGAAATGAGTGCATACATTGATGAGCATCATGTCACCATGTAGTTAGCCTTTGATCTACTAGCTCGTGTAGATACCCTTGGGCAGGAGCTTGCAACTTTACCTCCTTTTTCAGAGAGGGATGCTATGTTAGATCTGATAGTCCGTATACACATAGATCCGTAGATAGCTTTGTATTTTCCTGCATAGACTAGCTTAGCCATTTTGTCATGTATAGCACATATGTATATATCAAACAATATTATATATGGTAGAGAAATATATTTTGATTTACTTCCCTTTCAGTTGTGCCATGATATTTGCTTGATATTTGCCTGTTTCTTCAGGGCTTGTGATCTTGATGCATTCTGAACTTGTCCTTGATATGTGGACATTGAGACATCGCAGGATCTCTCAGAACTGATCGTTGATCTTTATGTATCCCTACCCTCTTTGGTGTCTTGGGACTAGTTTCTGTATGGAAATATGGAGGGTGTAGCTTTTCTTCTCTCGAGATTGTGCTTTCACTACGGATGGTAGCCGATTACTTTTATTTGTGAGAAGCCTAGTTAATTCCATCTTTTATGGATTGGTATTGCTCTTTGAGGCACTGTATGACTTAGATGGTCACCGAATCTCCTATTTGTGAGGAGAGGTTGGGTAATTCCATCCCGCGAGTGCAAGCCAGGTGAAATGTGGTGGATTGAAGGTTGATCCCGATCTTAGTGTGACAAGTATCTTTGTTACGGTAGGGGTTAATTGAACCATAAATGGTTTGCCTACATACTCTATTGAAGAGGAGATCAAGTTTAACGTAGTTAAACTTTGGTGTAAGAGGTTCGACACTTGAATGTGAAGGAGATGGGTGTAGAAATATTTTTGTTGTTTTGTTTTTTGTAGAAAAGGGCGAAATGTTTTTGTTATATTTTGTTTATTGCGGCCAAGGGCCATATATAATATGGTTTCCTCGTACTCCCGTGTATCGGGGAGATCGGTCGGCGTAGTTCGGCGCGCCTCGGGGACGAATCGCAGACCAAAGAGAAGTGTGAATCCGTGATAAGCGTAGGCTATCTGCGGGAGAAAAAGTTTGATCCCATAATAGGGACAAACTGCGGTGTGTGAAAAAGTTTGATCCATTTTGGGGACAAGCGCAGCGTAAAAAGTTTAATCCGTATTTAGGATAAAGCTGCGGTGTGAAAGGTTCGATCTTGTGTGTAGGATAGCTTAGAAATTGTATGGAAGGTTTGAAATGAAGTGGAACGAGTTCTTTGATTCAAGTGAGGTAAAACCAGTTCTTGGTTTTGAAGTAAGGTGAAACCAGTTTCTTTGGTTTGAAGTGTATATTTCCCTGAGGGGAAAAAGAGTTTGTAAAGAGAGGGTTAAAAGCGGAATGATTTGGTAACTTGGACATAGTACCATTTCACGGTGTTCGAGTTGATAAGGCATGGTGGAAATTCATATCATCCATTTCTATAGTGCGAAGCACCTCCTGTTAATACTTCTTTGACAACAAATGGGCCTTCCGATTAGGGTGAATTTTCCTTAGTTTGATCTTGATTGTCGATGATCTTCTTTAAAACCAAGTCATGTTGTTTGAGCTATAGTAGCCCAGGACTTTTACATTGTAGGATAAATGCGATCCTTTGTTGATATAATTGACCATGAAAGATTGCCGTGGTTCTCCTTTCGTCTATCAGAGATAATTGGTGATACCTATCTTGTACCCATTGGTCTTCATCCAACTGAGCATTCATCAACACTCTGAGGGATTCCATTTCCACCTCTATGGGGAGCACTGCTTCCATTCCATAGGCTAATGAGTAGGGGGTTGCCCAAGTGGAAGTATGCATTGAAGTTCTGTAGGCTAATAAAGTCAGAGGCAAGAGGTTAGCCCATCCTTTGTGATTGGTGGACATTTTCTACATAATCTTCTTGATATTTTTATTAGCCGCTTCAACATCACCATTCATCTTTGGACGATAGATGATGGAGTTAAGGTGTTTAATGTGGAAATTACTGCATAACTCCTCCATCAATTTGTTGTTGAGGTTCTTAGCATTGTCTGACACAATGACCTCTGGTTGTCCATATCGACAGACTACATTGTTTCTGAGAAAGCTATGATATCTTCTTTGGTAACCTTGGGGAAGGAGGCTGGTTCTACCCACTTGGTGAAGTAGTTGATCATGGTGAATATGAATCGATGTCCATTATTAGCTTTGGGCTCGATGGGCCCGGTCACGTCCATTCCCCACATTGAGAAGGGCCATGGCAAACTCATATTGTGGAGTTCCCTTGGAGGGGTATGGATAGCATTCCCATGAATTTGGCATTGATAGCACCTCTTGATGTGATCGTCACAGTTAGCTTTGAGTGTAAACCAATAATGCCCTGTTCTGAGGATTTTCTTGACAAGTAAGGGGCCGCTCATGTGTGGGCCACATACTTAACCATGGATCTCATCCATGAGCCTATGAGCTTGGTCTTTGTCTAGACATCTGAGGAGACCTAATCCTGCATCTCTCTTGTAGAGTGCATCTCACTTCGTGTAAATTTCATAGCAAGTCGATGGATCCACCTCTTCTCAGTTAGGATCGCTTCAGCGGGTGTAGATCCATCTCGCAAATACTCCTTGATATGTTGATACCAAGGGTGGTGGACGGGAGGTAGTTTATCCGATACTTCTCCAACGTAGTTCCCATAAACTAGGGCCTTTTACATGGAAAATGTGATGCTTGGCATGTTTTCCTTGTCAGGTATATGAATCAAGGAGGCCAACATTGCTAGTGCATCCGCAAAATCATTCCTATTGCGAGGAATGTGTAGAAAGGAGATTTCTTTGAACTCCAAAGCCATCGATACAACTTGACGATGGTAAGGTAGCAAATGTAATTCTTTGATTTGATAGATTCCCGTGGATTGCTTGATTACCAATTCGGAATCCCCAAAGACAGTTAACTACCTGATGCCCATTGAACGGACAAGTTTTAGCCCCATGATACAGCCTTCATACTCAGTTGTGTTGTTGGTTCTGAAAAACTATAATTTGACGGCGACAGGATACTACTCCCCCATACCGGACACTAAACTGCTCAAGCTCCAGAGCCTTATACGTTAACAACTCCATCAAAATACATTTTCCATGTGTGGAATGCATCGTATTGATGGTGTTGCTGAACTGTCATTACCCCTTCATCGGGGAAGTATGTTTCCAAGGGTTTGTAATCCCCTGCAGGTGCGGTGGCTAGTTGATCCGCAATTCCTTGACCAGGTTGGCGGGACTTTTGTGTCACGCAGAGCGATGTCAAATTAACTTTGTAGGATCAAGCGCCATCGAACAATTGACAATTTAGTATGGGCTTCCTGAACACATACTTGAGAGGATCCACGCGGGATATGAGATGGGTTGTGTGACCATGGAGGTAATGCTGTACCCTCATGGAAGCCCATGCTAAAGCACAACAAGTCTTCTCAATTAGAGTGTACTTGTGCTCACTGATGCTGAATCTTTTGCTGAGGTAATAGATAGCTCGTTCTTAGCCTCTATTGTCTTTCTGCCCAAGCATGTAGCCCATGGCATTGTCATTAATGGACAGGTACATAAATAGGGGAACATTATCCCTGGGAGGTACCAAAACAGGAGCGTTAACCAAATGCTCTTTAATGGTAAGGAAGGCTTTCTGGCACTCATCGTTCCATTTCATGGAGGAGTTCTTCCTTAATAGCTTAAAGATGGGCTCACAGGTCGCTGTGAGTTGAGAAATAAATATGCTAATAAAGTTGATTCTTCCCAAAAATCCCCGTATTTCTTTCTCTGTCTGAGGAACGGGCATTTCCTTGATGGCCTAGATTTTGGTAGGATCTAGTTTAATCCCTTTGTGGCTGACTAGGAAACCTAGCAACTTGCCTGATTTGACACCAAAGGCGCACTTGGCTGAATTCAACTTCAAGTTGTACTTACGCAACCTGTTGAATAATTTTCTGAGATGGTCTAAGTGGTCTTCCTCCCTTTGGAATTTGACAATGATATCATCCACATAGATCTCTATCTCTTTGTGCATTAAATCGTGGAAAAGAGCCATCATAGCTCGCTGGTAGGTTTCCTCGACATTGATGAGGCCGAATGACAACCGTCTATAGCAAAAAGTTCCCCAAGGCGTGATGAAAGCAGTTTTCCCACGATCTTCCTCTGCAACCATAATTTGATGGTACCCCACGAAGCAATTCGCAAAGGAATACATACTTTAGTGGGAAGTATTGTCATTGAGAAAAGGTACGGGAAAGCTATCCTTAAGACACACTTTGTTTAGATCCCGATAATCCACGCAAACTCGCACCTTTCCTCTTGGCTTAGGCACCATGGTAATGCCAGCTTGGAATTGTTTCACAATTTCTTCTTTGACTTTTAAACTCCACTCAGGTTTCAATTGCCTGAGCTTCTGCCTAACTGGCTTGAATCCTTCCTTGATGGGAAGGCGATAAAGAACAATGTCAGTGGACAAACCCACCATGTCTTCATGAGACCATGCAAACACATCCTGGAATTGGGTTAATAGCACAACAATGTCATTTCGTTGGTTTGGGGTGAGGTCTGAACCAATCTGGATAAGCTAAGGGTTTTCTAAGGTTCCAAGATTGAAAGGAGTGGTTTGGTAAAGGTTGGGTTTAGGTTTGTCTGCGACCCATTCCTTAATCTCCTGAGGTGTCTCAATGTCCTCTTGTATTTCCATCAAGTCTGAGTCAAACTTTGCATCAAAGTTACAACCCTTGTGGAGAGAAGGCACATCACCAGGAAGTACATGCACATCTAAATTTAGAGTCCTTAAATCAAAAGATGCTTTCACTTAATATATGAAACTGTTTAATCATACAAAAGTGTTAGCATGTACTGATAAAATAACTGCTAATACTGTATAAAAAAGTAAGCAATTAAAGTTATCTACAGGGCAGAGAGATTTTTTTGCCCGTTTTACCCCTTTGTGGCTGACTAGGAAGCCTAGCAATTTCCTTGATGGCCTAGATTTTGGTAGGATCCAGTTCAATCCCTTTGTGGCTGACTAGGAAGCCTAGCAATTTTCCTGACTTAACACCATGGTGCACTTGGCGGGATTCAACTTCAAGTTGTACTTCATGACACAATTGAACAACTTTTTGAGATGGTCTAAATGGTCATCCTCCTTCCGGGATTTGACAATGATGTCATCCACATAGATCTCTATCTCCTTGTGCATTAAATCGTGGAAAAGAGCCATCATAGCTCATTTGGTAGTTTGCCCCGGCATTGATGAGGCCGAATGACAACCGTCTGTAGCAAAAGGTTCCCCAAGGCATGATGAAAGCGGTTTTCTCATGATCTTCCTCATTATCATAATTTGATGGTACCCACAAAGCAATCGACAAAAGGGTACATGTCGTATTGAAGCGGTGTGAGAATGTGGATAAATGGCACGGGAAAGCTATCTTTAAGGCAAGCTTTGCTCAAATCCCGATAATCCAGGCAAACTCGCACCTTTCCTCCTAGTTTACGCACGGGAACAATGTTGGATATCCACTCTGGATATGTAGACACCATGATGACGCTAGCTTGAAATTGTTTCACAATTTCTTCTTTGACTTTTAAACTCCACTCAGGTTTCAATCGCCTGAGCTTTTTCCTAACTGGCTTGAATCCTTCTTTAATGGGAAGGCGATGAAGAACAATGTCAGTGGACAATCCCACCATGTCTTCATGAGACCATGCAAAAACATCCTGGAATTGGGTTAACAGTGCAACCAAGTCATTCCGTTGATTTGTGGTAAGGTCAAAACCAATCTGGATTAGCTTAGGGTTTTCCAAGGTTTCAAGATTGAAACGAGTGGTTTGATAAAGATTGGGTTTGGGTTTGTCAGCGACCCATTCCTTAATCTCTTGAGGTGTCTCAATGTCCTCTTGGATGTCCATCAAGTCTGAGTCCAACTTTGCATCAAAGTTACAACCCTTGTGGAGAGAAGGCACCTCATCAGCAAGTATAGGCACATCTAAATTGAGTCACAAAACAAAAAGATGCTTTCACTTAATATATGCAAATGTTCGATCATACAAAAGTGTTAGCATGTACGTGATAAAATAACTGCTAGTGCTGTAAAGGAAAGAGAGCAATTAAAGTTATCTCTACGAGGCGGAGGGATTTTTTGCCCATTTACCCTCGTCGACCCGATGCATGGAGTCTTACTCCAATTATCGAGGAAAAGTCTGATGGATTATGCGATGATGGAGGGTTATCATTGTCCTCCTTCTCCCAAATGATAACCATAGCATCTGGGCAATCATCATCTAGGATATATCTGTTTGTATGTTTATCATGAACAATGACGTGTATGCCTGACATCATCAAGGCAATGTCATGTTTACATTTCTTCTCCCTTTCTTCCACTTCGGGATCAGGAATCATCACCTCTTTCACTTTGAATGGTACTGGTTTGGGAAATAACATAGCCACAACATGGGTTGGCACCTTCATTGGAGACTGTATCAGCTCATGCGGTGCAAATAGAACAAATCACCGTGTGTCAGATACTTGAGAAACTTGCATGTGTTTGTGCGGATTCCTATGATTGGAATTGGCAGCATAGCCTAGTCCGGCTATCCCAATTTGATTGGACATTTGAATAAGGTGCTTAATACCCTGTTGATCTTTACCAAGCCCTTGTCCAGGCTGATGACCCAATGACATCATTTCTTGTGTAGGCATAGCGTAACCTCGGCACAAATCTTGGAATGCTGAAGTGGTGCTCCAATAGGTTGATATTGAGTGTTACTAACTTCCAAAGTATGGCCCAGCGACTCAACTTCGAATTGAAGTTGATAAGCTGATAGATTGCCTTACTTTCGGGACATTCATTCGGCGTTGTGATGACTAGGCATTGTTGATAATGTATTTGATTTGTTGATATAATGTGGAGGGAACGGCTCCAGCCATGTGTATCCATGGTTTCCCCAATAGCAGGTTGTATCCTGAGTCTATCTTGAGGACATGTAAGGAGACATTGAATGTATTTGGACCAATCTCAATTGGCAGCTCAATCTTTCCGACGGAATTTCACCGGGATCCATCGAAAGCTTTGATCACCGTATGGCTGCTTTAGATCCTTTTGAGATTGGCATTCATCTTCACCAAGGTGGCATAAGGACAGATATTCAGAGATGAACCTCCATCTATCAATACTCCAGCTAACATATACTCGGAGGACAACACTGCGATGTGCAGTGGCTTGCAATGATCGGTCCCTTTGGGAGGTATGTCGTCATCAGTGAAGGATATCACATTGTTGTTGAAAATGTGATCAACCATATGTTGAAATTTTTCTACATCCACTGATTTTGGTAAGTAGGCTTCTTCCAAAACCTTTAATAAGATCTTCCGGTGCTCCTCAGAAGAGAAAACCAAGTCCAATATTGATATCTGATATGGAGTTTCTCTTAAGCTTAAAACCACCTTGGCTTCATTATGGCCCATAGTGCGGAGGAATTTTTCAATCTTCTTCATGGGAATCTTCCCCTTTGCTTTGATGGCGGACTTCATCACCCTCTGAGGAAGATACAGTGGATTTTTCTTCGACACTGTAGCAGTAGTATGAGACGTGGATCCTTCACCTTTTCCATAATTCCATGGAACTTTGTGTAAGCTGACAACAAGATATTGTGGTCTAGAATGTAAAGAAATTGGCTCAGGTGCGACCACTTTCAAAGGATTGTCAGCTCCTTTGAGTTGAATTAATTGTATGGGAAATGCTTTGACAGTCTCATCATCCTCGTCGGATATAACTGCTACTGATCCCTTCCACTTGGTAGGACATGTATTCCCACTCTCAAGTTGCACAGCATCATCATCTGCTAGCTGTAGGACACCGCTATCAATGAGATTTTGAATGAGATGGTGGAGTGCCCAGTATTCTTCTGTGCTGTAATCGCGAGAGTGTGAATGATATTGATAGACTCCATCAGAGTTGAACCGTCTAGAACGGGGATTGATTTGAGGCAGAAGGGAGGTAATTCTTCCTTCGTTATTAAGCATTTGAAATATCTCCTCCATAGATTGGCCAAGATAGGTAAATTCCCTTTGATTGGCAAAATCCCGACGGGCTTTAGCATTTGCTCTCTTTGCAACCTTATCCTTCATAGCTTCGCTTTCTGAAGGTGAGGGTGGAGCATTCATAACAAAAGGCAGGAGATATGCATGCTCCTGGCTGACTAATTGGCGTGTGACTTGATGCTGATGGGTCACCAGTTCTGCCAATTGCTCAATTTGCTTGCAAAGAGCTTTCATTTTTCGTTCCATAGTAAACTAGAACTTTGCAAAATCCCATCTATTAACACCATCTTTGATGGTCTGGGATGATTCACCGTTAAAATTGGAACTCTGTCCAGTGCTCCAACTGATCATGTTGACCTCTTCTTCTTTGTGTTGAGGAAGAGGGTTGTCTTGCACATGAGGTTGATCTGGTTTAGTGACCACGATCTCTCCATTGTCTATTAAATCTTGGATCTTGTGTTTCAAGGTCCAACAATCTTGAGTATCATGTCTAGGTGCCCCGACATGATATGCACACTTTCGAGTAGCATCAAAACCCTTCCCATTAGGGTTGGCTGGTGGAAGAAGACGTATGATTTTCTTCTGAGTGGTCAGAAGAACAAGAATATTCTCGAGCGAGTCCCTTAAGGGTGTGAACGTTCGAGGGCGCTTTACTTCTCCATTTTTAGGCAATAGAGGGTTTTAAGACTGTGCTTGGAAAGGGGAGTAGTTTCTCCTCTGTATAGGCATGCTTTGATTGCCTTTTTGACCTTGTAGTATCAAGGAAACATCCTCCTCTTTCTTTTTATGGACCCTCAGGGTTGTTTTCCATAAGATCCGGATTGGATGTGCTCGTCGAATTTAGGCGGCTAGGTCTTGAATCTTACCGGATTTCAATCCCATCTCAACCATGTCTCCGTGCTTGATCATTTCAGAGAATGGTTTGCCAATATCAGCTAATACTCTCTCATAGAAAGGAGCTTCCTGTATGTCTATGAAAGTCATGGCCATTTCGATTAAAATCATGGAAGGAATAACTTGAAGACCCAGCGCCCCACCTCTGAGCATACTCTCTAAAAGACTCATTAGACTGTTTCTTAACCTTGGTAATCTGATACCGGTCAGGAGCCATTTGAGATTGAAAACTGTATTGAGTGAGGAAGGCATGAGCTAGCTCTTCCCAACTATGCATCTTTGAGTTGTCTAATCTGGTGTACCATGAACTAGCCTCTCCAGTCAGACTCTTCTAGAACAGCTGCATTCTGAGCTTCTCATTTTCCACATAAGATCCAAGTTCTCCAATGAACACTTTCAAATGTGTATAAGGATCCCCTAATCCATCGTATTTTTCAAAATTAGGGGTTTTGAATTTCTCTGGATAATTAACCCCAGGAAATATGCAAAGGTCAGCATATGAAACACTTCTACGTGCTCCAATCCCTTTGAGAACACGGATAGTTTCCTCCATTTGGAGGACTTTTTTCCTGATGTCACCGTTGTCTGGATCTCCTTTGAGATGGGTGTTTTTAGGGACTTTGTTGGTCGTATCCAACTGAGGTTCTGGAATTGTTTTTTCTAAACCTTGAGCTCGTCCTCGTGTAGAGGATTCTATATATGCGAGTATCTTACGTTACCACAGGTAGTGATCACGATTCTTTAAGCGAGAATAGCCAAGTCACGTAATTTGTTTACTCAATCAGTTAAATTCTTCTCGAAAGCTTGAGTTAGGTAGATCGAGAAGAAGATATGATTGGCTATAGGCTCGTGGCCTTTTTAGATTTTGATCGGGTAACATGGCCACTTGCTTCCCTACAAAATACTTATGTAGTTTAGTCTTAAGGACATTGTAAATGTTATCAAAATTATCTGTTTTAGGAATTTTGTCCTGTAAAACCGAGTGTTAATTGATAGCATATTATGTATGCACAATATTCTTCATATTTTCCATTACATATGGATGAACATGGAATAAAATTACAAGTAAATGCTTTTACAAGTAATTGAAAATGGAAAGCATGAAGAGACTTTCACGGCTTTTTGGCATGAAGGTCCCCAAATCATCGCAATCTACTTGACGGGAAGTTAATCTGGTCATTCAACTGGAGCGAATTTGGGTGGTGCCTTTCCCAAGCCTCGTTGGAATTAGTCTTCTTACGAGTCCAGTAATCAAACATTGACAGGATAGCCTCTTGGTGGAGGAACCACACAACATACATTCACATACAACGTGTCTCACCGTTTATACAAAATGATGACATGTGCGAAGCACTAATATCACATATAGATATTTAGCAGTGAATTAAGTAAGATGCATTCATACACATTCATCATAAATATAAATAAAACATTCACATACAAGTATATAACAATTATGAAAAGCTTGTAATAGCGGATTAAGCCATCTTACTGGAATCCCCAGCAAAGTCGCCACCTGTCGACGTCGGGATTTTTAGTTGTTCGTTTTCGTTACTTGTTCTTTGGTGTTCTCATTGTTTTGTGAGATTTTTTTGAAAAAACAAGTGAAAAAGGTCCGACATGTATAATGTCGATGATGAACTGTTAAGAGTCGCCAGTTGGTGTTTTTAACTTGTTGCACCAACGCAACCGAAAAGGTTTGCACATTGACCTAGTGTTTTGACACTACTAAATGGGTCTGTGAAATAGAGATTCGTTATGGGTCCGGGGGCTTGATTATGCAGAGGGAAGGTGTTAGGCACCCCCCGACATCTATGTTACCACGGTGACAATATACTTTCAAAAGCTGTTATATGAATGTGTGTGTGTGTGTGTGGATCATATGCGATTATTTGAAAGTAGTGCGAGGCCTCGTTCGCACCTATATCTGTGAGGTTTGAATTTATAGAAAAATTCAGGTTTAGCAAGATATAACAATGAAGTTTTATAAAAGAGGTTTTCAAACCACATGCTCAATAGGAATTGAGACCTTTTCATACTTCCATTTTATTGTTAAATGTTAGAAACATGTTTGCTTTTTATTTTCGAGATCTGAGGGCATCTTGAGAAAATAATATCTGATAGTCTTAGAACTCCTCATGGGCATGATAGTCATCTAAGGAAATTTGTACTACTGTAAATAATGTACAAAGTAACATACAGTGAAAAAAGTCCATCATTGGAACCGGATCTAGATTCAATGAGTGAATCAGTGATCACATGATTCCTAGCTCACATGAATCTGCGATTTGTATGAAAAGCGATAGCGATTATATATATATATATAAAAGCGGTATATATATATATATATATATATATATATATATTTGTGTGTGTGTGTGTGTGTGCATGATCAACCACCATGAAGCAACTCCATGGGGATCAAAAATGTAAATATATATAAGCGGTATATATATATATATATATATATATATATATATATATATATATATATATATATATATATATATATATATATATATATATATATGACATGATCAACCACCACAGAAATGAATCCATGGGGATCAAAAAAGGTAAATAAAGCATTAAATCGATCGTATACCACTAAAGTAAACTCCAAAGTGGGATTGAATGTAAATAAAAGCGATAAATGGCCTTGAAGTAAACTTGAGGCTGAAAAGAAAATGTAAATATATATATATATATATATATATATATATATATATATATATATATATATATATAAAAGCGAAACGCATTTGGATGTAAAATCCAGGCTCATCTGATATGTTTGACAACAATTATATATATAAGTATATATATATATATATATATATATATATATAAAAGCATGTAAATGTTCGAATGTAAAATCCGGGCTCATCAAATATGTTTGACAACAGTTATATATATATATATATATATATATATATATATATATATATATATATATATATAAAAGCAAGTAAACGCTCTACATGTAATCTAGGCTCAATCGAGGCATAACTCGATAATGTTAGTCCATATATAAAATATATACATATACAAGTATATATATCTGAGACAAAAATGAAAACCCACGGATAGAAGTTCTAGGCAAACGCATTATAACCGACTCTCAATGTGTAGAATAATGTGTGCAAAGATGAAGAGAAAGGCTTTATAGAGTGTTAGAAGGCTTACAGTGGGCTGCCAATGCAGACTTCTATGACTCTATATGGATGAATACTCAGCTCCCATTGGTAAATGTATAGCTATATGTGAGCTAACAGGTGTTTAAAAAGAGCAAGCACTCAATATATGGTGTGTATAGAGCAAATTGGATAGGGCTTCCTCACCTTTTTTTTAAATGGCTACCCCAAGCCCTCTATTTATAGAGGGGGGAGCCGCAGGTGTACTTGCGGCTACCCGGGGTGCCCCGGGCTCTGCGGGTCTCATCGTCTCGAAGTACGTGCACTCGTGCACTGTGATTTCCGTTCGAACTTGTAGAACTTCAATCCAAGCATCCGAATGAGGTATATAAGACCTTCTTCGGACCCCTTGTATCGAGAGTTGCGCAATGACATTGGATTAGAGGTTGTCAGAAGTCAGGAAGAGGGGACCATACCCATAATCTTTAAGCTTCAAATCCTATCCGGTGTGCTGCCACGCGCAATAGTCACTCGGGATTTGAACTCCCTGGTTCTTGAAGGACATTGTTGTATATATGTATGTATGAAATATTGAGACGATGCGCAGATGTTAAGGTAGCAAGATGACGTTTGACTCCTCATCGGTGTTATCGCCGATTTAAGTTGAAAGCAGACGTTGCTCAGGGTTATATCTGAGATTAGACTGCTGCAAGTGTTTGAATACCTCAATGTCATCTGCGAGGGTGCCTGTCTGCCCGGTATTAGCTCCGGGTCTGCGGTATGAGTGCCTTAGCAAGAGGTCTGAGATTGAAGCTGATTGCATTTGAAACAAGCATTTAAAGGGGTTATCATGCTTAGCTATGACAACATTCCACAGTGTTATTGCCAAGGACGAAACTCGGGGTTATCTCTGAGGTTGGAAATGATGTTCCCGGTGTGTGTTCCGGGGTTGGGAATGATACTCCCGGTGTCTGTCCGGGGTTGAGACTGAACTTCCGGTTGTATCCGGAATGGATTGTAAGCTGTCTTCTAGGGTTATCTCTGAAAGACGATTCTTGCCTCTTGCAATGTTAGTAACAGGTGTGCAGAAAATTTCGAGTGTCTACATATTATTTACAAATTCAAAAATTAAAAATCCAAAAGCCATAAGGATTTGTTTGACAAAACCCTTTAAAATTTAAAGACTTAATATATTTAAGCCTTATTTGGCAAAAACTAATTTAAACCACTCTAATTTTATTTTAATAAACCATTTAGTTTAAAATTTATAATCACATATTATTTATTTGGATCTCCATATCCAATAATAATCAAATAAATTAGTTACACATACTATATTTAAAATAAATATTCCACTTAAACAAATATCACAACATTATAATCTCACTATAATTTTTTTTTTATTTAATAACTTGTCATACCATCTTAAATTATTAAATTAAAACAACAATATAACATCTCATGTTATATTACAACTCTCTAAATTATAATTTAATTTAATTTAGAATATTATCTAGTCATAAATATTTACTAATAATAACCACATCAATAAAATATTTATTTCATTTAATAAATATTTTAAATTACAATTACTAAAATCTTGGATTGTCTCATTCTTCCCTCCTTACAAAGATTCTGTCCCCAGAATCAAAAATACAGATTAAACAAATAACTCAGCGTACTATAAAACCTCACTTTCCCAATATATGAATATATATTTCTTTTCACACCAGATCACATATTTCAAAATATACAACACATACATATACATACTCAAACTCAAAATATCTCATAATAAGAATTTTAATTATTAAATTCCTATTTTAATAACTTCTAAAATTTCTGGTTGTCACATCCTTCCTTTCTTACAAGGATTCCGTCCTCGGAATCACCGAAACTGTAATATCCAAGATTTTCTATGTAATTTATGAATTATCAATAAACGATTTTATATTAAACTTTAGGGCGATTTCATTTATTAGATGTATATGTGTTGTACATATATGTGTTATTTCAAGATATGTGATGAGATGTATTTAAATGGTTGGTTTAGTTTTATTTAACTATTTAAATTGATGAAGTAGGGAATTATTCTATTTATTACGTAAGATGGTATTAAATCATGAGCTGGAGTTCGGAGCAGAATTTAGAGACGCGAACTGCGTATTCGAGTCTGGAACCTCGAAATTAGTCAGGATAGACTGTAATCACGAAAAAGTGTCACGGTTGACTTTTTGGTCAAAGTCAACTAGTTGACTTTTTTGAGGAAAAAGTCAACTACGAATTTCAGAGGTGAATTTGACTAAACGGATAGTCCCATGACATCCGGAACATCGACTTTAGTAAGAATCGATATAAGGTTCGCAACGTTCGGCTATGAAGGGCAAAATGGTCAAAGTAATTTATTAATTGATTAATTGATTATTATAATGTTTTATTTAAGCAAGTCAGCAGCTGGTGGAACCCTTGTGACTCACGAATTGGGACAAGGGAGGGAGTATGCGTATATTACATAATAGCTAAGGTGGGAGTACTTTATTTTATTCCTTAAAACCAAAATCCTTTTATTTTTTTCTTACTCCCTCATTCATTTTCTCTAACTCCCACATTCTTCCTATTAATTAACTAAATTATTATATTATTAAGTATTGTGAGTAACTAATAATTAGAGTTGGGTGTTATGGGAATCAAAAGACTCTAACAAGCTATACATATATACATATCACTCAATAAACGCACTTTTCTTTTAAGAAAATTCCACCAAGTGAGTAAACATGGAGAGAAATTGAGAGTGATAGATAGTGTGGTAGTATTCTAGTTCTGGGGAGTCTAAATAAGCAAGTGAGGAGGATTTTCAGAAGCTAAACAAGAAGAAATTCACATCAATTAAGCAACTCATGAACCTTTATATGTTTTCAAGGGAAATAACTAGAAAATGCCTCTTAGTAGTCAATTTGTTCAAAGCATGGTAATTTAGTGAGTTGGTTTGTTGTAACATGTTCATATATGTTGGTAGAAGTGATCTAGATAGTAGGAGTCAAGCCCATGCATGCTAAAATCAAAATCACAAATTTTTTCAAAGTTGGTTGAATGTGAAATATGTGATTTTTGGGTTTTTCGGAGCCTCAGAATCATGGTTTATATGACTCGATTAGCGTATGTAATAATTTTATAAAATAGTATGTAGTATGAAGTCTAATATGGCCCAAATTTTGTGTGAATCGGAGTTATAATGATCAAGATATGAAAATCGTAAGCAAACATGTTCATAATAAAATCTACAGAAAATCTGGAATTTCCAAATTTTTCCAAGTATAAAACTAGTGCTGGCACGCTTTTTTATGCAGTTGGTTTGTGGTCTTAGCTTGCTAGTTTTATGAATGTTATATTTTTGTAAAATACCTTACTGTATGAAGTTTATTGTGTCCAAGTATCATGGTCATATAATCTTTAGATTAGTGGGAATAAAATCGCAAAAGTGGCTGCAAGAAACAAAAATTTGATGTCTTTCTTACTACTATTTGGATCAGTCTATTTTGGGGGCATTTTCGTCCCTATTTTGTACTATAAAATTTCTGGAAAAATTTGGAGTATTAATATAAGAAGATATGAAGGTCCTATAAAAAATTGAGAATTTTTGGCCATACGGTTTGAGAGTTATGGATTTTACGGTTAATGACACTTTTTGAGAAGATACCCGAATAACTCTTTGTGTATAAGTCCAAAAATTACAAAATGTTTACTAGAAGTACATGTGTATAACAGGAGTTAACCCTGAAAATTTCAGAATTTTGGAGCTAATCTCGATTTATGAAAAATCTTAGAATATTTAGCTATTATGGACTATTTAAAAATAGTAGATGTATTTTATAAATTTCGGGAAAAATATATGTTCAAAGTGGGACTATATTCTACAAAATCTCAGAAAAGAAATATTTTTGAGACTGATTTGGTATTTTTCATATAAATGATGTTATATGGATAAATGAATTTAATTATATATGTGATGTCATAATTATGGAAAATGAGATTTTCCGACGTGAGACCCTTAAGCATATTTTATGCAAATTTTTAATAGAGTTTTGGTCCGAAAAATGTCACAAATTTATGTTTCCCAGTTTCTTTTATTTAACCACGTGGCCTATACGTAGAAATATGTTATGTAATTGAATTATATTTGAATACGTGTGAGTTTAATTGTCTTATTAAAATAAAAGGGAACCATTACACTTCAAAGTGGTGTTCGAGAACCAAATTGCTTAACGTGTCACATGTGAATAGGTTACGTGAAGGGCTAGTAGATAGCAGTAATTGTAGAAGACGTATCAGGCAAGTTTCCTAACTTTATTCACTTTATTGCAGTGAATGTAAGTTCCCTTAACTTGTACAATTTATCATTGTGTACAAGTCTCATATGTTGCAAGTTATAACTCGTACAAACTTATATATAGTGCAAGTTCTATGGATGATTACTCAATTATTAATTCAATTGTTTATACCTTAAAGTTCTCAATTATTTATGAACTGCTTTCAAGAATGCGATTTGACCATTTGATTCTGTTAGATATTATAGATGGGAAATGTTGTATTATTTGAACTATTCCAAATTCATTGTAGCTATTTAATTCTACCAATCCAAATTTCTTTGGTGCGGTCTCGCATGAAACTAAGATGAAGAACCCGAAAAACGGGGTAACTGATGTCGGGCATATAGTCCCATTTACGCTTATGCGTTTAAACTTTATACTTGTGCACAATGTAGGGTATGATAGGCTGATCACCTGGAGTACTTGCAGAGACTGTTTACAATCTATTTGATTGTTAAGCCGTCTTATGGTTTTCGATGAAACAAAGTAATGTTCAAGGTATCTAACACCCCTTAGTATGCTATTGAGAACTCCAGAACTCTTATCTTGATATTCCAGTTTATCTGTTGATATTTATTTCAACTGTTGAGAAATATTCATACTAATGCTTTTACTTGATGTATGTTCTCAAACTACTTTATATACTTCTTTGGGCAATTTGTGCTCATTCTTGCTTAAACCTTTCGATTAAAATGATAATATGCCGAGGGCTTGGGCAAGGACAAGGGAAAGTCTAAGATGAAATGATGAGAGTTATTTATGTAATAATTATATTTCCGCATATGATGTAATGTAGCGATAAACGCAATGTTTAAGTGTACTACCCAGTAAAATGATAAATAAATAAATAACATTTAAATGCATATTTTAATTTTTCTAATTGGACTTAGTCTTTTATTTGGGTCAACTAGTTTTTTAATTTATGTGGGCTAATGTATTAATAAGTGTTGAGTAAATTAACTTGGTAAAATTGAGCTTTAAATTAAGTGGGTCAAATTTATAATTATGTAATTTTTAAAATCCTATTAAAATTTGGAGAATTAATAAATATATTAATAAATAAAATCTATTTTTTTTAAGTGAATAAATGTCTAAAACCTAATTACTCAACATCACGTCTGATACAAATTGAAGAAAAAGAAGAAGCGCAGCCGCCTCTTAGTATATCTCAGAGAAGTGCATCTTTGGTTAGAAAAAAGGAAAGGCGGAGGAGGCGCATTGCAGCAGGAACATAGGAGCAGAGTCTCATATTTTTTTCAAGATCAAGTGAGTTGATCATTGTTAGTTACTTTATTAATTAATTAAATAGTGTGATAGTTGATTGAGTAATGCTCTGAATTTGTTTAGTTGGTTTTCGTGCCAAGTATCATATATAAGCTATTAGTTTCTGGTTTGCAGGGTATATATATAGATATTATATGATCATTTGATGCAGATTATATATATATATGTGTGTAACCTGCAAAAAAAAAGAAAAAAAAAGGGGATGATCATGATGCGAAAGTTACTATATGTAATTAATAAGTTATTATTATAGCTTGTGTTGGTTGGCTTGTAGCAGTTGCTGCAGGCGTTAATTTTAATATTATATATATATATTATTATATGTTAATAAAAAAATTTTGGCCATGAACTTATAAACGGAATTAGTAATTTAAATTGATGTTATGTATATTAATTCGAATTAATTAATTTTACCGACATAGTTATAAAAGTTTTGATAATAAAATTTAATTGTATTATGTTATTAATGATTGGATTGTAATAAAATTTTATTAAATTATTTAGATTGAGCGAAGGGGGAGTCTAAACGAGTTTTTAGAATATACTTTGGGTATTACATTACTTAATCCAGGTACGGATTCCGTACTCCTTCAGCAATAATCCTTTTAATTTTGATTTGTTCGTTTTGTTTTTGTTTAGAAGTTAGTTATTGTTTCGCATGACTGTTCCTTTTCAAATCCATGTGATAGTTTCATTTTGGGGCATTGATATTTAGAACTCATGTTTGTACTCTTTGAACTTGTTGATCGTGTTTAATATGTATCTCAATTTTTGTAGTAATTTACATGTTAGTATATTTTGGAGACTTGTATTGATAATTCGTTAGATCTATCATGTACACGTTAGAACCCATTTGTGTTAATATTGTGTCGCATGTGTTGTGACATGATATTTTTGTTAGAATACCATAGGGTATACCTGAGCTATAACCACCTGTGGGGATACCACAGGCATGTCCTCTTAACCGAGGCATGACACCTTAGTGGCGGTGTGATCGATCCACAGCGTCTCCATTTTGTGCTCCGGTGGGAGTTGGCCATTTGGTGTTTTGTTGTGGGAGGCGTCTCCATTTTGTGCTCCGGTGTTACGTTACATTTCTATTCTCGCTTGAGTGGTGATGTTTGTGCCAAACACGCCTTCTGATTTTATACGCATCTGGATTACGTAGTCCGATGTGTGATTGCACAATGGCATGATTTTGATTACTGTGTGGCATTATTTGACTTGCCTATGTGGCAAGGTATATTACTATTTATTTTGAGCTCGGTGTGAAATAACACCCAACCATTTTGATTGACTATTATTTCATTGTGTGTTAGTTTTATACGTTTCGTTTCACTCATTTCGCCTCATTTCATTTAATTGTGTTAGTTATTTCGTTTCATCATTCTTTTATTGTATATCCGTCTTTGGGCATTTGGCTCATCTTTGTGTTTTCTTAAGCAGGTATTCAAGGGGATCGAGGCAAGTGTGATGAGAGCTTCCTTCATTCAATAGTTTAGAAATGTTACATTTTAGGCTTGATATATCGATTATTTAGAATTGTAATAATTATTTAGATTGTGGTTTGAGCCAAATTGTGGCATTTATTATGGTTTGTCTTATGACATTTAATCATTGAGATTATTCTTTTGTTATTTAGAGCCTTGTTATATTCGTTAGTTTTGTTGAGTTTTGTGTAACCTCTTTTTCTATTTCAGAAAGGGGGTGTTACAGAGTTGGTATCAAAGCCAGGTTCTTTCTTGTAGAAAACCTATTTAGGTTTGACCTGTGAGTTATGGGTAGACTTCTGGGTTTGGTTTTTATTCTGTTTGATTTTCTGTTCAGCTATCATATCAGCTATATTCGAATTTATCTCTAATCTGCTTTGTTATATTCGTGATCTCCTTCTTAGATGGTTCGAAGATCAGCTAGAGTTGCTGGGAGGCGAGGTAACAATAGGGGAAGAGGTGAAGGTCGGTCCAATGAGCAAATTAATGATCAGATTAATGCTCAATTGGCTACCTTGGTGAATCAGGCAGTGAACCAGGCTTTACCTCAGTTGGTGGCACAGGTTGTACAAACAATGTAGCAGCCGCCACCAGAAATTCCCGAGCAAGGGGATCCAGGAAATAATGGTCAGCATGCAAATGTTGAGGAAGGGAATGCAGATGGTCATGGTCAGCAGGGGGTTCCAATGTATGTGTGGTTGGAGAAGTTTCAGAATTAGAAACCACATGCATTCAATTCAGCTCCGACTCCTATTGATGTAGAGAATTGGATTGCTCACCTAGAGAAGATCTTTGATGTGTTGGGGTGTTCGGATAACAGAAAGTGTTACTTGCAGTTTACAAGCTAGAAGGGGATGCACAGAGGTGGTGAAAAGCGATGAAAACAACAAAGGGTGTTGGTTATGTTGAAACACTTGGTTGGGCTGAGTTTTGTGAGGTCTTTTATCAACAGTACTTTCCAACTGCTGATAAAGAGGCCTATGCTAGAGAGTATCTGTCTACTCGGCAGAAAGATGATGAGTCCATCACAGATTTCATGACGAGGTTCACTAGGTTAGCGAGCTTTGCGGGAACCTCGGCGAGGACCTGCAATAGAAACAATGGAGAAGTTCAAGTGGCGGATTCATTATAGGTATTGCCAACATCTTATTAACAACAAGTTTGCGAGCGTGTCGGCGATGGCAATCTGACCCAAGAATATTGAGATGGAGAGCGGGACTTTCGGTCTTCTAAATCGGAAGAGAGTCGAAGAGGGGAGAGATGACCAAAGAGGTAAAACTTGGTCATCACGGAAGAATCGAGTGGTCGATGGAGCAGCGAGGCGAATTGTGGCGGCGAGGGCGATGGGCGTGGCCAAAATCAGAATAGGGGTTATCAGCAGATGCCTCAGCAAGGGCAGAATCGTCAACTGTAACTACCTTGGCATGGTCAGAATCATCAGTAGGGGCAAAATTAGGGTCGTTATCCAGGACAAGCTGGTGGGGGTAACCCAAATCTCATTCCGATAGCTCCTTGTGCTACTTGTGGGGCTAATCATCTGGGGAGGCCATGTCATAGACTCACAGGTGCATGCTTCTTATGTGGACAGATGGGTCATATTGCTAGGGATTGTATCGGGCCACGTGAAAATGGTGGAGGTGGTGATAATGGTGGCAATGGAGGTCAGCGTCAGGGTGGTCGAGTGTTTGCCTTGACGTATAATCAGGCGGCAGGTGCGCCAGGTACTATTTCTGGCACTCTTTTAGTTGGCAATCGTGAGGCTTTTATTCTGTTTGATACGGGTTCTACTCATTTCGTTGTTGCTCAGTCTTTTGTTCGGCACCTTGGTGTGCCATCTCAGTCCTTAGATTTTGTTATGTCTATTGCTACCCCGATGGGGAATTCTGTTGTTATTTCTGATTTGTATCGAGGGTGTTCGATCAATTTTGGGGATAAGATTCGTAGGGCTAATCTTCTTCCAATGAGTATGCACGATTTTGATGTCATTCTTGGGATGGACTGGTTGGATAATCACCAGGCCACTATCAATTTTTAGGCGAAAAAGGTTATATTTGGAGATGTGAAGTCTCCAGAGTTCGTGTTTCAGGGTTCACAGCCGAGTAGGGTGTTGAAGTTAATTTCAGCTTTGAAGGCTGGGAAGTTGGTAGCAAAGGGTTGTGAGGGGTATTTGGCATTTGTGAAGGATACCTCTAAGGGTGAGTCGCGTATTGAAGATGTTCTAATTGTTCGTGACTATTCTGATGTGTTTCCTGAGGAGTTGTCAGGGTTGCCACCGCAGTGGGAAGTGGAGTTTGCTATTGAGCTTGTTCCTGGTGTGGAGCCTATCTCTAAGGCGTCGTATCGGATGAAACCATTGGAATTACAGGAGTTGAAAGAGCAGTTGCAGGAACTGTTAGATCGTGGTGTGATTCGGCCCAGTTTTTCGCCGTGGGGTGCTCTAGTTTTGTTTGTGAAAAAGAAGGATGGGTCTATGAGGCTGTGTATAGACTACAGAGAGTTGAACAAGATCACCATCAGGAATCAGTATCCATTGCCGAGGATTGATGACTTGTTTGACCAACTTCAGTGGGCGAAGTATTTTCAAAGATAGACTTGAGGTCGGGCTATCATCAGTTGAGGGTGAGGGATGAGTATATCCCTAAGACAGCTTTTCGCACTCGATATGGGCATTACAAGTTTCTAGTGATGCCATTCGGGTTGACTAACGCTCCGGCGGTGTTTATGGATTTGATGAATCGGGTGTTCAGGGAGTACTTGGACTAATTTGTTATTGTATTTATTGATGACATTTTGGTTTACTCCAAGTCTAAGGAAGAGCATGAGGAGCATCTTCATACAGGTGTTGGGGATTTTTGCGAAAAAGAACCGCTATGCTAAATTCTCTAAATGCGAGTTTTGGTTGGAGCAAGTTGCATTTTTGGGCCACGTTGTTTCTGCTGAGGGCATTAAGGTGGATCCTACGAAGGTTAAGGCTATCACTAAATGGCCGAGACCTACTACAGTGATAGAGATTAGGAGTTTCTTGGGTTTGGCAGGGTACTATAGGCGATTTGTGGAAGGATTTTCTTTGCTTGCCTTACCATTGACCAAGTTGATGAGAAAGGGCATGAAGTTTGTGTGGAATGAGGAGCGTGAGAAGAGTTTCGAGGAGTTGAAGAAACGGCTTGTGACAGCTCCTATACTTGCATTGCCGTCGGGGACTGGAGGTTATCAGATTTATAGTGATGCTTCTAAGAAGGGTTTGGGGTGTGTTTTGATGCAACACGGTAAGGTGATTGCTTATGCTTCTAGGCAGCTTAAACCTTATGAGGTGAATTACCCCACACATGATTTGGAATTGGCAGCCATGATCTTTGCCCTAAAGATTTGGAGGCATTATTTGTATGGAGAGACTTGTAATATCTTCATCGATCACAAAAGTCTTAATTACATTTTCACTCAGAAGGAGCTCAATATGAGGCAGAGGTGTTGGTTGGAGCTTCTAAAAGATTATGATGCGAGGATTCAATATCACCCGGGGAAGGCAAATGTGGTTGCAGATGCTCTTAGCCAAAAGAGTTTAGGGAGTGTAGCAGCCCTTATTACACAACCTTAGCTTATTTCGGATATGGAACAGATTGAGTTGGAGTTGTATGTACGAGGTTCAGATGGTCTTTTAGCGGGTATGAGAGTGGAGCCCTCTCTTATCTCGCAGGTTAAAGAAGCTCAAAAGGAAGATGGGGAGTTATGGAGTATGGCGCAGAATTTAGAGGAGGGCAAGCAGTCCGAGTTTTGTATTGATGTCCATGGTGTGATTTGGTTGGGTGAGCGGTTATGTGTACCATCAGATCCAATCATTCGAGAGGCTGTGCTGGCTGAGGCTCATAGTTTGCCATTTTTAATTCATCCAGGTTCTATGAAGATGTATAGGGATTTGAAGAAGAATTTTTGGTGGGATGGGATGAAACGAGACGTGGCTGAATATGTTGGGAAGTGCCTCACTTGTCAACAAGTGAAGATAGAACATCAACGAGCTAGTGGGTTGTTGCAACAGTTATACATTCCAGTGTGGAAGTGGGAGGATATCACGATGGATTTTGTGACAGGTTTGCCAAAGACTTTCAGGAAGAATGATGCCATATGGGTAGTGGTGGACCGGTTGACCAAATCGGCACTTTTTGGCTATCCATGAGGGTTACTCGGTGGATAGATTAGCATATATCTTTCAGCAGGAGATTGTTAGACTTCATGGTACTCCAGTATCTATTGTTTCAGATAGGGACCCATGATTTACTTCAAGGTTTTGGAAAGGGTTTCAACGAGCTTGGGGTATTCGGCTCAACTTCAGTACTTCATTTCATCCGCAAACTGATGGGTAATCCGAACGGACTATTCAGACATTAGAGGACATGTTGAGGTCTTGTGCACTTGAGTGGTAGGGTAATTGGGATGATTACTTGAGCCTAGTTGAGTTTGCTTACAAACAAAAGCTGGCATGCATGTATTGGAATGGCTCCGTTTGAGGCATTGTATGGTAGGAAATGTCGGGCACCAACTTGTTGGGATGAGGTTGGCGAAAGGGCTATAGAAGGGCCTAAGTTAGTTCTAATCACTATGGAGAAGGTAGCGGTGGCTAAGGAGAAATTGAAGTCGGCTCGATCACGGCAGAAGTGTTATGCTGATAAGCATAGGAGGACTTTAGAGTTTGAGCCTAGGGAACATGTGTTTCTAAAAGTTTCTCCTTGGAAGGGCATTCGACGATTTGGGTTGAAAGGGAAACTTAGTCCGCGTTATATTGGACAATTTGAGATTCTGGAGAGGGTTGGTGATGTTGCATATCGGTTAGCTTTGCCTCCACAGCTAGCTCACGTGCATAATGTGTTCCATGTGTCAGTGTTGAGGAGTTATCATTATCATCCATTGCACGTGGTGCAATATCCGTTCGATAAGATTCGGGAGGATCTTACTTGTGAGGAACAAGCTGAGGCGATTTTGGATCGTCAAGAGCGGATTATGAGAAGGAAGACAATTCCGTTTGTTAAAGTTCTGTGGAGGAATCATTTGGAGCGGGAGGCTACATGGGAGATGGAGGAGTCTATTCGAGCGGAGTATCCGCATCTCTTTGAAAATTAGGTGCGTTCCATTCTTTTGATTCCGGGGACGGAATTCTTTTTAAGGGGTAGGTGATGTAATACCCAGTAAAATGATAAATAAATAAATAACATTTAAATGCATATTTTAATTTTTCTAATTGGACTTTGTCTTTTATTTGGGTCAACTTGTTATTTAATTTATGTGGGCTAATGTATTAATAAGTGTTGAGTAAATTAACTTGGTAAAATTGGGCTTTAAATTAAGTGGGTCAAATTTATAATTATGTAATTTTTAAAATCCTATTAAATTTTGGAGAATTATAAATATATTAATAAATAAAATCTATTTTTTAAGTGAATAAATGTCTAAAACCTAATTACTCAACATCACGTCTGATACAAATTGAAGAAAAAGAAGAAGAAGCGCGGTAGCTTCTTAGTATATCTTTATAGAAGTGCGTCTTTGGTCGAGGAAAAAAAAAGGAACGGAGGAGGTGCCTATGCTGTGGGAACATAGGAGCAGAGTCTCATATTTTTTCAAGATCAAGTGAGTTGATCATTGTTAGTTACTTTATTAATTAATTAATTAGTGTGATAGTTGATTGAGTAATGCTCTGAATTTGTTTAGTTGGTTTTCGTGCCAAGTATCATATATAAGCTATTAGTTTCTGGTTTGCAGGGTATATATATAGATATTATATGATCGCTGGTACAGTATTATATATATATGTGTGTAACCTGCAAAAAAAAAAAAAAAAAAAAAAAAAAGGGATGATCATGATGCGAAAGTTACTATATGTAATTAATAAGAGTTATTATTATAGCTTGTGTTGGTTGGCTTGCAGCAGTTGCTGCAGGCGTTAATTTTAATATTATATATATATATATATATATTATTATATGTTAATAAATTTTTTTTGGCCATGAACTTATAAACGAAATTAGTAATTTAAATTGATGTTATGTATATTAATTCGAATTAATTAATTTTACCGACATAGTTATAAAAGTTTTGATAATAAAATTTAATTGTATTATGTTATTAATGATTGGATTGTAATAAAAGTTTATTAAATTATTTAGATTGAGCGAAGGGGGAGTCTAAACGAGTTTTTGGAATATACTTTGGGTATTACATTACTTAATCCAGGTACGGATTCCGTACTCCTTCAGCGATAATCCTTTTAATTTTGATTTGTTCGTTTTGTTTTCATTTAGAAGTTAGTTATTGTTTCGCATGTCTGTTCCTTTTCAAATCCATGTGATAGTTTCGTTTTGGGGCATTGATATTTAGAACTCATGTTTGTACTCTTTGAACTTGTTGATCGTGTTTAATATGTATCTCAATTTTTGTAGTAATTTACATGTTAGTATATTTTGGAGACTTGTATTGATAATTCGTTCGATCTATCATGTACACGTTAGAACCCATTTGTGTTGATATTATGTCGCATGTGTTGGGACATGATATTTTTGTTAGAATACCGTAGGGTATACCTGAGCTATAACCACCTGTGGGGGTACCACAGACATGTCCTCTTGGCACCGAGGCATGACACCTTTCGTGGCGGTGTGATTAGTCCACGGCGTCTCCATTTTGTGCTCCGGTGGGAGTTGGCCATTTGGTGTTTTGTTGTGGGAGGTGTATGGGTCGACCCTAATTTTTTGTTCTGTTCTGTTCTGCGGAGTGGTGATGTTTGTGCCAAATACGCCTTCTGATTTTATACGCATCTGGATTGCGCAGTCCGATGTGTGATTGCCTGTGTGGCATGATTTTGATTGCCTGTGTGGCATTATTTGACTTGCCTATGTGGCAAGATATATTACTATTTATTTTGAGCTCGGTATGAAATAACACCCAACAATTTGATTCAGCCTATTATTTCGTTGTGTTAGTTTTGTACGTTTCGTTTCAGCTCATTTCGCCTCATTTCATTTAATTATGTTAGTTATTTCGTTTCATCATTCTTTTATTCTATATCCGTACTGGGCATTTGGCTCATGCTGTGTTTTTCTTCCGGCAGGTAATCAGGGGGATCAAGGGCAAGTGTGATGAGAGCTTCCTTCATTCCAATGGTTTAGATATGTTCCGTTTAGGCTTGATATGTCAGTTATTTAGAATTGTAATAATTATTTAGATTGTGGTTTGAGCCAGTGTGGCATTTATTATGGTTTGTCTTATGACATTTAATCATTGAGATTATTCTTTTGTGATTTAGAGCCTTGTTATATTCGTTTGTTTTGTTGAGTTTTGTGTAACCTCTTTTTCTATTTCAGAAAGGGGGTGTTACATTAAGTTTCAGTTTATTAAAGGTTGTAAAGACTTGGGACTTTATTTTGAATAAGTATATAATAGTTATTATTATTATTATTATTATTAGAGTTACTTAGATAGATGATGATGTATGTTGTATCATGAGCACCATGTCATGTAATCGATGTTACACGGATTTGAGGCGTCACAGAAACTCTACCTTACTCAGGTTTCCATCAAATCTCTTTGTTGAATAACTTCAACACTTTACCTTAATATAGGTTTTATATCTCCTATCCCCACCATTCTTGATAAAAATTCTTGTGAGTTTTATTTCATAACTTTCACTTGAACTCAATTATATTTGGAGTATTATATATTCTTCAACCCATTAATTTCCTTTTCTAAGGATCGATATCATAAACACTCGGGATATTACATTCACTCATTCTTCTAAGAATTTCGTCCTCAAAATTTTATTTAATCTATCAAAATAGATTTTACATTAATACTTTATTCATTCATTTTTCTACTTTCTTTCCACAAAGATCTTTCTACAATTATTAACTTTTCTATTAAAAGTTTTACATTATTCTTTGATAACTCATCTCCTGCTCACTTCAAAATTTCTTTTCTCACTTATTCAATATATTCATCATTCAGTGTCGCATTCTACGACTCACTTCTTTCTAAGGAATATCATCCTTACCACATTCACATTTTAGAATAGCAAGAATCTTTCACAATTGGTCAATAATTGGGAAGCGATATGAATAACAAGAAATTTAAAAGATTCCAAATCATGCTGAGGGGTCACAAGACCGTGAACTCTTCTCTAGATTTGTTAGTGCTTCAACACAATCATTCACACTGCAAACCAGAGTGTTTATCAATCACAAAGACTGAAAACACCCTCCACACACACACAAGGTGGCCAACCTATTGTACCACTACGTTGGGCAGCAACGTAGTGTTTTGTAACGACTATATGCGTTACGCTCAGAACCATTGTCCCCGAAAATATGTCCCCTTATAGGGTTGTTCACCTTAGCTTTTCAACATCTGAATCCGCACCAAAACAATTTGGTTTGGCATAACTTTTCTATAAACGCTTGAATTTCATGAACATCTTTCAATAATCGTCTAGTTGAATCAAATAGCATAGACTTCTATAACAATTAGAACATCAATCGAAATATACATATACACACACACACACACATATATATAATATATATATATATATATATATATATATATATTCTCATATCTTAAAGACACCTCAAAAATCCTTTTATGGCGTCATGATTATGATGTTGTGATACTACATCTCACCATAGTGGGCTGACGATCATATGATCACATCCAACACCAGGTTCCATTGCATTGATGACTCCATCGTTTATCATATCACCTGATACATATAATTAAAATATATTTTGAAAATTTTAAAAAAATCATTTTTTTTCTAGCCGAAACAAACATCATAGATACGCGAATAATAGCACTGTTTTAAAAATTCTTTGGTTCACTAGTGTGATTCAACATTTTTCAAAAATCAAAAGTACAACCATCGGCACGAAGTCAATAAATCTCGAAAGTCTAGCATATCTAGTAGATTTAGAATATCCAGGTATCCATCAACTTCAATCTTGCTATACCCCCAGCATAGTTCATCAAACTTACTACACATTGGAAGTTTAGGAACTTGCCACAATAATATGAGTTTAAGAACTTATCCTAGTCAGACCATAGGCGTCCATTCACTGAGGGGTTCCAAACATACCATATTATTACGAGTCACGAACATACCATATACATTAGTTTTCAGAACCGCACCTAATCCTAATAATATCTGACTAATCCTAATAGTTTCTAACTATCAAACATACACATGAGAAAAGAATTACCTTTTCACCACATATACATTAATAGCGCGACACCAACATTCCAATGATTATTAATATGATAAACTGAGTGCAAGCATAAAACCCTCGCCCATACAAAGATTTATACAACTCAACCATCACATGAGTCCTCAATTAAAATCCCACCTAACTCTATCTTACTCTTAACTTGCTCTTTGCTCGATACGAATTCCTCGTATCACATCATCTATAACTCATCGTAAGTTATCTCGTACTATTTCATAGTACATCATCTTCATAACATCAAGCTATAATTATTCAAATATTACAACCATCTTTCTTTTATAACTTAAATAGATCATAACGTGATCTTATTCTATAATCATCTCCCTTAAAAACTCTTTTCTTAACTTGGAACACATCGAGTCTCTAACAGTTTTAATATGGTACGCTGAGTGGTTTCCCACAAACAACCAACAAACTAGGTTCCGAGTTGCTAGTTCGTATATACCTCTGCTCTATGAAGGAATCGTTTAGCCCAGATACCATACATTAACTATTAAAGAGTACGATTGTACCACACTTAGATATAACTTTTTAGCAAAAAGCACTTTTTCACCACTGTGGTTATAGTATTTTAAGCAATTAGCCACTGTGCTTTTAAAATATTCAATTAGCCCACTGAACTTTTTAAAAATATGCAATCAACCCATTCCGTCCAATTTGAGTTAACATCCGTTAAAAAATTTGCTTGGGTTGCTTACGTGGCGTTTTGAAAAAAAATAAAAATGCCGCATATTTGCTGACTGACTTTTTGAGGTCAAATTTGCAAAAAGTCAGTCAAATTTGTAGAAAGTCAGTATATGCTTATTTAATGGATTTTCTTTATAATTTTTTCTTCTCAAACAAAAAAAATAAAATAATAAAATCATTATGTGATAAAAAAAATAATTAAAAAAATAATAAATTAAAATAAATATTTTAATTCATTTTTTTATAATTTTTTCTTTTCCTTTCTTTTAATAATTATTTTTATTTTAAAAATTAATTCCAAATAATACAAATAATATATCAAAATTTTTGTATCAATGGGATCTATTACAACATTACATTAATTTCAACAAAAAATAAAATAAAAAATCTTTAATTATGTGACAAAAAAATAATTAAAATAATAAAATTAAAATAAATATTTTAATTCATTTACTATATAATTTTTTTTTTTTTTTTTTAATAATTATTTTTATTTTTAAAATTAATTCCAAATAATAAAATAATATTAAAATTTTTAATAACTAAACATAAAAAAAACAATCTCTTTTTCTTTATTTTAATAATTATTTTTATTTTAAACATTAATACTAATATATATTTTAATGATATAAAAACAATAAGTACATAATTAACATAAAATAGAAAATTTGATACAATTAGCAAAAATTAGTTAAACAAATGACATAAAAATTAAAAATAATTATACAATCAAAATCTCATTATTTTTTTATAATTTTTTCTTTTCCTTTCTTTTAATGTTCTACTGTTCATCGGATTCTAAATCAGAAACCCTGGAATCAATCCCTCCCCTTTTCCAAATCGTAAATTTCTTTAGGAACAAAACCTAATTTGTTTTCTTTTTGTTTGAGCCAGAAAGTTTCAATATTTATGGTTTTTGGCTTTCTAATTTGAAAACTTTTAGGGTTTTTTAGGTGGAGAAAGTTGATGGCGAATGTTGGGGGAGAAGACATGGAGTATGAGAGTGATCCGGAGGAGGCAAAACTGTCGTTGACTGCTCGAAGGAGAGAAGCTAGTGATGATGATGAAGACGAAGAAGAGGAGGAGATAAAAATGGGAGAATTGCCGCCTAATTGTAATGTTCTACTGTACATTATTATAAAAAAATAATGTGATTTTGATTGTATAAATAATTTTAATTTTTATGTTATTTGTTTAACTAATTTTTGTTAATTGTATCGAATTTCCTATTTTATGTTAATTATGTACTTACCTTTTTTTATATCATTAAAATATATATTAGTATTAATTTTTTAAATAAAAATAATTATTAAAAGAAAAGAAAAAGAGATTGTTTTTTTTTTATGTTAGTTAAAAAGTTTTAATATTATTTTATTATTTGAATTAATTTTAAAATAAAAAATAATTATTAAAAAAAAAAAAAAAATTATATAGAAAATGAATTAAAATATTTATTTTAATTTTATTATTTTAATTTTATTATTTTAATTATTATTTTGTCACATAATTAATGATTTTTTATTTTATTTTTTTGTTGAAATTAATGTAATGTTTTAATAGATCTCATTGATAAAAATTTTTTTGATATATTATTTGGAATTAATTTTAAAATAAAAATAATTATTAAATGAAAGGAAAAGATAAAAGGAAAAGAAAAATTCTAAAAAATGAATTAAAATATTTATTTTAATTTTATTATTTTTTAATTATTTTTTATCACATAATGATTTTATTATTTTATTTTTTTTTGTTTTAGAAGAAAAAATTATAAAGAAAATCCATTAAACAAGCATATATCTTGACTTTCTACAAATTCGACCGACTTTTTGTGCAAATTTGACCTCAAAAAGCCAAATAAAGAAATACACGCTATTTTATTTTTTTAAAAGCGCCACGTAAGCAGAACCCCAAGCAGATTTTTAATCTGGATGTTACTCAAATTGACTTTTAATGGGTTGATTGCACATTTTTAAAAAGTTCAGTGGGCTAATTAAATATTTTAAAAGCACAGTGGCTAATTGCTTAAAACACTATAACCACAGTGGTGAAAAAGTGCTTTTGCCATAACTTTTTATTCTTAACTTCTTTATCATTCTCTTTTTATAGACAACACCCTACATCTTTTTTTTTTATTGAAGTTGGGTAACCCCAAATTCATACTCCTTATAACTATGAGAGATTCTTCTTTGAATCCTCTCACGCATGTTTTAATCCCTTCTCTATATATTTCTTAAATTACTTCTTATTCTTCAAGCTCTATCTGAGCTTATTCTTTCATTAGCTTCACATCTCTTCTCTAAGGTTATAGCCTAAGGTACTCTTACCTAAGATTTCTAACCTATCAGCTCTGATACCAACTGTAACGACCCCAAATTTCATACAATTCAATTATCAACTTTGGTCATTAATAATACGTCCAACTTCTGATTTTACATCATTATTCGATGTTAAACTTAATAAAATGCGGAATAATTTAAACTTTTATGTCTTCTTACTTTAATTCCCTGAATCAAAACCTTTATCATCTACATATCTTTGAATAAATCTTATTTTGTGATTCGCTTCATCACAGTTATTATATAAAATTTTACATTTCAATTCAATAACCTTTGCATATCAGATAACTCAAACTTTAACTTTACAACTCAACATAAAACTATACATCATAAAACATTTAGTACATCTCATGAATCTAAATCATGGTTTAACTAAATAACAACTTTAACTAAAATATTAATCTTCGTGTATTATTTCTGATCCACGTCATTCAAGTAGCATATAGTGTTATCTTCAATCCTTAACATGCAAAAATGGTTATTTGCAAGGTTGAGCTCGACAACCCAACAAATCTAACAATTTTCATGCATCACGTAGCACATAATAACATGCTTATCATACATCTCATAAACATTAAACTAACAAAACAAACATGATGCAGTTCACATAACAAGTATAAAGATTGAGTTCCTTACTCAATCAACATTTATTACTTAATCAACGTAGTCATAAATTGACTTTAATGTTTCATACATTCAACATATATATAACACATCATGCTCTTTGCAATAAAGATTTAAAACAGTTAATTATCAAGTTCACATAAAAAATAGGAACTGAAAAACTTGCCTGGTTTGTAGATTACCAATTACCGAAAAATAGCTTAAATGCTTTGTTTACACCCTACAACAGTTCAAAGGTTCATATTCACATGCATTAGTTACACATATAACGAAACCACAATGACTCTTAGTCTTAATCTTTTATAATGTGCGTCTCTTTGAAACTTAACACATATCTTCAGGTGTTTACTCCTCTTCGTATGACATTTATCATTACATAATCCCATTTTATGTTTCGGTATACTTCTTTCGAAACCGACACTTAACATTCATTAAAGTCGTCATAGATTCCATTACCACATATTAGATGTATTACACTTGTTAACAACAACTAGGTTATATAACCTCTGCCTTATATCTCGTTACACTTCTCTTACAATTGACAATTAAGTCTTCTACCACGTAATTACATCCTTTTAAACATATATTAGATTAACTAATCAAGTTATCAATCAAATTGTTTTTTCAACTTATATCTCTCTATAAACCAACATAAACCTTATCATTTATCTTTAACTTTTGAAAACATCACATTTGGTTTCATTACATAACTTACTCAAGTGACAACTAAAATCTCCATATTTTGATATTATATCATACTACAATCTGTTATTATAGTCCACATTATGTCTTAAACATCATTAACATGCTTGCCAAACTAGATTAAGTCCATTAATCATGTCCTACAAATAGGTAGACTTCACTGTCTCGAGATCGTAGGTATGTAAGTGGCTGTTGCTTCTAGCCTTGGGGATGGTAGCAGACTACACCAAAGGCACGAACATAACCGTAAAAGTCAGTGAAGAAATGGTGACTTTAGCCCAACTAACACAAATTTCACCCACCAAACAGTGAATTTAACACAAACAATTGATATAAAACTATTACAAACATGTTTCCTCACATATTCATCAATATAGAACAATTTATCAACCATTTTAACTAATTTAATTTCTTAAATTTCCTGTTTTCATATAAAACTCAATTTTTTTGACATCCTTCCCAAAAATCAACACTGTGATTTCAATTCTACACCGAATCACTTCATTCAAACTATGTTTTCTTCGTTTCTTAATGAACTAGCATAAACAAAACCCAATTTACAGATTAGCATACTAATTGACCACTAAAATTGGTACTTACATAAGCCATATGAGAAAATATTCATAAAAACATACACTATAATTATCTTTCCTACTTTTAACTGTAATTAGCATACAAATTCCTTGTTTAAACATAAACTCTAACATTACACTTACATACAATTGCAATAACTCAGTTTTCTACAACAATTCGAGAGAATTTGAATTCACAGAGCACATATAAGTTATGTCGTAACCTCATATATACATATTCATATATAATTAGGGAAAATACCTTCAATTAGCTTGCTAATCCTTGCAATTGCAGACAATTCTCTCAATTCTCTCTCAGCTTTCTCTCTGTGAAATTCTCAGTATTCTTCCTAGGCAACTAAGTTTTGCGTAAGACCAATTGATAGCCAAGCGTAAAAAAATAAAATGATAACCTTAATACGCATACTTATTAGAATATCAGTTATAGAATAACGTTTAGGTTATAATTATATTATATTTATTATTTAATTTATTTTATTTATTCTATTTATATTATTTATAAATTAAAAAATTAAAAATCCAAAAGCCATAAGGCTTTGTTTGGCAAAACCCTTTAAAATTTAAAGACTTAATATATTTAAGCCTTATTTGGCAAAAACTAATTTAAACCACTCTAATTTTATTTTAATAAACTATTTAGTTTAGAATTTATAATCACATATTATTTATTTGGATCTCTATATCCAATATTAATCAAATAAATTAGTTACACATACTATATTTAAAATAAATATTCCACTTAAACAAATATCACAACATTTAATCTCACTTATAATTTTTTTATTTAATAACTTATCATACCATCTTAAATTATTAAATTAAAACAAAAATATAACATCTCATGTTATGTTACAACTCTCTAAATTATAATTTAATTTAATTTAGAATATTACCTAGTCATAAATATTTACTAATAATAACCACATCAATAAAATATTTATTTTATTTAATAAATATTTTAAATTACAATTACTAAAATCTTGGATTGTCACATTGAAGTTGATGGATACCTAGATATTCTAAATCTACTAGCTATGTTAGACTTTCGAAATTTATTGATTTCTTGCCGATGGTTGTACTTTTGATTTTTGAAAAATGTTGGATCACACTAGTGAACCAAAGAATTTTTTTTTAAAACAGTGCTATTATTCGCGTATCTATGCTGTTTGTTTCGGCTAGAAAAAAATGATTTTTAAATTTTCAAAATATATTTTAACTATATGTATCGGGTGATATGATAAACGATGGAGTCATCAATGCAATGGAAGCTGGTGTTGGATGTAATCATATGATCGTCAGCCCACTAGGGTGAGATGTAGTATGACAATATCATAATCATGACGCCATAAAAAGATTTTTTGAGATTTCTTTAAGATATGAGAATATATATATATATATATATATATATATATATATATATATATATATATATGTATATGTATATGTATATATATTTCGATTGATGTCCAAATTATTGTAGAAGTCTATGCTATTTGATTCAGCTAGACGAATACTGAAAGATGATCATAAAATTCAAGCGTTTCTTGAGAAGTTATGCCAGGCCAAATTGTGTTGGTACGGATTCAGATGTTGAAAAATTGAGATAAACAACCCTTTTATAGGGGATTACGCAGAAGCGTTTAGATGTTTATGCACAATACATGGTACGAAGGGCTGATCACCCTAGGTGCGGGAGTCCCTACAGTCTAATAACTGTTAAGGTTTAAGTTGAAAGAGTACTTATAACCGTGGACAGAGTGTACAATACATCGTACGAAGGGCTTAACACCCTAAGTACGGGAGTCCCTATAGTCTAATGACTGTTAAGGTTTAAGTTGAAAGAGTACTTATAACCGTGGACGTAGTTCAAGGTCTTATGACCCCTCAACATGATTTGGAATCTTTTAAAGTCATGAGTTATTCATACTACTTATTGAACAATTGAGGAAGATTCTTGTTATTCTGCAAGATGGAAGTGAAAAGGAGAGTATTCTTTAGAAAGGAGTAAGTCTTAGAATGCGACACTGAATGATGAATATGTTGAGTAAGTGAGAAAAGAAAGTTTGAAATGAGAAGGAGATGAGTTATCAAGGAATAATGTAAAATTTTTAATAGAAAAGTTAATAATTGTAGAAAGATCATTGTGGAAAGAAAGTGGTTATAGAACCCAATAAATGAATAAAGTATTAACATAAAATCTATTTTGATAGATTGAATGGATGAAGATTAATAAATAAAATTTTGAGGATAAAATTCTTAGAAGAATGTGTGAATGTAATATCCCGAGTGTTTATAATAACGATCCTTAGAAAAGGGAATGAATAGGTTAAAGAATATATAATACTCAAAATATAATTGAGTTCAAGTAAAAGTTATGAAATAAAACTTACAAGAATTTATTATAAAGAATGGTTGTAGTGGTAATAAATAAAACCTATATTAAGGTGATGTGTTGAAGATATTCAACGATAAATTTTGAAAAGAGATTTGGTGAAAACCGAGTAAGGGAGGTTTCATTGATTCCGAGGACGGAATCCTTATAAGGAGGAAAGGATGTGACAACCCGAATTTTTATAAGTTATTAAAATAGGAATTTAATAATTAAAATTCTTATTATGAGATGTTTTGAGTTTGAGTATGTATATATACGTGCTATATATTTTGAAATATGTGATCTGGTGTGAAGAGAAATATATATTTATATATTGGGAAAGTGAGGTTTAATAGTTAAGTTAACTATTGAAGAAATTAAATGAATTTGGTAATTAATTTTAAATATTTATTGAATTAAATAAATATTTTAAATAATTTATTTATTGAGAAAATAAATAATTTATGAAATTATTGTATAATAATTTAGTTATGTGTGTATGATAATTAAATTAAAGCAAAGGTAAATTTTATTCTTTGAAGATTTAATTTAATGAATTAATTAAATTAATGAAGTTGTTTAATATTAAAGAAAATAAGTAAATTAAATAAAGCGATGTTTAAATCTAATTTATTAAGACCCCAACTTTTTAATAAAGATGATTTTTCTATAAATATTATTTTTAAATATTATGGAATGAATTTGATATAATGTTATAGTTGTGGGTAATATTTATAAATTTTGCAAAGTACGCAAGTTGTTATAAAATATTCGCTTTGTCGGGAAATATTCTTTTTTGTCGGGAATATTCGTATTTACGACACAATCATCAGGTGACCCCACAACGGAATTATTGTTGAGTTAGAAAACGACAAAAATATTTTTATGAAAATAACGACTATGAAGTGTTACCGCTAACACCGTTGAATACCGTGGTTAAAATACAAGAATACGCTGTTGTTGCACAAGAAGACACAGATATCATTGCATAAAGATTTTTTTTGAATTATTGATTCTTACGTAAGAAGGCACTACTCAATAATTGTTACAAAGAATTACTCGCTTAATATTTTATTGATTCAATAATTGCTACGCTGATATTTTTGATTCAATAATTGTCATTACACAAGATTTCAAATTATCAAATCAATAATTCATTTAAATATATTATTATAATATTATATTATAGTAGTATGATGTGATTATATGATAGTATGTTTTTTTTATAATTTGAATGGTAACATTATTATAGTAAATTCATGGTATAAAAGTAAAATGAGGTGGAAGAGAACAATTTGAATTTGAATTCGATGATGTAAAATGATGATGTCATCTAACGATGAGGTAAGCAATGATGTCATCTAAGGATGATGTAAGAATGATGTCATTTGATCGATGATGTAAGCAATGATGTCATATGATCGATGATGTAAGTTTATGATGTCATAAATTATGGCAAAAAAGACTATTTTACCCTTACTCTACCAAGCTTATAAATAAAGCTCATTCCTTCATTATTTTTCACACTAATTCACTAAAGCTATAGAGCGAGAGAAAGAATAGAGAGAATAAGAGAGAAAAGAAGAAGAATCTTCTCATTACTACAATATTATGTATCCAATTTCCTACTAAGGTAAGGGGGTATTATTTCTTTCTTATTCATGAAGAGAACTTCATTATTCCATTCTTTATTATTCTCGTTGAATAACTCAGATACGCTGCTACCCTATACTTGGTGAAATTCTTCTCGTTATTCCATTCTTTATCATTATGTTGAATAACTCGCCTATGCCAAGTACCGCATACATGGTGAAATTCTTCTCGTTATTCCATTTTTATTATTCTCGTTGAACATCCTGCTTGCATGCTACGCATGACCCGGTTCCGTTATTTATTATTCTCGTTGAACATCCTCGTCTCGCGCTATTTACGCATGACCGGTTCCATTATTTATTATTCTCGTTGAATATCCTCTGTCGCGCGCTTATGCATGACCGTTCCGTTATTTATTATTCTCGTTGAATAACTCGTCTGCAAGGCGGCCTATCGATGCCCCGGTGATTTCTTTTGTTATCCCATTCTTTATTATACTCAAATAAGTTAAAGTTTTGACTTTCTATACTCCATGAAATTAGTGGAATATCCTCGATATTTGCGCTTCATCCAAAGATCTTTTCATGGAAATATTCTTCCGAGCATTCTTGAGTTTTACTCTACAAAGAAGTATCATGTCGACAATTTGACGTTATTAGTTCCTCGGATAAATTAATTTTTGAACTTGTTTTATTGAATTCTTATATCATTGTCATCATCCTCATGTTTATATTATGTTGAAAGTCATCTGTGGGCCTCGTAGAGTGCATATAGATGGACTTGGTATGATTATGACCAGGATTATTCTAAGTAATCATGACCGTAATGTTACAAATGATGTGGAAAAAGTCCTCATCGGCCCGTAGTGATGCATCGATGGACAAATGTCGGCATGATCATGACCATCGATGAATACACGAATATCCTCGGTCAGAAAAGTGCATGGATAATTTGTGGTTGTGATACTAATGAATATCCTCGTCAGAAAAGTGGATGATGTGGATTATTTATTGTCGAGTCTCAAATGATAAAAGTGATGAAAACCTTTTAAATCATAAAAGATAGTAGATTTTATTCTCTACTTGACTTTTTTTAATGGATTGCTTGTTCCACCGCAGCTTAAACTTGATGTTTGTTATATTTTATCGCTTAAACATTGTTGAAGGCTAATGATAATTTATTCTCGCATTATCTTAGTCATAATATTTCATCGGGCTAGTTGAGCTCACCTTTTTTTTCACCGTTTCTCTTCAGAAATGAGAACGTAGCCGACTAGTCGGGAAACCAGAGTGACTATCCCGTATGATAGTATTAGTAGTCCTCACTATTCTCATTAAATAGTGTGAAAATAAATGTAAAGAGGACTCTTTTTTGAGTGTGGATATTGTCTAGATGACAATATTCTTATTAAACTCTCAGCTTTACGCTTTTGTCGATTTTTTACACGACAAACATTATTATTAAGTTGTATTTGAATTTTGTACCATGTATTTGGCGACTCAAGATGGGTGATGTATACCTATTTTGGGGGGCGCCACAACAGGTATCAAAGCTTAGGATATGATCCCCGCTAAGATGTGAGACAAGAACTAGGAGGGGAGAGACGGGAATTTCTTCGCTAGTATGACCTACCTAAGTTTATTTGGTATTTAATTGGCTCACGTAGTATAGGGATAATATGTGATATGTTAATTAACCCTTGTTTTGTGGCAAGATTTGAAAATGACATCCGAGAATGTTGAGAACATCAATGGAGCACAGTGAGACCGCTGAGTCTCCACAGATCAATAATCGTGATAATGTGCATCGAAGGCGCGATAAATCCTCGTGCAAACAACAACACGGACCAGATGATGAACGATGGAATGTTCGTGAGGCTTTATGCAATTCATGCAACATCGTGCAAGAGCGGCCCTCTGCCCAAAATGCAGTGGAAACACTGCAACTCTCTGACGGTCACCGCCGAAGCGCTTCAAGGAACTGGACCACCGAGTTTTTTGGAGAGCCAAAACCACTTAAGGCGAGACGTGATATAAAGCAGATCAACAAGATATTTGATGTCTTGGGATGCTCCGAGGAGCAAAAGGTTCCTTTGCCACCTTCATGTTATGCGCAGAGGCAGGCACATCGGGTGGGAATCAGAAGCGCACTCAACTCGCCGCATCAAGATGTCTTGGGAGAAGTTCCAAGAACTGCTCAACGACAAGTACTTTCCCGAAAGTATTCATCACATGAAAGAGGTAGAGTTCATCAAGTCGAGCAAAACAACATGACCGTGTCGCAAAGACGGGGCCAAGTTTGCCGAAGTTGTCCCGGGCTTATGCCCTCATTTGGTTGATAATGAGGAGAGAATGACGCTAATGTTTCTAAGAGGTTTGAAACCCGAGATACGCCAATATCTTATCTCTCATAAACCGTGGTTTGTATTCGATGTTGTTAATAGGGCTCAATTATTGAGCGCCGATAATGAGTCAACCCAACCAAAAGAGAGCAAAAAACAAAAATGATAATACCAAAGGATAAAATACCATCGGGCTAAGGACAATAAGCGTGAGGGAATCAACATGCCGTAAATGGTAACCACTTCTGGGTAATCATGGCCAAAAACAATAAGAATGGACATTTCAAGAAGAGGAGATTCAACAATGATGGAAAGACGCCAAAGATCAAGACCGTCATTAAGGAAGGAGAACGACCACCATCATATGCTTCAAATGTGGAGGAGAGGGACACATCACCCAAACCGCGATGCCATCCAAAGCATGTTACAATTGTGGAAGAGAAGGTCACCGCCCCCGATTTTGTCGTGCAATCAAGACAAGTCCAAATTGGATGGAGGCATCAAAGGTCATTCCCTGCATAAGACAAAAAAACCCGTAGAGTTCAAGGGAGAGCGCTTGTCGTGACCTCCCAGAAAGCAAGGAACCCGAACGAGGTCATCACGTAAGCTTATCATAAACTCTAGCTAAGTATATACCTTATTTGATACCGGCTTACCCATTCTTTTATTTCCCCACCAAGGCCAACGCTTAAATTTGACTCCGAGAAATTGACCTCGACTTTATCTCGTTGAAACTCCATCGGGAGAAACCTTCATTACATCCACTATCGCTTATAAGTCTTGTTTGGTTCAAATCGGCACCTACACATTACCCGTCGATCTTATTTCATTGAAAATACTTGCATTTGACGTAATTCTAGGGGATTGATTGGTTAACTACTCATCATGCAAAAATTGATTATTTTCGTAAGGTTGTTAGTTAGCTTTCATATTCCTAACCAACCTATTATGCTAATTCAAGCAACCAAACCATTAAAATCAATCACCGCTATCTCAAGCCATAAAGCTATTCGCTTATTAAAAAAATGGATGTCAAGCTTTCTTAGCTCATGTCACGGATCTAAACAAAATACGCCGCTTTTGAATGATATTTCTATTGTTAATAAATTTCCCGACGATTCCCTCAAGAACTTCCTGCCTACCCCCTGAGCGTGAAATTGAATTTTGTATCGACTTTGAACCCTGTGACAAAAACCCATTTCCAAAGCCCCATATCGAATGGCTCCTATTGAACTTCGTGAGTTAAAGACCCAACCAGCAGAATTGTTAGACATCGGCTTTATTCGCCCTAGTACTTCTCCTCGGGGTGCTCCTGCTCTATTCGTGAAAAAGAAAGATGGGAGTATGCGACTTTGTATTGATTATCTGGAGTCAATCATGTCACCATCAAAAATAGGTACCCATTGCCACGATTGATGACCTCGCTTCAACCAGCCATAAGGAGCCAAATTCTTTTCAAAGATTGATCTTCGCTCGATATCACCAATTGAAGATTAGAACCGATGACATTCCAAAGACGGCTTTTCGTAACTCCCCAGACGGCATTATGAATTCCTAGTCATGTCTTTTGATCGACTAATGCTCCCGCCGCTTTCATGGATATGATGAACCGAGTATTCAAGGAATATTTGATCACTTTGTGGTCGCTTTATTGATGACATCCTTATTTATTCCAAAAGCCGTGAAGATCATGAGCAACACTTGAGGTCGATACTCCAAAAGCTTCGTGAATATAAGCTTTATGCCAAGTTGAAGAAATGCGAGTTCGCTTGAGGAAGTAGCATTCCTTGGGCACGTAGTATCAAGCCATGGAATATCTATCACCCAAAGAAAGATTGAAGCTATTCAAAGTCGGGAGCAACCTAAATCAAGGATCAAGTACGAGCTTTCTTGCTTAGTCGGTTATTATCTCTGAGATTCGTAGAAGGGTTTTTCTCTCGAATCGCTACTCCATTAACTCAAATTGACTCTGAAAGATATACAAAATTCTATTGAACGAGGAATGTGAGAAGAGTTTTCAAGAACTCAAGAGGAGACTCATTTCAAAGACTGCTCGACAATACCATCCTGCCTCTGAGGGATTTGTCATCTACAAAGATGCTTCGCAAAGGGTTAGATGTGTTCTCATGCAACATGGGAAAGTCATAGCCTATGCCTCTCGACAACTCAAAGAATATGAGAGGAATTATCCTACTCATGATCTAGAGTCATAAATGTTGTTTTCGCACTTAAAATTTGGAGGCATTACTTGTATGGGGAGAAAGTGGAGATCTTTACTTGATCATAAAAGCCTCAAATATTTCTTCACTCAAAAGGAACTCAACATGCGACAACGAACGACGCTTGGCTTGAACTGCTGAAAGATTATGATCATACCATCCAATACCATCCTGAAAAAGCGAACGTGGTAGCCGACGATCGAAAGTAAGATCATCATATGCGAGTACGAAAAGCGATATTGACAACGCAAAGGCCCATTTTGTGTGACTTGCAAAGGATGGAGATAGAGTTAAAAACCTGTGGACCCATGTGATGATGGCGAATATACGAAAGTAGAACCGACTTTAATTTGATAAAGTTAAAGTCCGCTTCAAGTTACGATCCGAGCCGATGCGCATGAGGAAGAAAGTGCAAGAAGGTGCTATGCCGCCGTAGCAAGAATCGATGAAGAAGGAATACTTCGAAGTCAACTCCAGCATTTTGTGTTCCTAACGACCCCGATTTAAAGTATAAAATCATGATGGAGGCGCACAACACACCGCTTGCAATCCATCTCGGGAGTACCAAAATGTATCGTGATCTTCGCCATACATTTTGGTGGAGCAATATGAAGAGAGAGATAAATACTGCTTATCTCAAGGTGTCTAACTTGTCAACGAGTCAAGGCGCGAGCATCAAGTACCAAAAGGTCCATCAACCCACTTGAAATTCCGTAATGGAAGTGGGAGCACATTACCATGGATTTCAAGCATCGGTCTTCCCAAGGTTTCTCAAGGCATAGATGCAATTTGGGTCATTGTTGATAGATCGACCAAGTCCGCTTTCATTTCTTACCAATACGAAAACTTATACACTTGAACGCCTTGCTCAGATGTATATAAAAACGAGATTGTAAGATCGCATGGTATGCCAAGATCCATAGTTTCGATCGAGACCCAAGATTCACTTCACGATTTTTGGGTTAGTTTGCAAAAAGCTATGGGCACGGACTTACGATTTAGTTCGCATATCATCCTCGCATTTTGACGGACAATCGTAGAGGACTATTCAAACTCTTGAAGATTTATTAAGACTCGTGGTCCTCGACTTCAAGGGAAGTTGGGACAAGTTCTTACCATTGGTGGAGTTTTCATACAACAACAAAGCTTATCAAACAAGTATCGGCATGGCTCCATTCAAGCGCCAGATGGAAGAAAGTGTCGCTTCTCCAAAGATGCCGATGAGGTGGGTGAAGCAACGTTGTTGGGACCAGAGTTGGTACGTATGACTACGGAAAAAGATTCAAACGATCCGAAGAACGATAAAAAAAACTCACAAGATCGACAAAAGAGTTATGCCGATCTTCATCGAAAGGACGGAATTTGATATCGAGATCATGTGTTGTTACGTGTTGCTCCATGGAAAGGAGTTACGAGATTTGGAAAGAGAGGAAAGCTCAGCTCAATCCTCGATTCATCGCCCATTTTTAATCCTCGATCGAGTAGGAACTGCGGCGATAGACTCGCTTTTACCGCCAAGTATGTCTCGTGTTCATAACGCTTTTCACATATCCATGTTACGTAAATATGTGGAAGACCCAACCACATTATCGAAGTTAGAACCGATGAAATAAAGCGGAAGATTTGACGTATGAAAGAGGTTCCTGCTCAAATCTTGATAAGAAGGAACATATTCTACGCCCAAGGTTATACCTCAAGTCAAAGTTTTGTGGAGAAACCACGATGTCGAGGAAATGACCGGGAGTTAGAATCAAATGAAATCAAGATATCCTTACCTTTTCGACATACCAGTACGCACTTCTAATTTCGAGGGCTAAATTTCATAAGAAGGGAGGTCAGAAGACCCCAACTTTTTAAATAAAGATGATTTTTCTATAAATATTATTTTTAAATATTATGGAATGAATTTGATATAATGTTATAGTTGTGGTAATATTTATAAATTTTGCAAAGTACGCAAGTTGTTATAAAATATTCGCTTTGGTCTGGGAATATTCTTTTGTTTGGGAATATTCGTACGACGACACAATCATCAGTGGACCCCACAACGGAATTATTGTTTGAGTTAGAAAAACGACAAAAATATTTTTATGAAAATAATCGACGAAAGTGTTACCGCTAACACCGTTGAATACCGTGGTTAAAATACAAGAATACGCTATTGTCAGCACAAGAAAGACACCAGATTGCATGCAATTTTTTTTGAATTATTGATTCTTACGTAAGAAGGCACTACTCAATAATTGTTACAAAGAATTACTCGCTTAATATTTTATTGATTCAATAATTGCTACGCTGATATTTTTGATTCAATAATTGTCATTACACAAGATTTCAAATTATCAAATCAATAATTCATTTAAATATATTATTATAATATTATATTATAGTAGTATGATGATGATTATATGATAGTATGTTTTTTTATAATTTGAATGGTAACATTATTATAGTAAATTCATGGTATAAAAGTAAAATGAGGTGGAAGAGAACAATTTGAATTTGAATTCGATGATGTAAGTGATGATGTCATCTAAACGATGAGGTAAGCAATGATGTCATCTAAGGATGATGTAAGCAATGATGTCATTTGATCGATGATGTAAGATGTCATGATGTCATAAGCAATGATGTCATATGATGTAAGCGATGATGTCATAAATTATGGCAAAAAGACTATTTTACCCTTTACTCTACCAAGCTTATAAATAAGCTCATTCCTTCATTATTTTTCACTTAATTCACTAAAGCTATAGAGCGAGAAAGAATAGAGAGAATAAGAGAGAAAGAAGAAGAATCTTCTCGTTACTACAATATTATGTATCCAATTTCCTACTAAGGTAAGGGGGTATTATTTCTTTCTTATTCATGAAGAGAACTTCGTTATTCCATTATTTATTATTCTCGTTGAATAACTCAGATACGCTGCTACCCATATACTTGGTGAAATTCTTCTATTATTCCATTCTTTATCATTATGTTGAATAACTCGCCTATGCGGTACCGCATACATGGTGAAATTCTTCTCGTTATTCCATTTTTATTATTCTGTTGAACATCCCGCTTGCATTATACGCATGACCGACCGTTCCGTTATTTATTATTCTGCTTGAACATCCTCGTCTGCGTGCGCTTACGCATGACCGGGTTCCATTATTTATTATTCTCGCTGAATATCCTCGTCTCGCAAGCTTTTATGCATGACCGTTCCGTTATTTATTATTCTCGTTGAATAACTCGTCTGCGTAAGGCTCTATCGCATGCCCGGTGATTTCTTTTGTTATCCCATTCTTTATTATACTCAAATTGGTTAAAGTTTTGACTTCTATACTCCATGAAATTAGTGGAATATCCTCGATATTTGCGCTTCATCCAAAGATCTTTTCATGGAAATATTCTTCCGAGCATTCTTGAGTTTTACTCTACAAAGAAGTATCATGTCGACAATTTGACGTTATTAGTTCCTCGATAAATTAATTCTTGAACTTGTTTTATTGAATTCTTATATCATTGTCATCATCCTCATGTTTATATTATGTTGAAAGTCATCTGTGGCCTCAGAGTGCATAGATGGGACTTGGTATGATTACGACCAGGATTATTCTGCAAATCATCATGACCGTAATGTTACAAATGATGTGGAAAAAGTCCTCATCGGCCCGTAGAAAGCATCGATGGACAAATTGTTGGCATGATCATGACCATCGATGAATACACGAATATCCTCGGCCGAAGTGTATGGATATATTTGTGGTTGTGATACTAATGAATATCCTCGGGAAAAAAAGGTGGATGATGTGGATTATTTATTGTCGAGTCTCAAATATAAAAGTGATGAAAAACCTTTTAATCATAAAAGATAGTAGATTTTATTCTCTACTTGACTTTTTTAATGGATTGCTTGTTCCACCGCAGCTTAAACTTGATGTTTGTTATATTTTATCGCTTTAACATTGTTGAAGGCTAATGATAATTTATTCTCGCATTATCTTAGTCATAATATTTTCATCGGGCTAGTTGAGCTCACCCTTTCTTTCACCGTTTTCTCAGAAAATGAGAACGAGTCCGACTAGCTCTGGGAACTGAGTGACTATCCGTATGATAGTTTTAGTAGTCCTCACTATTCTCGTTAAATAGTGTGAAAATAAATGTAAAGAGGACTCTTTTGAGTGTGGATATTGTCTAGATGACAATATTCTTATTAAACTCTCACTTTACGCTTTGTCGTATTTTACACGACATCGTACCAGATTATTAAGTTGTATTTGAATTTTGTACCATGTATTTGGCACTCAAGATGGGTGATGTATACCTATTTTGGAGAGTTTTAAAAGTTGTCTTATATGTGCTATACTACATCATTAATGATAAAATGATTTCAAAGACAAACTCCATTATCTTTTGTAAACTAAGTATTGAAACATGAATGATATGTGCACTCAACTAGTCAAGCATGACATAAGTTATTTAGCATGTTTTAAAAGTATGAACTATGCTATGTCCGTCTAAATGAGATAGATACATGTGAGCATGCTATTAGAAGCTTATTAGTACAAATATATGGTTTAAAAGATTATAACATCAAATCTTGTTAAAGAAAGTTGTTAAGCCTTATTTATTGAAATAAATCATTATGAAGCTAAGTAATTTGAATGTGAACTTGAAAATAGATCACACCCTATTTGATGTCAAGTACGAATGGTTAAGGTATACTTATACATGCCTAGCTATTCTAAGAGTATGATGAGAAAGTGAACAATATAACGTTACTATTATATTGAGAATGTATGAAATATATGACTAATGGATGTGAATCCATGATTATATAACTGTGTAGGAATACACGAAGTGCAGATAAGCGTTAAGTAGTTAAGTCGTAGTTCATAAACTACGAATCAGGCAAGTCTTTCAGTTCTTGTTTGCTATGTGAACTTGATGATTAACTATTTTAAATCTTTATTGCAAAGAGCATGATGTGTTATATATATGTTGAAAGTATGAAATGTTAAAGTTAATTTATGGCTATGTTGATTGATTAAAGCATGCTGATTGAGTAAGAACTCAATCTTTATACTTGTTATATGAACTGTAGCATGGATGTTATATGTTGAGCATGTTATTATATGCTATGTGATGCATGAAAACTGTTAGATTTTGCTGGGTTATCGAGCTCAACCTTGCAAATAACTACTTTTGTAGGTTCAAGATTCAAGGTAAAGTTATGTGTAACTTGAAAGACATGAATCAGATGTGATACTTGAAAATTTATACACTTTGGCTATGTTATTATTATTTGAACCATGTTTAAGGTTCTGAATAATGTATTAATGTTGAATTGTAATATCGTTTTGCGATGTAAACTATTATAATATTAAAATGATTCTGAGATATTTAGATGTAAAGGTTGAAGGTTTTGGGTACGAGGATAGTTTGTACTAGAAAATTTTAATTATTCCGCAAATTTCAATGGTTGTATTATCGTTTAATGATATAAAATTAAAGCTTGAATGTATTATTAACGACCGTAGTCGAGAATTAAATTGTATGAATTTTTGGGGTCGTTACAGTGGGTATCAAAGCTGTAGGTTATAAACCTTAGGTTATAACCTCAGAGAAGGAAGGTGAAGATAATGAAAGAATAAACTCAGATAGAGTTTGAACAATAAGAAGTAATTTAAGAAATTTATAAAGAAGGGATTAAAACATGCATGAGAGGATTCAAAGAAGAATCTCGCAGAGTTATAAGGAGTATGAATGTGGGGTTACCCAACTCCAATAATAAGGAAGTAAGGTGATAATAAATAGACAATATCTATAAGAAGAGAATGATAAAGAAGTTAAGAATTAAAAGTTATAGTTAAGTATGGTACAGTTGTACTCTTAAATAGTTGATGTATGGTATCTGGGCTAAACGATTCCTTCATAGAGCGGAGGTATATACGAACTAGAAACTCGGAACCTAGTTTGTTGGTTGTTTGTGGGAAACCACTCAGCATACCATATTTAAACTATTAGAGACTCGATGTGTACCAAGTATAGAAAATGGATACGTATTATGAAAATGTGGAAATTGAATGAAATGTTGAGCAGTGTAAAAGAAGTTAGAAATTCTTAAAGGAAGAATTGTTATATAAACAAGAAAATTCAAAGAAGAATCTTGAAGAGATATACAGATAAGAAATGGGAGTTGCCTAACTCCAATAGCCAAGATAACGAATAATGTCATAAATGATGAAAAAGGAAAGAAATAGGATCGTAAAACAAAACGATCACAAGTTAAGAAAAGAATTTTAAGGGAGATGATTATAGAATAAGATCACGATGTGATCAGTTTAAGTTATAAAAGAAAGATGGTCTGTAATGTTTGAATAATTATAGCTTGATGCTATAAAGATGATTTACTATGAAATAGTACAAGATAAACTCATTAGGAGTTATAGATAATGTGATACGAGGAATTCGTATCGAGCAAAGAGCAAGTTAAGAGTAAGATAGAGTTAGGTGGGATTTCAATTGAGGACTCATGTGATGGCTAGGTTGTACAAATCTTTTTATGGGTGAGGGTTTTGTGCTTGCACTCAGTTTATCACATTGATAATCGTTGGAATGTTGGTGTCGCGCTATCAATGTATATATGGTGAAAAGGTGATTCTTTTCTCACGTGTATGTTTGATAGTTAGAAACTATTAAGATTAGTAAGATATTATTAGGATTAGGTGCGGTTCTTAAAACTAATGCATATGGTATGTTCGTGACTCATAATAATATGGTGTGTTTGGAACCCCTCAGCGAATGGACGCCTATGGTCTGACTAGGATAAGTTCTTAAACTCATATTATTGTGGCAAGTTCCTGAACTTCCAATGTGTAGTAAGTTTGATGAACTATAATGGGGGTATAGGAATATTGAAGTTGATGGATACCTAGATATTCTAAATCTACTTGGTAGAGTCCCTCGTGGTCTGTTGTTCAATGCTAAGGCAATTTGTCACATCTGATTTTCCAAATTCTTGATGGCCATTGCTTGGTTTTTCATTGCTGCCTCATTGCTTGTTATGTATTTTGACAACAACTCCTCTAAATTTGATTTTCTTTCTTGATATTGAGCCAGTTGTTGATGATTCTGAAAACCTAGGGGATATGATGGTCGTGGAGCTTGATGTTGCTGATGATTACTCCATGAGAAATTTGGGTGATTCCTATTCCTCTGGTTGTAAGTATTCTGGTTTGTATTCTATGGAATCATATTGTAGTTACCCATGAATTGCACGGATACTGGGTTGATTGCGCATTGATCTATAAGATGGTCACCCACGCACAATTCATAAACAACTGCAACCTGCTGTACCTGTGCCCATGTCATAGCATCCAACTTCTTGGAAAGTGCTGAAATTTGCGCTTGTATTGTTGTCACACCATCTACTTCTAACACTCCAGCTGCCTTTGCTTGTGTCATTCTTGCCATAGGCCACTGGTAGTTGTTAGTTGCCATTGTCTCAATCAAATTGTAGGCCTCCTCATAACTCTTAGCCATGAATGCTCCACCCGACGCTGCATCAATACTGGTCCTGAGATTCCAATGTAGTCCGTTATAGAAAGTATTCATTTGCAGCCACTTGGGCAACCCGTGATGCGGGCACTTTCTGAGCAATTCTTTGCATCTTTCCCATGCCTCGTATAGTGATTCCCCATGTTGTTGTTCAAACATCGTTATCTCATTCTTCATTTTTGCAGTTTTCGCCAGTGGGAAATTTTTTGCAAGAAACTTCTGAGCGAGGTCTTCCCAAGTAGTTATCGATCCCGGCGGTAGAGAGTGTAACTAGCTCTCTGCCTTGTTCCGTAAGATGAATGGAACAAGCGAAGTTTTACCGCATCATCTGACACCCCATTATACCTGAAGGTGTGACAAATTTTCAGAAAGGTGACTAGATCTTCGTTCGGATCATCATTTGCCAATACCCCAAACTAAACTGAATTTTGGATCATTTGAAGCGTCCCAGGCTTGATTTCGAATGTGTTCGCAGCTATAGTAGGCCTAGTGATACTTGACTGCAGTTCAGTCACCTTGGGTGTAGCAAAATCCCTCAACGCTTTCTGATCTTTGGCTGCCATTACCTCTTCTTTTTCAAAGTTTTTGAAGTCTTCCCTTGTTTCCTAGATCCAATTACTTAACCTCTGAAACCGTTTCTCAATATTATCCTCAAAAGGCAGCAAGTCTGGATTTTTGGATCGAGTTTGCACAAACCAATTCAAACACCTAAAATAAGAAGAACAAAACAAAAATAAAAATGTTTAAGTAAAACTGGACTAATTAAACTGATATCATAAAAATATTAAAATCTACACTAAATTTATCCCTAGCAACGGTGCCAAAAACTTGTTGGGTAAAATCTAATTACGCACAACACGAAAGTATACGTGATCAACAAGTAATACAGTAATGAGTAGAGTATCGTTCCCACAGAGACAATTTAGTAAGAAATTTAACCTCACAATTATCAATTTTCTATTAATCCTAATTTTATTAAACTATCCAATTCAATTGTTAAAACTATAAAAACTAAATTATAATAAATATATGATCTCAAAACAATCACAAATATCAAAAACTGAAATTTCAAACAATTAATGGAGAATTAGACTTATGATTTCACCCTAAGCTTCACTCTGATTTTGACACCTTTATTTCAATTCAACTCACTACCCCAGTTTATTAATCAAGAACACGAATGTAGTACTAGCCACCTCTCGATGCACTAATACCGTATTAACTTAAATCCATAAATTAGATAGAAACAAGTTAAACACCTTAATCAACTAACTCACTAAATCTCTATGTAAATTATAATTAAAGAAGGTTTAAGATTAAGTTCCCTATCCGATTACATGCGATGTTAAGCATATCTCTACCTTAACATTCATCAAGATTCTGTTATTCACAAAATTCAAGAACACATGCTATAATAACTAAGTCTAAACTCATATATCCTCTCTCGAATCCATACAATTCCACAAAGAATTGTTGATCAGGCAATTCATAAATTCAAGCTCAAATTAATATAGATAAACTAGATAATAGTTTATTGAACTAAAAATCAAAGTTATAAAACCATTGTTTCACTTAAGGATCCATCATAAGCCTAAAAAGTAAATTAGTTCATCAGGAATGAAATAATAACTGAATAATTTAAAGATAACATCCTTTCACTTACAAATATAAGACTAAGAAAAAGAATAATGCAAAACACCCTTCACGTAGCCTTAATTCGCAATCGATATGAAAATCTCTTCAAAGTCTTCCTCCAAAGCTTGCTATGAAATTCTAGAATTAATCTCTGTAATTTGCCTTGTGTGTGTCCAATTCGTTGTTAGTTACTCCATATACATCCAACACACACGTTTTTGGTTGAATCCCATGTCCATTAGAGTCCCATTACAAACCAACAAGTTTAGAATCCATGTCCAGCAGAGTTCCAAGCAAGACAGAACACTCAGCTTTCGAGACCCCCCGCCCCGGCGAGGGTATATGGCTAATAAAGGCCCGCCCCGACGGGCATAACTAATGTTAACCAATATTGAAGACCCCTACCTACCGGGTACATAGTAAAAATGAGAGCACCCGCAAATGTGCATGGCTTCTACAAACTTATGCTTCTAAGACTTCATACTTGCTAACTTAATGCTCCAAATGCCTCCTTCTTTTACTCATTCACCACACCACCCATCCTACATACAAAATAACATAAAACAAGTAAAAGGTAAACATGAACACAAAGAATTAACAACAATAAAGCTTGAAATGAATGTCAATTCGTGGATATGAAATCCACTTATCAAAATCCCGCAAACTTAAACCGTGCTAGTCCTCGAGGACAAAATAGAACTAATATACTACATAATGCAATGAGATTTAATGCATCTAATCTATATGTTTTTGAATCCAACAGTGTCACAGAATCAAAATTATCTCACCGACCTCAGGGAAAACAAGCAAACACTACAATCTTAATCACAAAAACTAATCAATAATTTCTTATTAGTTCTCAAATCTTAAACCATTATCACTGATATAGTGTGCGTGTGTGTTCAACATCCATGATAACTGATACAGACTCAAATTCAATACATAACCAATGTGTTAGAAGGAATCATACATCGGAAACTTAAAAATTTCCAAAAATAGACAAGTTCCAACTAAATTCAAACATTTACCAAGATTAAGGGATCAAAGAGGGTATTCATGCTTTCTTTTCTTCTTTTTTTTCCATTTACGGGGGCCCTTTGCTCTTATTTCCCGTCTTTTTAATACTATTTTTTTATATATAAATAGATGGTTGGTGAGTGCGTTTTACGCTCCATCTCACACTCATGTTTATGGGGAGTATATTTTCCTCAACCCACCACAAGACTCAACTAGATATTATTTTCTCTTTTTTTTTCCTGAAGCTTATATACCCTACCTTTTCCCCCAAACTTAAGTTCTTGTCTAATTCGTCGTTTTCACTGCCTATTCTTGTCATTCTATGGTTACACTAGCATTATCCTTTAGAAACTATTTATGTATCAATTTAAACTAATCAGTTAACACAAATGTTGTTACGTGCTTCCTTTTTATACCAGTTTCAAACAAGCACAAGATTCAAGTCATAATCAAAACTACATCAAGGTTCTAATAATCAATAATGTATTATTGACTTAATCTCAACCTCATCATTGGCCCAAAATAACATGAACTACGACACTGCTGGACATATGCAAACACAAAATTTAACTAATTTTTTATTATTATATATGGGTCATAACATAACAAAATGCATCAATAACAAAAATAAAAATGTAATAACAAAAGTGATATAAGCTACTATGTATGCACTTAAGCTATCATGCAACTATGTGACTACATAATTGCAACATCACAATTCCTAAATTAATATACAAAACTAGAATGCAATGACAAATATAAGCCTAACTAATGATATTATGCATGCAAACAAGTAATTAAATCCCCCAAACTTAAGAATTACAATGCCCTCATTGTATGGATAATCGCAATAAAATGTTTGAGGACTTCCCTGCAATCGCCTAAGTCTAGGGTGGTGGTGGTTGATCGTCTTCGTCTGAGTCACTCGATGGAAACCTTAGCATTGGCATGGGCTGCTGGTATGGAAATTGAGCAGCTGGATTAAAGCTCTGGAGCATCATATTGAGTGAAGCAAAAGAGGTGTTCATTCAAATATATGAGCAGCTGGATTAAAGCTCCTGATGTACTGCCTTGTTGTGCTCATCCATTTGACGTTGAAAAGAAAGAAACTAAGGACTAGATAATGCCTCAGACTGTGGTACCTTCTTTGTTCCTAGATCTCCCATAGTCTCATCCTCATCTTCCGAGGTGTCTGCAGCGTCAACTTCATTATTCGAAGCCTATGGAAAAATAAAACCCAGACCTTTAGGATGGGACTCTCTGCCGACCCACACCGAATACCGCACCATCATTCTGGAATCTAGTATCTGAAGTGGCATCTGCGTGGGTTCATCATCCGACCATCTAACACACGCTTGGCGACACAACCTATATATGAGTGATGGGTGTGGCAAGCCGCCTGAAAAATTTCCTCGTAAGCATCGACCAATGGAAAAACAGATTATGGCCCCGACATCAATGATGAAATCTTGCATAATTGTGTATAGAAGTAATGCCTTCTCCTTGGTCACGTCCGATGTATGTTGGGATGGATATAATTTTGCACATAAGAAAGCATACCAAATTTTACCATACCGACTGAGATCTTTGCTATGAAAAACTGTGCCTCCCTTCTGACCTTTGATCCATGTTGTTCCCGACTTAGCCATTTCTTTAAGTATCACCTCATAGTCCGGATCAAAATCGCGTAGGTGAGCATATTGGCACTGTCAAGGCACACGTAACTGATAATAGGTATTGATGGCATCGGCACTGAACAGAACTAATCGACCCCGCACATAAGCATTGAAGGGGGCTTTATCCTCGGCGTTCCCATAGAACTCTTTGACTATGTTGACAGCGGCAGGCTCAGGTTCCTCGGTGAATTTGTTCCAGCCTTTCTGATAAATTTGTTGCATCATTTCATCGTCAACATGATCCGGTGCCAACCCCCGCTCTGGTGTAAGAGCTTTCATCACCATGTAGTCATATCGGTTGTCAGCGATGACTTCTATAAATTTACAGTGATCAAAGGTCCGAGTCGGTTGTGCGGGCCTTGAAATTTTCCCCTTTATCGTATCGATGTGGGTTGCAAAGCCATTGATTTCTGGATGCCTTAATACAATATCTCCCCCCCAAACTTGGTTCACACAAACCATCGAACACTTGGTGTGCACAGTGATTTAATCTCCACAAAACTTAAAACTTTGATCTATTATGTTACTTGGAGGTGAGGAATTGGAACACAAAGTACTCACTCAAAATTGCTCTAAACTCAGCTCTATTGAAGCCCTAATTTGTAGCTTTGTGAGATGGTGATGAAAGTTTGTGAGGAATTTGGATTGTGAAGGTGTGACTATATATAGATGGTGATGTGAAGTAATGGAGTAGTGTATTGGAGTGGTGGGGAAATGGAATGGATGATGCCAAAATCGTGGGACGCAGTGGGGTGTAATGGATGGAGGTTGTAGTTGTAATGGAGGAATAAGGATTGTAGAATGAGGAAGTGGGGTTGTGTTTTAATGAAAGAAGTAACTGCTGAAGAGTCGGTTGAGTTCCAGGACCCCCACCCCGGCGGGGGGTATTAGGCTTATTAAGCCCGCCCCGACGGGCATACGTTCTGTTAATTGAGTTGGGGGACCCCTACCCTGGCGGGGGGTGCAAGGCATAAAGAGCACCGCCTTGTAGTACATGCTCACCGCTAGTGACTTTTTTTTCTCTTCTTTTGCTTCATGCTTTTCCACTTAATGAATCTTTTATCATCCTGCAAGCCATGAAACATATACATGAGTAGATTGTAGATCAATTTGAGCATAATTGGAGCATGGTTGAGAGATTAACAAGACTTATAAACTATAATAACTATTTAATGAACTTATTTTAACTTACTAATTATGCTAAACTATAATCTAACAGTTATGAATGAAACTATGAAAAATAAAAGTATGATTGGGTTGCCTCCCAATTAGCGCTTTATTTTAAGTCGTTCATCCTGACTACTTCCTGTTCATGGTACGTCAGATAATGTGATGGCGATGACATCTGTGTTGGACTCGCCACCCCAATAGTGCTTTAATCATTGACCATTGACTTTGAAAGTTTTTAATGGATTCCGACTGTAGAGTTCAACGACGCCATGAGAAAACACCCTTTTTATGGTGAATGGTCCCGACCATCTTTACTTAAGCTTGCTTGGGAACAATCTCAACCGTGAGTTGAACAATAGGACTGATTGCCCCAACTCGAATGTTCTTTGCATAATTTTCTGGTCGTGCCATCTCTTGACCTTTTCCTTGTATAATTTAAAGTTCTCGAAGGCTTGAAGTCGAAATTCGTCAAGCTCGTTTAATTGTAGTAGTTGCTTTTCCCCCACAGCTGCTTAATCAAAATTAAGTTTCTGAATCGCCCAATAAGCCTTGTGCTGTAGCTCGATAGGTAAGTGACAAGCCTTTCCGTATAGTAGTTGATATGGTGACATACCAATTGGTGTTTTATACGCAGTCTGGTAGGCCTATAATGCATCATCCAACCTGAGCGGCCAATCCATTCGATTCGGGTTTACCACTTTTTCTATGATTCTCTTTATTTCCCTATTTGAAACCTCAGCTTGCCCACTGGTTTGGGGATGATAAGCCTTCGCCACCTTGTGGTTGACCCCATACTTTGCCAATAGAGCCGTAAACGATTTGTTACAGAAGTGACTACCTTCATCACTTATAATAGCTCTCGGCGTGCCAAATCTCATAAAAATGTTCTTCTACAGGAATTTGAGAACCACTTTGGCATCGTTAGTTGGGAGTGCTGCGGCTTCAACCCACTTTGAGATATAATCTACTGCGAGCAAAATGTACTAATTGTTAAGAGACGAAGGGAATAGCCCCATGAAATCTATGCCCCATACATCGAAAATCTCAACTTCTAGAATTATTTATCGTGGCATCTCATTCCTTTTCGATATGTTGCCCACCCTTTGACATCTATCACATGTTTTAACAAATTGGTGGGCGTCTTTGAACAATGTATGCCAATAAAATCCGGATTGAAGCACCTTTGCCGCTTTCCTCTCACCACCATAATGTCCTCCATATGCAGATGAGTGGCATTCATGCAGTATGTTCTTCACTTCACTTTAGGGCACACACCTTCTTATCATCTTGTTGATGCACTGCTTGAATAAATAAGGTTCATCCCACATATACCATTTGACGTCATAAAGAAACTTCTTTTTTCTGTTATCTTGTAAGATCAGGAGGAAGAACGTTGCTCACTAAATAATTTGCATAGTCCGCATACCATAGAAATTCTGTATTTATCCCAAACAATTGTTCATCCGAGAATGACTCGTTGATTACACACTTGTCCTCTTTCTGTTTATCTTGGTTTTCTAGCCTAGACAAATTATCGGCGACTTGGTTCTCCGTCCCCTTTCTATCCTTTATTTGTAAATCAAACTATTGTAAAAGGAGAATCTATCTGATAAGGAGTGGCTTAGAATCTTTTTTCGTAATTAAGTACTAAATAGCCGAGTGATCTGTGTAGACTATCACCTTTTTTCCGATCAAATAGGCCCAGAACTTATCGAACGCTTACACCACTGCAAATAATTCCTTTTTCGTAGTTGTGTAGTTCATTTGAGTTTTCGTGAGTGTCTTACTTGCATAATATATCGCGTGAAATGCTTTCTCTCGACGTTGACCCAAAACAGCCCTAACTTCATAGTCGCTTGCATCACACATTAGCTCAAAAGGCACATTCCAATCCGGCATGACGATTACAGGAGCTGTAGTCAACTTCTTCTTTAACAACTCGAATACCCATTTACACTCTTCATCAAAATTGAAAACCGAATCCTTCTCTAAAAGACTGCACAAAGGTTTTGTAATTTTAGAGAAGTCCTTTATGAATCTCCTGTAGGACCCACCATGGACCAAAAAACTTCTAATTCCTTTAACTGAACTCAGTGGAGGCAGTTTCTCAATTATTTCCAACTTAGCTTTACCAACCTCTAATCCTTGAGCCGAGACTTTGTGCCCCAAAATTATACCTTTTTCCACCATAAAGTGGCACTTTTCCCAGTTAAGAACCAAATTCATTTCGGTGCATCTTTGTAAGACCATTACCAAATTTTCCAAACACGCATAAAAGTTATCCCCATAGATAGAGAAGTCATCCATGAAGACTTCCACATTCTTCTCCACCATATCCTAGAAGATTACCATCATACACCGCTGGAAAGTAGCGGGTGCATTACACAAACTGAACGACATTCTTCTGAATGTGAATGTGCCGTATGGGCATGTAAACGTGGTCTTCTCTTGATCCTCAAGAGCGATGATGATATGTTTGTAACCCAAGTATCCATCCAATAAGCAGTAGTACTCATGTCCTGCCAATCTGTCCAATATTTGATCGATAAAGGGCAAAGGAAAGTGATCTTTATGGGTTGCCTTATTCAACTTCCTATAGTCCATGCAAACCCTCCAACCAGTCACTGTCCTTGTTAGAATCAGCTAATTGTCATCATTCTGAACTACAGTCATTCCTCCCTTTTTTCATTAGACACATTGCACCGTGATCAACCCACTTATTGTCTGAAATTGGGTAAATGATACCCGCATCCAACCATTTCAATATTTCCTTTATGACTACCTCTTTCATAATATGGTTGAGCCATCTCTGTTGCTCCACTGTCGGTTTTGCATCGTCTTCCATCAAAATTTTGTGCATGCAAAAGGATGGGCTGATTCCCTTGATATCCGTGACTGTCCATCCTATAGCCGATTTGTGGTCCCTTAGCACTCTCAGTAACTATCCTTCCTGCAAATCGTTAAGTGCAACAGAAATAATAATAGGTAAAGAATTAGAATTACCTAAATATGCATACCTGAGGTGTTTAGGGAGTGGCTTAAGTTCAAGAGTCGATGGCTCTTCCAATGACGATTTTATCCTTGCTGTGGCTTTATCCTCCATGTGCAATGATTCAAAGAGTGTTTTAAATCTGCTAACTCATGGCAGGGAGTCTAGCATCTACAAATAGTCCACGAATTCCGAATCATCGAACTCTTCATCCCCCAATAATGTCATTTCCAATGGATCGTTCACCAAACTCTTGTTCATGTCTTCGCTGATTATTTGGTCAATGGGATCCATCCTAAAACATTCTTCTTCATCCGTAGGGAATTTCATGGCCTTAAACACATTAAATTTTATTTCTTGATCTTAGACCCTCATAGTAAGTTCACCTTTTTGTACGTCGATGAGTGTCATACCCGTAGCCAAGAAAGGTCTCCCTAGGATAATCAGGATGTTCTTATCCTCCTCAAAATCAAGAATAATAAAATCCGCGGGGATTATAAACTTATCAACCTTAACCAATATGTCCTCTACAATGCCTCTCGAATATGTGATTGACCTATCCGCCAACTGCAATGAGATGTTTGTAGGCTTTGGCGTGGGCAAACCCAATTCTATGTAAACTGGTAATGGAATAAGGTTCATACTCGCTCCCAAAACACACAAACATTTATTGAACGCCATATTCCCAATCGTGCATGGAATGGTGAAACTCCCCGGGTCTTTCAACTTTGGTGGCAACTTTCGCTGTAAGATCGCACTACACTCTTCTGTTAATGCCACTATTTCGAAGTCTTCCAATTTCTTTTTCCTGGACAGAATCCCTTCCATGAACTTTGCATAACTCGGCTTCTGCTCTAGGGCTTCTGCGAATGGGATGTTAATATGAAGTTTCTTAAAAACTTCCAAAAATTTCGCGAACTGCTTATCTAATTTTTGTTTTTGGACCCTCTGCTGTAATGGTGGTGGAGGATACACAACTGGCTTGTCATCTAACTTTGTTTTCTAAATTTACTTATCCTCAACTTGATTTTCTTCAACCACTTTGCTATCATCAATTTTGTCATTCAATATAGCTGAATTTTCTATGCCTTTCCTTTCTAAATGTTTTTCGCTTCTCAACGTGATTGCCTGACACTGTTCGTGGTTTCCCTTCGGATTTCTCTCAGTGTCACTCGGTAGAGTCCTTTGTGGTCTGTTGTTCAATGCTAAGGCAATTTGTCACATTTGATTTTCCAAATTCTTGATGGCCATTGCTTGGTTTTTCATCGCTGCCTCATTGCTTGTTATGTATTTTGACAACAACTCCTCTAAATCTAATTTTCGTTCTTAATGTTGAGCCGGTTGTTGATGATTTTGAAAACTTGGGGGAAATGATGGTCATGGAGCTTGATGTTGCTGATTATTACTCCACGAGAAATTTGGGTGATTCCTATTCCCCTGGTTGTAAGTATTCTGGCATGTATTCTGTGGAATCCTATTGTAGTTACCCACGAATTACACGGATGCTGGGTTGATTTCGCATTGATGTGTAGGATGGTCACTCGCGCACAATTCACAAACAACCACAACTTGTTGTACCTATGCCCCTGTCATAGCATCCAACTTCTTGGAAAGTGCTGAAATGTGCGCTTGTATTGCTGTCATACCATCTACTTCTAACACTCCAGCTGCCTTTGCTTGTGTCATTCTTGCCGTAGGCCACTGGTAGTTTTTAGCTGCCATTGTCTCAATCAAATTGTAGGCCTCCTCATAACTCTTAGCCATGAACGCTCCACCCGACGCTGCATCATTACTGGTCCTGAGATTTCCATGTAGTCCATTATAGAAAGTATTCATTTGCAACCACTTAGGAAACCCATGATGCGGGCACTTTATGAGCAATTCTTTGTATCTTTCCCATGCCTCGTACAGTGATTCCCCATGTTGTTATTCAAACATCGTTATCTCATTCCTCAGTTTTGCAGTTTTCGCCGGTGGGAAAAATTTGCCAATAAACTTCTGAGCGAGGTCTTCCTAAGTAGTTATCGATCCCGGCGGTAGAGAGTGTAACCAACCCTTTGCCTTGTCCCGTAAGGTTAATGGGAATAAGCTAAGTCTTACCGCATCATCCGACACCCCATTATACCTGAAGGAGTCACAAATTTCTAGAAAGCTGACTAGATGTTCGTTCGGATCATCATTTGCCAATACCCCAAACTGAACTGAATTTTGGATCATTTGAATCGTCCCAGGCTTTATTTCGAATGTGTTCGCAACTATAGCAGGCCTGGTGATACTTGACTATAGTTCAGTCACCCTTGGGTGTAGCAAAATCCCTCAACGCTTTCTAATCTTCGGCTGCTATTACCTCTTCTTTTTCAGAGTTTTTGAAGTCTTCCCTTGTTTCCTTGATCCACTCCTCAAAAGGTAGCAAGTCAGGATTTTTGGACTGAGTTTACGTAAACGACTTCAAAAACCTAAAATAAGAAGAACAAAATAAAAATAAAAATGTTTAAGTAAAACTGGACTAATTAAACTGATATCGTAAAAATATTAAAATCTACACTAAATTTATCCCCAGCAGCGGTGCCAAAAACTTGTTGGGTAAAATCTAATTACGCACAACACGCAAGTATACGTGATCAATAAGTAATACAGTAATGAGTAGAGTATCGTTCCCACAGAGACAATTTAGTAAGAAATTTAACCTCACAATTATAAATTTCCTATTAATCCTAATTTTATTAAATTATCCAATTCAATGGTTAAAACTATAAAAACTAAATTATAATAAATATATGATCTCAAAACAATCACAAATATCAAAAACTAAATTTTCAAACAATTAATGGAGAATTAGACTTATGATTCTACCCTAAGCTTCACTCTAATTTTTACACCTTTATTTCAATTCAACTCACTATCCCAGTTTATTAATCAAGAACACGAATGTAGTACTAGCCACCTCTCGATGCACTAATACTATATTAACTTAAATCCACAAATTAGATAGAAACAAGTTAAATACCTTAATCAACTAACTCACTACATCTCTATGTAAATTATAATTAAAGAAGGTTTAAGATTAAGTTCCCTATCCGATTACATGCGATGTCAAGCATATCACTACCTTAATATTCATCAAGATTCTTTTATTCACAAAATTCAAGAACACATGCTATAATAACTAAGTCTAAACTCATATATCCTCTCTCGAATCCATATAAGTCCACAAAGAATTGTTGATCAGGCAATTCATAAATTCAAGCTCAAATTAATATAGATAAACTAGATAATACTTTATTGAACTGAAAATCAAAGTTATAAAACCATTGTTTCACTTAAGGATCCATCATAAGCCTAAAAAGTAAATTAGTTCATCATGAATGAAATAATAACTGATTAATTTAAAGATAACATCCTTTCAATTACAAATATAAGACTAAGAAGAAGAATAATGCAAAACACCCTTCACGTAGCCTTAATCCACAATCGATATGAAAATCTCTACAAAGTCTTCCTCCAAAGCTTGCTATGAAATTCTGGAATTAATCTCTATAATTTGCCTTGTGTGTGTCCAATTCATTGTTAGTTACTCCATATACATCCAACACACACTTTTTTGGTCGAATCCCATGTCCATTAGAGTCCCATTGCAAACCAACATGTTTAGAATCCATGTCCAGCAGAGTTTCAAGCAAGACAGAACACTCAGCTTTTGAGACCCCCCACCCCGGCGGGGGTATATGCCTAATAAAGGCCCGCCCCGGTGGGCATAGCTACCGTTAACCAATATTGAAGACCCCCTGCCCCGGCGGGGGTACATAGGCAAAATGACCTCGCCCCGACGGGCATGGCTTCTGCAAACTGATGCTTCTGAGACTTCATACTTGCTAACTTAATGCTCCAAATGCCTCCTTCTTTTACTCATTCACCACACGACCCATCCTACATATAAAATATCACAAAACAAGTAAAAAGCAAACATGAACACAAAGAATTAACAACAATAAAGCTTGGAATGAACGTCAATTCGTGGATATGAAATCCACTTATCAGTTATGTGTTACTTGAAAGACATGAATCAGATGTGATACATGAAGATTTATACACTTTGGTTGTGTTATTAATATTTGAACCATGTTTAAGGTTCCGAATAATGTATTAATGTTGAATTGTAATATCATTTTGCGATGTAAACTATTATAGTATTAAAATGATTCTGAGATATTTAGATGTAAAGGTTGAAGGTTTTGGGTAAGAGGAAAGTTTGTAATAGAAAATTTTAATTATTTCACAAATTTCAATGGTTGTATTATCGTTTAATGATGTAAAATTAGAGGTTGAATGTATTATTAACGACCGAAGTTGAGAATTAAATTGTATGAAATTTTGGGATCGTTACAGCGCCGGTCGGTCGGGGCAAAAGCTGTGTTTTGTTTGTTGCTAGAATTTGAGTTGTGATGGGAGAGTTAACTTCTTTATGTAATATGCTTATATTAGGAGTGTGTTAAGGAGTTTATTTCATGTTAATTGGGACTCTATGTCCACAACCTTGTTGGATTGGATTTGGAATTTGATTTCCATTAGAATTCTTATATGACGAGTTTGAGATGGAATAGAATTGAAGTGATGGAGTGGGACTGAGTTTAGTTATGTTAATTGTTGGAGATATTACAACAAGAGAATACACTTGGAGACATACAATTGATGAACAAGAATTTGGAGGAACAAGAAAAAGAGTTGATTTCACAAAGATTGTATTGGTGAAAGGAAAAAAGGGTGGTGTACTACTATTCTTCTCTAATTTCAAATTGTGTAATCAGGATGATGATTTCTTTTATTTATTCAACATTTAATTTATTAGTTATGAACTAAATTACTTTTTGGGCTTGCAATGGATCTTTAACGTGGAATGACAATTATTATGCCTTGATTTAAGTTTAATAAATTATTAATTCAGTTTATCTATTGTGATTTGTGATTAATTTATGAATTGCTTGATCACCAATTTTATGTGGAATTGTATGGATTCGAGAGATGAGATATGATTCTAGACCTAATCACAATAACATGTGTTCTTGAATTTTGTGATTGAACAAATTCTTGATTTATGTTAGGGTAGAGATATGCCTAGCATCGCATGTAATCTGGTAAGAACTTGAAATTAAATCCTTCTTAATTGTAATTCACATAGAGATATAGTGAATTAGTTAATTAGAGTGTTTGGCTTAATTCTATCTAAATTGTGGATTTAAGTTAATATGGATTTAGTGCATTGACAAATGGCTAATTCTACATGAGTGTTCTTGATTAATAAACTGAAATAATAAATTAAATTAGAATAAGGTGTGATAATTGGAATGATATTTAAAGTGAAGTTGTAAAGCCTAAATCTCCATTAATTGTTTGAAATTGAGGTTTTTAAGTGGTGTTGATTAATTAATAATTTTAGTTTATGAGTTTTATTAAATATCATTTTTAATTTGGATTAGTTTAATATAAAATTGGGTTGATACAAAATAGATAATTGTGAATATTAATTTCTTATTAATTCTCTGTGGGAACGATACTCTATTTACTAATATATTACTTGTTGACCGTGTATACTTGCGTGATTGTGCGTAATTAGATTTTACCCAACAGAGCCGAGTGTTCATCCATTTAAAGCTATAGAAGTCTTCTTTGGCAGTCCACTGTAAGCCTTCTTACACTTTATAAAGCCCGTTCTCCACATTTTGCACACACTATTCTTCGCGTTGAGAGTCGTGTTGCGTGTGTATGCCCGGACTTCGGTCGGTCCGTGGATTTTATTTCCTTTTGTACATATATATATATATATTTATATATTTGGACTAACATTATCGAGCTATGCCTCGATTGAGCCTGGACTCACATCCGGAATGATTATTGCTTTTGTATATATACTTATATATATAAACTGTTGTCAGACTCTGTTCGATGAGCCTGGATTTTACATACGGAGTGTTTACTGCTATATATATATATATATATATATATATATATATATATATATACACACACTTATATATATGAACTATTGTCGAACTCCGTTCGATGAGCCTTGATTTTATATCCGGTGCGTTTACCGCTTATATAAATATATTTACATTTCGTCCCGCCTGGAGTTTACTTCGTGGCGGTTGATCGTCTTTATTTCTTTCTTTACATTTCGTCCCGCCTGGAGTTTACTTCGTAGTGGTTGATCATTTTTTATTGCTGTTGGGTAAAATCTAATTACGCACAGCACGCAAGTATACATGGTCAACAAGTAATATAATAGTAAGTAGAGTATCGTTCCCACAGAGAAAACTTAGTAATTATTTAACTTCACAATTATCAGTTTCTTATTAATCCTAATTTTATTAAACTATACAAATCAATGATTAAAATTATGAAAACTAAATTATTAATAAATATAGGATCACAAAACAATCACAAATCTTAAAAACTGAATTTTCAAACAAATATTAGAGAATTAGGCTTACAACTTCACCCTAAGCTTCACTCTGATTTTTACACCTTTATTCCAGTTCAATTCACTATCCCAGTTTATTAATCAAGAACACATATGTAGCACTAGCCACCTCTCGATGCACTAATACCGTATTAACTCAAATCCACAAATTAGATAGAAACAAGTTAAACACCTTAATCAACTAATTCACTATATCTCTATGCGAATTATAATTGAAGAAGCTTTAAGTTTAAGTCCTTTATCCGATTACATGCGATGTCAAGCATATCTCTACCTTAGCATTCATCAAGATTTTGTTCATTCACAAAATTTAAGAACACATGCTATATTAACTAAGTCTAGACTCGTACTTCCTCTCTCGAATTCATACAAATCCACAAAGAATTATTGATCAGGCAATTCATAAATTCAAGCTCAAATTAATATAGATAAACTGGAGAACAACTTATTAAACTGGAAATCAAAGTTACATAATCATCGTTCCACTTAAGGATCCGTCAAAAGCCTAAAAAGTAAATTAGTTCATCATCAATGAATTAATAACTGAATAAATTAAAGATAACATATTTTCAATTACAAATATAAGACTAAGATAAAGAATAATGCAAAACACCCTTCACGTTAGCCTTAATCCGCAATCAATACGAATATTCCTTCAAAATCTTCACTCCAGTGCTCGATATGAAAATTTGTATATAATCTCCGTAAATTACCTTGTGTGTATATTTGATCTTGTGTTAGTGTTAATATATGTGTACACAATCAATCTCTGCTCAATTCCATGCTAACTAGATTCCTAAAGCCATGCAAGAACCAAAATCCAAGTTCTAGCAGTATTTGAACCAAGATAGGACAACCCAGACTCGACACCCCCACCCCGGCGGGAGTGTATACGTAGGAAATGCTCGCCCCGACGGGCTAGGCTACTGTTAACTAATTTGAAGACCCCATTTTACGGGGTGTTAGTTTTAATTAGGCCCTTTAAGCGAGCATCCCTTCTGCATTCTGACTTGGTTTGATCTTCATACTTGCTCCAATAATGCTCCAAATGACTCCTTTTTTGACTACTCGCCACACCAACCCACCTACACATAAAACAACAATAAAAAAGTAAAACTAAACATGAAATCAAGGTTTTAACAACGAATAAGCTTGAATTAGAACCCTATTTATGGATATAAAATCCACTTATCAAAATCCCCCAAACTTAAATCGTGCTAGTCCTCGAGCACAAAATAAACTACATGCTATGCAATGCAATGCAATGAGATGTAATCTATCTAACTATACGTTTACGAATCCAACAGTATTATAATCCAACAGTATCATATAATCAAATTTATTCCTTCGGCCTCAGAAAGATCAAGCAAACATTTCAACACCTCATATCGAAACCACTCAATAGTTTCTTATCAATCCTCGAATCTTAGACTGTTATCACTAATATAGTGCGTGTGTGTGAGAAACATCTATGCTAACTGAAATTTCTTATTAGGAATCATACATAATAACTAAAAATTTTCAAAAACAGACGAGTTTCAACTAAAATCAAACGTTTACCAAGATTAGGGGTCCAAATAGGGTATTCATGCTTTCTTTTTGTTTTCATTGACGGAGGCTCTTTGCCCTTATTTCCCGTCTTCTCTTCATTTTTCTTTTCTTTTTTTAGATGGTTGGTGAGTGCATTTTACGCTCCATCTTACGCTTGTGTTTATGGGGAGTATTTTTTTTTCCTCAACCCACCACAAGACTCAACTAGATATAATTTTCTTTTTTTCTTTTTCTGAAGCTAATATACCCTACTTTTTCCCTCAAACTTAGGTTCTTGCCTAATTCGTCGTCTTTACTGCCTATTCTTGTCATTCTAAGATTTATACTAGCATTATCCTTTAGAAACTATTTATATATCAATTTAAACTAACTAGTCAACACAAACGTTATTACGTGCTACCCTTTTTATACCAGCTTCAAACAAGCACAAGATTCGAGTCATAATTCAAAACTACATCATGATTCTATACTAGGTACTATATTTGTTCACTTAATCCCAATCTCATCATTAGCCAAAAATGAACTACAACACTGCTGGAGTACATATGCAAAATTAACACAATATTTAACTAAAATTTTATTTATTTATTTATTATTTTTTGTAGATATGGATAGTGCAAACATAACATGAATGCAAACATAAATAAATAACTAAATAAAAACTAAATATGCACCTAAGCTACTTTGCAAATGCAATAACTGATTAACCTAAACTAAAAAAAACTACTATGCAAACCTAGCTTAATAAACTTAAATATGCAAACATGAAATGTAAACATGAATTTAAATCCCCCAAACTTGAAAATTACAATGCCCTCATTGTATAGATATAGCCAGAAAAATAAGAGGACTCCCCTGTAATCACTAAGCTTGAGGTGGTGGTGTGTTGTGTTCTTCTTCATCGGAGTCACTAGGTGGGAATCGTGGCAGTGGGGCCGATTGCTGATATAGAAATTGAGCATTAGGATTGAAACTTTGTAGCGCCGTGTTCAATGATGCGAACGAGAGGTTCATTGCTTCAAACATGTGATCTTGCCTAGCGGCTAGGCGCCTCATCTCTCGTCGTGCTTGCTTGTTGTGCTCATCCACTTGGCGTTGAAATGCAAGAAACTGAGGACTAGTCGGATGGTGGTTCCACCTCTGCTCCTTTCTCTCCCATAGTCGCATCCTCATCCTCCTAGGTGTCTGCAGCGTCAACTTCGTCCTCCAAAGCTGATGGAAAAATAAATCCTAAACCTCGAGGATGGGAATCACCCCCAGCCCACACCGAATACCGTGTTATCATTCTGGAATCTAGTAGTTGAAGCGGCATCTGAGTGAGTTCATCATAGGATCTAACACCTGCTTGGTGACACAACCCACATATGAGTGATGGGTGTGGCAAGCTGCCTGAAAAATTGTAAGCATTGGCGAATGGAAAAACAGATTATGGCCCCGACATCGATGATGAAATCTTGCACGATTTCATATAAAAGTAGTGCCTTTTCTTTGGTCACGTCTGATGTGTGTTGGGATAGAAATAATTTCTCACATATAAAGGCATACCATATCTTACCATACCGACTGAGATCTTTGATATGAAAAACCGTGCCTCATTTCCAACCCTTGATCCATGTTATTCCCGACTTAGTCATTTCTTTGAGGATAGCCTCATAGTTAGGATCAAAATCATGTAAGTGAGTGTATTGGCACTGTCTAGGCACTCATATCTGATAATAAGTGTTGATGGCGTCGCCACTAAATGGGACTAATTGACCCCGCACAAAAGCGTTGAAGGGGGCTTTGTCCTCGGCGTTAGCATAAAATTCTTTGACCACATTGACAACGGCGGGCTCAGGTTCCTCAGTGAACTTGTTCCACCCTTTTTGATAAATTTGTTGCATCATTTCACCATTGATAGGATCCAATGCCAACCCCCGCTCTGGTGTAAGAGCTTTCGTCACCATGTAGTCGTATCGATCGGCGGTGGCGACACTTACGAATTTGCGTCGGTCGAAGGTTTATGATGGTGGTGTTGTTGTGGAACTCTCTCCCCGGTGCCTCTTTGTTATAGGTTTTGACGCCATTGATTTAAAAACAGTAAGCTTTATCATTTTCCCCCAAACTTCAGTCACACAATCTTGAAAACACTTGGCGTGCACACTGATTTCTTCCCCCAAACTTGATGAATTTGTGGCAATTATGGTGATTAAAGATGAAGAACTTGAAGATGGGTTACTCACTCTCAAGTGAAAGATGAATTCCCACAAAAAGAACCCTAAGTCATGGTTTTTTAAGTTTCAATTAAATTAGGTGTGAACTTGGGTTATGAGGGTGTGTTTATATAGAGGTGGTGTGATGGAGAGGGTTAGGAGTAATGGATTGCAATGGTGGGTACGTGTTAATGAAGTGGGGTAATGGAGTTGCAATTACCAAATTCGTGGGAGAGTGGGTGTAATGGATTGAGAGTTGTGGGGGAGAAGAAGTAGTGGAGATGTGAAGTGAGAAGTAACTGCCGAAAATGTCTGTTGAACTCCAGGACCCCCACCCCGGCGGGGGGTATAATGCATAAAGGGCCCGCCCCGGCGGGGGTGGGTTCTGTTAACTGAGGATGCTGTGCCTTTTTCTTCCTTGCTACTCCAATCCTTATGCATGTTAGGTTCCTGCACAACCATGAAACATATATATGAGTGGATTTTAAGCAATCTTAAGCATGGTAACACAATTATCGAAAGATGACTTAAACTTTTAACTCCTAATAATTGAATTGAGATGAATTGATTCAAAATTAACTAACATTCTAAACTACAATCTAACTAGTAAGGATAAAATATGAAAAATTTAAAGATGATTGGGTTGCCTCCAACTTAGCGCTTGATTTTAAGTCATTTAGCCTAACTACTCCCTATTTATGGTGCGTCAGATAATGTGATTGCGATGACATCCATGTTGGATTTGCCACCCTAATAATGCTTCAACCGTTGATCGTTGACCTTGAACGTTTCTAATGGATTCCTACTGTAGAGTTCAACGGTGCCATGTGAGAAAACTCTTTTGATGGTGAATGGTCATGACCATATTGACTTAAGCTTGCCTAGGAACAACCTCAATCGTGAGTTGAACAATAGTACTGATTGTCCCGGCTCGAACGTTCTGTGCATGATTTTCTGGTCGTGCCATTTTTTGTCCTTTTCTTTATATATCTTAGAGTTCTCGAAGGCTTGAAGTCGAAATTCATCAAGCTCATTTAATTGAAGTAGTCATTTTTCCCTCATAGCTGCTTGATCGAAGTTAAGTTTCTGAATCGCCCAGTGGCCTTGTGCTGATTGCCCGGCTTGAAGCACTTTTGCCGCTGTTCACTCAATATGGTAATGTCCCCCGTATGTAGACGAATGGCACTCATGCAAAATATTGTTCACCTCGCAATAGGGCACACACCTTCTAATCATTTTGTCGGCGCACTATTTGAATAAGTAAGGCTCATCCCACATATACCACTTGACGTCATGAAGAAATTTCTTTTTCTGCTATCGTGTAAGACCAGGGGGAAGAAAGTTGCTCACTAGATAATTTGTAAAGTCCGCATACTATGGAAATTCTATATTTATCCCAAACAATTGCTCATCCGAGAATGACTCATTGATTACACACTTGTCCTCTTCCTTGGTACCCTGATTTTCCAGCCTAGACAAATGATCGGCAACTTGATTCGCTGTCCCCTTTTTATCCTTTATTTCCAAATCAAATTCTTGTAAAAGGAGAATCCATCTGATAAGGCATGGCTTAGCATCTTTTTTTGAAATTAAGTACCGAATAGCCGAGTGATCCGTGTAGACTATCACCTTTGTTCCCATCAAATAAGCCCGAAATTTATCGAATGCATATACTACTGCAAGTAATTCTTTTTCCATAGTTGTGTAATTCATTTGAGTCTCCATAAGTGTCTTACTTGCATAGTATATGGCATGAAATACCTTCTCTCGGGGTTGACCCAAAATAGCCCCAACTGCATAGTCTCTTGCATTACACATTAACTCGAAAGGCATATTCCAATCTGGTGCGACGATTACGGGAGCTGAAGTTAATTTCTTTTTCAATAATTCGAATGCCAATTTACACTCCTCAATAAACTTGAAAACCGAATCCATCTATAAAAGTCTGCATAAAGGTTTTACAATTTTAGAGAAGTCTTTTATGAATCTTCTGTACAACCCGGCATGTCCCAAGAAACTTCGAATTCCTTTGACTGAACTTGATGGAGGAAGTTTTTCAATATTTTCCAACTTCGCCTTATCAAACTCTAATCCGTGAGCTGAGACCTTGTGCCCCAAAATTATGCCTTCTTCAACCATGAAGTGGCATTTTTCCCAGTTAAGTACAAGATTCGTGTCCATGCATCTTTGTAACACCAATACCAAATTCCCTAGACAAGCATCAAAATTATCTCCATAAACAGAAAAGTCATCCATGAAGACTTCCACATTTTTCTCAACCATGTCTGAAAAAATGGCCATCATACACCGTTGAAAGGTAGCCGATGCATTACATAAGCCGAACGACATTCTCCTGAATGCAAATGTGCCATATGGGCATGTGAAAGTAGTCTTCTCTTGGTCTTCAGGGGCAATAACGATGATTATAACCCGAGTACACATCCAATAAGCAGTAGTACTCGTGTCCCGCTAATCTGTCCAACATTTAATCGATAAAGGGCAAAGGGAAGTGAACTTTACGGGTCGCCTTATTCAACTTCCTGTAATCTATGTAAACCCTCCAACCAGTCACTGTCCTTGTCAAAATTAGCTCGTTGTCTTCATTTTGTACCACGGTCATTCCTCCCTTTTTCGGCACACATTGAACTAGACTGACCCACTTACTATCGGAAATTAGGTAGATGATACCCGCGTCCAACCATTTTAGTATCTCCTTCTTCACTACTTCTTTCATGATAGGGTTGAACCGTCTCTGTTTCTCCACTGTTGGGTTTGCATTATCTTCTATCAGAATTTTGTGCATACAAAAGGATGGGCTGATTCCCTTGATATCCGCAATTGTCCATCCTATAGCTGATTTATGTTCCCTAAGCACCCTCAGCAACTTTTCTTCCTGCAATTCGTTAAGTGCAGCAGAAATAATAACAGGTAAATTATTAGAAGTGCCTAAATACGCATACCTGAGGTGTTTAGGTAGTGGCTTTAGCTCAAGAGAAGGTGGCTCCTCCAATGATGGTTTCATTCTGGTTGTGGCTCTTTCCTCCAAGTGCAATGGTTCAAATGGTGCTTTAAAACTGCTAACTCATGGCAAGGAGTCTAGCATCTGCAAGTAATCCACAAATTCCAAGTCATCGAACTCTTCATCTCCCAATAGTGTTGTTTCCAATGGATCGTTACCCAAACTTTTACCCATGTCTTCGCTGATTATCTGGTATATGATATCCATCCTGAAACATTCTTCTTCATCTGTAGGGAATTTCATGGCCTTGAAAACATAAAATTTTACTTCTTGATCTTGGACCCTCATATTTAGTTCACCTTTTTGTATGTCGATGAGTGTCCTACCCGTAGCCAAGAAAGGTCTCCCTAGGATAATCGGGATGTTCTTATCCTCCTCAAAATCTAGAATAATGAAATCCGCGGGGAATATAAACTTGTCAACCTTGACCAATATGTCCTCTACAATGCCTCTCGGGTATGTGACTGACCTATCCGCCAACTGTAATGAGATGTTCATAGGCTTTGGAGTTGGCAACCCCAATTCTGTATAAACTGATAACGGCATAAGGTTCACACTCGCTCCCAAATCACATAAACATTTATTGAATGACATGTTCCCAATCATACATAGAATGGTGAAACTCCCCGGATCTTTCAACTTTGCTAGCAACTTTTGCAGTAAAACCGCACTACACTCCTCTATTAATGCCACTATTTTGAAATCTTCCAACTTCTTTTTCCTGGACCGAATCCCTTTCATAAATTTCGCATAACTTAGCATCTGCTCTAGTGCTTCTTCGAACATGATGTTAATATGAAGTTTCTTAAAAACTTCCAAAAATTTTGCGAACTGCTTATCTAATTTCTGCTTTTGGACTCTCAGCTGAAATGGCGGCGGAGGATACACAACTGACTTGTCATTTAACTTTGTTTTCTCAAATTGCTTATCCTCACCCTATTTTTCTTCAACCACCTTGTTGTCATCAACTTTGTCATCTGATATAGCTGAATTTTCTGCATTTTTCCCATCCAGATGTTTTTCGCTTCTCAAAGTGATTGCCTGACACTACTCATGATTTCCCTTCGGATTTTTTCGGTGTTACTTAGTAGAGTCCCTTATGGTCTATTGTTCAATTCTAAGGCAATTTGTCCCATCTGATTCTCTAGAATCTTGATGGCTATCTCTTGTGATTTTATTGCCATTGCTTGATTTTTCATAGTCGCCTCATTGCTTGTTATGTACTTTGTCAACAACTCCTCTAAATTTGATTTCCTCTCTTGATGTTGAGCTGATTGTAGATGATTCTGAAATCTTGGGGGATATTGTAACGTCCACGAATTTGAAAGTCCTTATTAATTAAATATGTGATTTAATTTTAATGAGTTAGTTTTGTGAGTCTATTTAAACCTTATGTGGTTATGTGAATTTATGAAATGATTAAAGGGATTCACTAATAGTTTATTTAAATTAGTGGACTAACCCTAAGAGTTTGATATCAAGGAATTGATAGGATTATTAATAATTAAATATTCAATTTATTTGAATATAGTAGCAAGAGTTGAACATATTGATTAATTGCAATTTTGAGTAATTAATTGATATTGTGTTAATTAATAATTATTATGAATAAATAATAATTAATGAGTATGAGATTAATAAATATAATGTGATTATATGTTTACTTGATTAATTTGTGCAATATAGTAAACCTTTATTGTATGGTAGTTAACTATATTTTTTATATAGTACAAGGTGGCACATTAATATGTCTATCTATTATATATATAGACCTTATAGTAAGAGTTATTTGCATTCATGTGAGTTGCATAATAATATTGTTATATGATATGAAGTGTGTGGGTAAACATTCTTGTATATCCTATTGACATATAATAATATCAATTGTTAAATTAATAATGATTTCATTAAGTTATTATGATAATTATAGTTATGGTAATTGATAATGTACATGAATTATATGTATGTGCACTACTTGATACCTTGTAATTGGGAAATACATTGTATGCTCTTTAAATCATTATACCGTATGTTATATGAAATAAATTGTGTAGATATATTTTATAACCAAAGTTTATATTATGTGTATATAAGGTATAAGCCAATTATTGCATTTCATGTTTTGCAAGTGCTGGAAATTGCTTTGCCCCATAATAAGAGCCCATTCTTTTCTTCCACGTGAAAACAAAAGAAAGCTAGCAAGCCTACTCTATTCTTCATCTCAAATTCATCAATCTAGAGCAATAAGTGGATGAGGAGTGGGATTCATGAGTGAATCACCAACTCTCACAAACTCTCTCCTACCCATTATACATTCTTGAAATCCAATGGTTTGATTTGCGAGGTAATGGCATTATCCAGTTAACCATTCTTCTATAAATAAGACCTTCATCTTCCTTATTGCAATTGCTGAGATTTATTTGCTAAGGAGCTTGTAAGGAGTGAGAGTATTGTAACTCAATTACCTCAAGAGGTATGAAAATCCCAATTTATGTTCTTAGTTGAGTTTTGTTACGATTACTTGAATTAAGCATGTATTGGGTGATAGTTGGTTTGGGTTATGTCTCTTAGTGTTATACATACTTATAAATGTGTTGGGTTATGTTAGAAACAATTTTTATAAGGATTTTGTATGGTGGGTTGCTGAACTGCCAAACAGAGCAAGTTACTGTCTCTAATGTAGGCATGACGCTTAATCGTGCCCCTAGTTGTACTAGGTGCAATGCAAATTCTTGTAACTCCAAAAATCGGTTTACATTTACGGCAGTATGGTGCAATTTGCGCCTCAATTATACTAGGGTGCAGTAGCAATACGCTGCACTGCATTCACACCGATGTGTTCTGCTATGTTTCACAGTGCTAACTTGTTGACTGTTGGTTAGAGCAAGCATGTAAACTATTTTAGCACACACACATAAGCATATGCATGTGGTATAAATAAGTTTAACAATGTTAGTACATATGATTGACACAATACTTGTGGTCTTGAAATGAAATTGTATGTTCGAAAGTGAATTTTGTCACGAACACATCATGTGAGCATTCTGACTTTAGGAGTAAGATGATATGGTTTATATTGACATGAAATGTAAGACTAAAGTGATTGAACACACTAGCATACATGATTGAAAGTTAAGACTATTTCAAAGATAATAAAACTTAAGACTTTTCAAAGTGAACTTGACCAAGACTTTTATGTTGTAAATTCTGACCATTTGAGCATGCATATGCGGCTGGAAAATATGATGTGAATGCATGAGAGTTATATGCTAAGGTGCCTTGTATAAGCTAAGTTGACTTAGTGTAAAATTCAAAGAAAGTTAGAATGAGAAAACTAATGTCACCAAGAAATGAGTAAAGTACGTTATGACCATGCAAACATGTATATTAAGACTCATTATGCCTATAGATACATTGGCATGAACATCGTTTGGTTAATGTATGGTTTTCACTTATTCACACATAGTCATAAAAAGGAAGTTTCTAAAAAATGAACTATGTGAGTAAAGTATACATGTGTTGTCTATATACAAGCATGACTATTGAGTATTGAATGATCGAGTTATAAGGCACAAATGATTACATGACCTTTTTGTGTTTTAATGACATATAAAGTGTAACTTAAACTTGAAGTAATGAATTCAAGTATGGTCGTGTGTTATATGTGAAACTCTAGCATGTACGCATGTTAAAATATATGTGTAATTAGTGTGTTAGAGTTGGACTGAAGTCAGGAGAGCAGAAGAATAACCTTGGTGCTGCCAAGGGACAGCAGTTCAAGGCCATTACTAAGTTTGAACTCAAGCGTAGCAATTGCTTTCATCCTGCTGATCTTATTAGTTCACACATACTAATTGAAAGACCGACTTGTTAATGTTAGGTTGATTCAACGCAAGTTAGTTAAAGCTAGTATTATATTGTAGCTGAACAAACATGCAAGTTTCCTGAATTCTTACTCTTTTACTTGAGCAAGTTTTCCTAAACTTACTCCAATTATTATTGAGCAAGTTTACTAACTTCATTATTTGATTATGCAAGTTTCCCTAACCTTATTCAAATTTATATTGAGCAAGTATCTAAACACTATTTTATTGTGTTGCAATGTTTCCTAACTTACAAAACTTTGTTTGTTGTGAAAGTTTCTTATCCTTCTCATATTATATTGAGTAGGTTATTATTGAATTGAAAGTTATTCATTTAATCTTGAATCTTATTTCCAAGCATGCTATTAAGTGGTTTAATTACTTTACAATTATTCCACATCGATATTATTGATATTCACACTTGGTGCACTTGAGTTCTTAAGTCTTGGACTTGTACATCATTTAAAGTTCAAATAATTATTGAACTGTGTGAGATAGAGTCTGAACCTTTGTTCGGTGAGACAAGCGTATGAAGTTTTATAAAAGCTATCCAAACCTATTGAGGGTAAGGATTCTTAGACTGAAAGAACACCCCTTTCTATGATATGGGGGGTACCAGGTATCTAATATAAGATACACAGAGCAGATTTAAATGTTATGCATATACATAGTGTACGTGAGGCTTATCCCCTCAGGTACTTATTCTGTAGCCAGTAACCAAAGGGTCAATTAGCTATTGATTCCATTGGAGTGTTATAGTTTAAAGTCTATTTGACTAGAAGTTATTCTAAAAGCAATCATTATCTTTGCTTATGATATTCTTATTGTTGAATCCTTCTGATATTCTTATTGTTGAATCCATTGCCAGATATTTTTCCATTCATCATGATATATCCTTATTGTTGTATTTAAACTTGTTGAACAAAATTGTTGCTCATCCTTTCTATATAATGAATATATTACAGCTAAGCCCGAGACCTCAGGGAGTGACAAGGGTAAAGGAAAGATGTAGAATTGTGGCAAGGAGCAGACTTTACCTTATGCCTAGTTTAAATTACTATTATAAAATATGAACCCTAATGTTTATTTTAGGGTATGTTTGTAAGATGATATTAAGGTTATCGTATCTTGGGACTAGTAACAGCTTTTGAATGAACGGTGTACATTTATATATTCCGCATTTTAGTTATCGTATGTTGTTTAGAGGTGGATGTTTGTATTTTATTATGATGACCGAACCGGGGTCAGAGGACCCAGATTCGGGGGTGTCACAGATATGATGTTCGTGGAGCTTGTTGATGCTGATTGTTACTCCACGAAAAGTTAGGATGATTCCTATTCCCTTGATTGTAAGCATTCTGGTATGTATTCTGTGGAATTTTGTTGTAGCTACCCATAAATTGCACTAACGCTGGATTAATTGCGCATTGATCTGTAGGATGCTCACCCGCGCATAATTCACAAATAACTGCAACCTGTTGTGCCTGTGCCCCTGACATAGCATCCAACTTCTTTGAGAGTGATGATTTGCGCTTGTATTGCCGTCACACCATCTACTTCTAACACTCCAGCTGCCTTTGCATGTGTCATTCTTGTCGTGGGCTACTGGTAGTTGTTAGCTGCCATAGTGTCTATCAATTCATTGGCCTCCTCATAACTCTTAGCCATAAATGCTCCACCTGAAGCTGCATCAATACTGGTTCTGAGATTTTCGTTCAACTCGTGTAGAATGTGTTCATCTACAACCACTTAGGCAATCCATGATGCGGGCACTTTCTGAGTAATTCCTTGTATCTTTCCCATGCCTCATATAGTGACTCCCCGTGTTGCTGTTCAAACATGGTTATCTCATTCCTCATTTTTGGCAGTTTTCGCTGGTGGGAAGAATTTTGCAAGAAATTTCTGAGCGAGGTCTTCCCAAGTAGTTATTGATCCCGGTGGTAGAGAATGTAACCAACTCTTCGCCTTGTCCCATAGAGTAAATGGGAACAAGCGAAGTCTCACCGCGTCATCCGACACCCCATTGTACCTGAAGGTGTCACAAATCTCTAGAAAGCTGACTAAATGTTTGTTTGGATCATCATTTGCTAATCCCCAAAATTGAACCGAATTTTGAATCATTTGAATCATCCCAGGATTGATTTCAAATGTGTTTCTAGCTCAGTCACCTTAGGTGTAGCAAAATCCCTCAACACTTTCTGATCTTCGACAGCCATTACTTCTTCTTTTTCAGAGTTTTTGAATTCTTCTCTTGTTTCCTTGATCCACTCACTTAGCCTGTGGAACCGTTTCTCAATGCCGTCCTCAAAAGGAAGCAAGTCTGTATTTTTGGACCGCGTTTGCATAAACCAACTTCAAAAACCTAAAATAAGATGAACAAAATAAAATTAAAAATATTTAAGTAAAACTGGACTAATTAAACCGATATCGTAAAATTTTAAAATCTATACTAAAATTATCCCCGGCAACGGCGCCAAAAACTTGTTGGGTAAAATCTAATTACGCACAACACGCAAGTATACATGGTCAACAAGTAATATAATAGTAAGTAGAGTATCGTTCCCACAGAGAAAACTTAGTAAGAATTTAACTTCACAATTATCAGTTTCTTATTAATCCTAATTTTATTAAACTATACAAATCAATTATTAAAACTATAAAAACTAAATTATTAATAAATATAGGATCACAAAACAATCACAAATCCTAAAAACTGAATTTTCAAACAGATATTGGAGAATTAGGCTTACAACTTCACCTTAAGCGTCACTCTAATTTTTACACCTTTATTCCAGTTCAATTCACTATTCCAGTTTATTAATCAAGAACATGTATGTAGCACTAGCCACCTCCCGATGCACTAATACCATATTAACTCAAATCTACAAATTAGATAGAAACAAGTTAAACACCTTAATTAACTAATTCACTATATCTCTATGCGAATTATAATTGAAGAAGGTTTAAGTTTAAGTCCTTTATCCCATTACATGCGATGTCAAGCATATGTCTACCTTAACATTAATCAAGATTCTGTTCATTCACAAAATTCAAGAACACATGCTATATTAACTAAGTCTACACTCGTACTTCCTCTCTCGAATTCATACAAATCCACAAAGAATTGTTGATCAGGCAATTCATAAATTCAAGCTCAAATTAATACAGATAAACTGGAGAATAGCTTATTAAACTGGAAATCAAAGTTACATAATCATCGTTCCACTTAAGGATCTGCCATAAGCCTAAAAAGTAAATTAGTTCATCATCAATGAATTAATAACTGAATAAATTAAAGATAACAACTTTTCAATTACAAATATAAGACTAAGAAGAAGAATAATGAAGGACACCCTTCATATTAGCCTTAATCCGCAATCAATACGAACGTTCCTTCAAAATCTTCACTCCAGTGCTCGATATGAAAATCTATATATAATCTCTGTAAATTACCCTGTGTGTATATTTGATCTTGTGTTAGTGTTAATATATGTGTACACAGTCAATCTCTGCTCAATTCCATGCCAACTAGACTCCTAAAACCATGCAAGAACCAAAATCCAAGTTCCAGCAGTATTTGAACCAAGATAAGACAACCCAGACTCGACACCCCCCGCCCCGGCGGGGGTGTATACGTAGGAAATGCCCGCCCCAACGAGCTAGGCTACTATTAACTGATTTGAAGACTCTCTCACCATGGGCGTGTGTTAGTTTAATTAGGTTACGCATCTCGTGGCATTCCTTCGCGATTCGACTTGGTTTGATCTTCATACTTGCTCCAATAACGCTCCAAATGACTCCTTTTTCGTCTACTCGCCACACCAACCCACCTACACATAAAACAACAATAAACAAGTAAAACTAAACATGAAATCAAGATTTTAACAACGAATAAGCTTGAATTAGAATGTGACGCCCCCAAAATAGGTATACATCACCCATCTTGAGTTGCTAGATACATGGTACATAAATTCAAATACAACTTAATTATACAACAGTCGTGTAAAATACGATAAAACATAGCTTGGAGTTTAAACAATAATATTGTTATCTAGACAATATCCACACTCAATGGTGTCCTCATTACAATTATTATCACATTATTCCGTAGAATAGTGAGGACTACTAAAGTCATTTATCCTGGACCATCACTCCATTCCCCGACTCGTCCCAGCTATATTCTCATTTCCTGAAGAGAATAATGAAAGAAAGGGTGAGCTCAACTAGCCCAGTAAGAAATATTATGACTAAGATAATGCAGAATAAATTGTCCTTAGCCTTCAACAGTATAACAACTGATAGAATACAATAGACAACAAGTTTTAGATCAACAACTGTAGCAAAAATAAGCAATCCGTTAGAAGAGTCAAGTAGAGCATAAAATCTACTATCTTCTATGATTTAAAAAGTTTTTCATCAACTTTATCACGAGACTCACTAATTTAATAAATAAAATCGAATCATCCCTGCTCCATAGCCAAGGATATTCATGTAATCATCAATGGTCATGATTATACCGAATAATCCCTAATCATAATCATACCAACAACTATCCATCAATGAACTACAGGCCAATGATGACTTTTACCACATCATTTGTCACATTACAGTCATGATTATACCAAATAATCCTTGGTCATAATCATATCAATTCCATCTATGCACGTAAGCCAAAGATAACTTTCATCACAATATAAGCATGAGGATGATGACAATGATATAAGAAATAATCAACCGAAATCAAATCAAACAAGATCAAGGATAAATATTAAAGACTTTAAATTTATCCAGAGTTTAAAGGTATCCAAATTGTCAACATGATACTGCTTTGTAGAGTAAAATTCAAGAATAATAATTATGTACCAAAAATAATTTGGACAGAAAAGAATATATTTTTCGGGTAAATAGTATCCCGTGAATAGTACCTTGTGAATAGTACTTCGGGAATAGTACCTCGTGAATAGTACCCCAACATGAAAAGTACTCCAAATACCCGAGTGAATAATATTCGGGTGAATAGTAATTTGGTGAATAGTAACTCGTGAATAGTACTCTGGCATAAAAAGTGCCCCGAATACTCGAGTGAATAATACTAGAGTGAATAGTAACTGGGTGAATAGTAACCCGTGAATAGTAACTCGTAAAATAAAAATACCAAAGAAAATGATATTTCATAGCATTTAGTACAAAAGAAATGATATCTCAAACGAGTATAATAGAATATACGAAACTGCAAATGGATTTTCACTCACCATGCGGTAATCCACGTAGACAGATCATTTCCACAATTTAATAAAGAATGAATACGAAGGATCATTCACCATGCATGCAGTAATCCACATAGACATGTTATTCCAATGTAATAATAAAGAATGGAATAATGTAAGAATTCACCATGCATGTGGTAGTCCGCAGACAGACATTATTCCAATGAATAATAATGAATGGAATAACAATGAGAATTCACCGTGCATGCAACATACCACATGCGTATATGTTATTCCAATGAGAATAATAAAGAATGGAACCAGGTCATGCGTAATCCGCATGCACGGGATATTCTAACGAAATAATAAATAACGGAACCAGTCATGCATAATCCACGCATGTGATATTCCAAATGAATAATAAAGAATGGAATAACAACGAAATTCACCATGCATGCGATAGACCACACGCATGAAAGTTATTCCAATGTAATAATGGAAGAATTCACCATGTATGCGGTATTGCATTGATGAGAAAAGTTATTCCAACATAATAATAAAGAATGGAATAACAACCCTTATGAGTATTGAAAAAAAATAACTCTTTTCATGAATACGAAAGAATAATACCCCTTACCTCAGAAGAAAACTGGGTATTGGAATAGTGAGGTAACAGACTTCCCTTATTCTTTCTCTATATAATTTCTCTCTATAATAATTGCTCTATAGCTTTAGTGAATTGGTGAGAAATGAAGGAAGAATGAGCTTCTATTTGTAGAAAAATATAGTTTCAATAATTGCACATTTTAGGGCTCAAAATATTACAGTATAATACCTTTCTCTTTTTCTTCATTTTTAATATAGTCCTGCAAGTATTATCAAACTTGCACCACCTCCCCTAACAGTAAATCATGTGAATCAATAGTAAATCATGTGACTCAATAGTTCTAAACATGTGAAAAAATTAATTATAGTATAATACATTCATCTATACCTCCATTTTTAACTTAGTCATGCAAGTATTATCAATCTTGCACCAATTCCCCTAATAGTAAATCATGGGAATCAATAGTACACACATGTGAACACATAGTTATAAGCATGTGAATTAATAGCAATTAATTGCTCATTTATCCGGTGAATTACCCGATTGGTCAATATAACCTCCAGATATCAATTATTATCGAAATAAATATCGATTTCCACTAACACTAATAATTCCCACACAATAGAACTATCAATTTCATCATTAATCAACACGAACTTATTCATCATTAATATTATAACTCTCCATATTTAACAACCAGGTCATTCACAGGAAAGAGGGGACTTTCTGATATGGATTTCTCTTTATTGGCACGCAATTAGGTGACCAAACCTCTCCTTAACAGAACTTATAGACATTGTCAATATTACAAATAATAATATGAATAACTTTGTCGTCTCAATTATTGATTTAATAATATAACATATTATGCGAGATGATAATGTGTGACAATAATCGAATCAATAATATGAGATATATGATGTCAGAATTAATGTAGCAATAATTAAGTATAATGGAGTGACTTCTTACGTAAGCATCAATAATCAATACCGGTGTGTCAGTTACTATGCAACCATGCGACATCGCATACTTTTACTATCGGGTAGTTCAAAAGTTTTAACTAGTAACACTTTCGTACGTTATTTTTATAAAAAGATAATTACATCATTTTCTTACTACGACAATACTTTCAAGTTATGGGGTCCACCAATGATTGTGCTGTCGTGCGGATATTTCCTGACAAAAAGAATATTCCCCGACCAATCGAATATTATATAACAACTTGCTTACTTTGCAAAATTTATAAATATTACCCACAACTATAACATTATATCAAATCCACACCATAATATTAAAAAAAATATTTCGAGAAATTTAAATCTTTATTCATAAAATTTGGGGTCTCACAATCTCCCCTCCTTATGAAATTTCGCCCTCGAAATTTCGTCGACGTACCTATATATATTACGAAAGAGGTGAGGATACCTTGACTTCATTTTATTCTAACTCTTGAGGTATAACCTTTGAGTGTCGAATATGATCATTCTTATCCAAGATTTTAACACGTATCTCCTCATACGTTAAATCTTCTCGCTATCTCGTCTAGTTCCAATTTAATAATGTGGTTCGAATTATTCCACATATTTACGTAACATCGATACGTGAAAAATGTTATGAACACGCCGACATACTTGGCGGTAAAATGAGTCTATAGGCCACGCCCTACTCGATCGAGGATTTCAAATAGAAAAATAAAATCAAGGGTTGAGATTTCTCTCTCATCGACTCTTGCTTCTAGAATAACGCCTCTTGAACCTTCTTCTTCACATTCATAAGCTCAAGTGTGTGTAGCATGAGCGTTTTAACTTTATCGATTAAAAGTCGATTCTACTCAGATATTTGATATCACCACGTGGGTCCCTAGAGTCTTTAACTCTATCTTCATCATTTGTAAGTTATACTGAAATGGGTTTTGTGTTAACAACATCGCATCAATAAACGATACGATCTTCTACTCAACGCGTCAGCTACCACGTTTGATCTTCCACAATGATATTGAATGGTACGATCGTAATCTTCAACAGCTCGAGCCAACGTCTTTGGCGCATGATACATTCATTTTAGTTGAAGAAATATTTGAGGGTTTTAGAAATGGGTTTTGTACTGGGGTCAAAACAAAATTTGATTTCACGCTCTAGGGGTAGGTTAAGAAGTCTTCAAGAATACGTCAGGAAATTTATTAACTGTGACGCCCCCAAAAATAGGTATACATCACCCATCTTGAGTCACCAAATACATGGTACAAAATACAAATACAACTTAATTATACAAACGTCATGTAAACAATACGACAAAACATAGCTGAGAGTTTTAATAAGAATATTGTCATCTAGACAATATCCACACTCAAAGGAGTCCTCATTACATTTATTGTCACACTATTTAACAGAATAGTGAGGACTACTAATGCTATCATCTAGACCGTCACTCCGTTCCCCGACTAGTCCCGGCTACGTTCTCATTTCCTGAAGAGAACAATGAAAGCAAAAGGGTGAGCTCAACTAGCCCAGTAAGAAATATTATGACTAAGATAATGCAGAATAAATTATCGTTAGCCTTCAACAGTGTTAAACTGATACAATATGACAAACATCAAGTTTAATTGCAGCGGAACAAGCAATCCTTTAGAAGAGTTAAGTAGAGAATAAAATCTACTATCTTCTATGATTTAAAAAGTTTTTCATCACTTTTATCGCTGAGACTCAGCTTAACAAATAATCCACATCATCAAATCATACATGCACTACAGGCCAATGATATTTTTTAGTATCACGACCACGAATTATCCATGCACTACGGGCCAAAGATAATCGTGTTTTCATCAACGGTCCTGATCATGCCATAAAACAATTCATCTTTTCACCCTTGGCCGAAGAGAATCCATAGCCATAATCATACCAAAAACTGTCCATCAATGCACTACGGGCCAATGAGGACTTTTTCCATATCATTTGTAACATTACTATTCATGATTATACCGAAATAATCCTCGGTCATAATCATACCAAGTTCATCTATGCACTACAGGCCACATATGACTTTCAACATAATATAAACATGAGGATGATGACAATGATATAAGAATTCAATAAAAATAGTTCAAGAATTAAATTATCCAGGAACTAATAACGTCCAAATTGTCAACATGATACTTCTTTGTAGAGTAAAATTCAAGAATGCTTAGAAGAATATTTCCATGAAAAGATACTGGATGAAGCACAAATATCAAGGATATTCCACTAATTTCATGGATTATAGAAGTCAAAACTTTAACCAACTGAGTATAATAAAGAATGGAATAACAAAAGAAATCACCAGGCATGCGATAAACCGCACAGACAGGATATTCCAGCAGGATAATAAATAACGGAACTAGGTCAGGCGAAATTCGCACCGACGGGATGTTCAAATAGAATAATAAATAACGGAACCAGGTCATGCATAAACGCATAGACAGGATGTTCCAACAGAATAATTAATAACAGAACCAGGTCACGCCTAAACGCACAGACATGATGTTCCAACAGAATAATAAAGAATGGAATAACAAAAGAATTTCACCATGTATGCGGTACTTCGCATAGACAGGTTATTCCAAGATAATGATAAAGAATGGAATAACAGAAGAATTTCACCAAGTATAGGGTAGCTTGCGTATACAAGTTATTCCAACAGAATAATAAAGAATGGAATAACATAAGTTCTCTTCATGAATACAAAAGAAATAATACCCCTTACCTTAGAACAAACTAGATATAGGAGTAGTGAAGTAGCAAAATACTTTTCTTCTTTCTCTCTATAGTTTCTCTCTCTAGAGTTTCAGTGAATTCGTAAGAAATAATGAAGGAATGAGCTTTATTTATAGGAGAATAGATCGAATAGTAACTCAATTCTGAATCGGTCCGATTGATTTACTTTTTAAATGGATGGTCCAGATTGGTTTACTATAAAATATTGTAATAAAACAAAATCTTTTAAATAAAATATAATATATTCTATTTATAATCTAATAAAACGAATAACTTTATAAAAGTATTCTGCTTTATATAAAAAGATTTTACTATACAAACACTATGCAAGCACTATGCAAATACTATGCATAATAAAATATAATATATTCTAATTATTGTCTAATAAAACAAATAACTTTATAAAAGTATTATGTTTTATATAAAAGATTTTACTATGCAAAACACTATGCATAATAGAATATAATATATTCTATTTATAGTCTAATAAAACGAATAACTTTATAAAAGTATTCATGCTTTATATAAAAAAGCTTTTCTATTTTATTACATTAATAATACTAATAAAATGTAACTTCATCATCATTATTATAATTAACACTATTAATCGACTGTGTCGCTCCTGTGAAAGAGGGGCTTTCCAATAAGGATTTCTCCTATTGGCGCAAGAATTAGGTGACCAAGCCTCTCCTTGGCAGAACTTCAAGACATCGTTAATATTGCAAATAATAATATTAATAACTCTGTCATCTCAATTATTGATTTAATAATATATAAAATATCAACAATAATTGAATCAATTAACGTGAGATACTATGCAACAATTATTGAAGCAATAATTGAACAAAATTGAGTGACTTCTCACGTAAACATCAATAATCAATACCGTGTGCTACTATGCAACCACGGGTATTACTGCACTTTTACTACCGAGTAGTTCAATAGTATTAACGGTAAAACTTCCGCCGTTATTTTCATAAAAATATTTTTGTCGTTTTCTCAATCTAACAATAATTCTATTGTGGGGTCCACCTATGATTGTGCCGTCGTACGAATATTCCTCGACCAATCGAATATTATATAACTACTTGCTTACTTCGCAAAATTTATAAATATTACCCACAACTATAACATTATTTCAAATTCACACCATAATATTCAAAAAAATATTTCGAGAAAATTAAATCATTATTCGTAAAATTTGGGATTTTACAATCTCCCCTCCTTATGAAATTTTGCCCTCGAAATTTATGTGATTCTCAGTATGCCGAATGTATGAGGACACTTCGTCAGATTCTAACTCTTGAGGTATAACCTTTAAGCGTAGAATATATTCCAGGATTTTAACAGGTACATCTTCATACGTTAAATTATCTGTTATCTCGTTTAGTTCTAAATCAATAATGTGGTTCGGGTCATCCACATATTTACGTAACATTGATACGTGAAAAACTTTATGAACACGCGACATACTCGGCGGAAAAACGAGTCTATAGGCCACAGTTCCTACTCGATCAAGGATTTCAAATGAGCCAATAAAATCGAGGGTTGAAATTTCCTCTCTTCATTGATTCTTGCTTCTAGAATAATGCCCTCTTGAACCTTCTTCTTTACATTCATCAGCTCTGAGTATTTAGCTTGAGCAGCTTTAACTTTATCGATTAAAGTCGATTCTACTCGTATATTCGTTATCTTCACGTGGGTTCGTATATTTGCACTCGTAAACGCATACAATCTTCTACTCAATGCGTCAGCTACCACGTTCACTTTTCCACGATGATATTGAATGGTACGATCGTAATCTTTAACAGCTCGAGCCAACGTCTTTGGCGCATGTTACGTTCGTTTTAGATGAAGAAATATTTAAGGGTTTTAAAAATGGGATTTTGTACTAGGGTTAGTACAAAATTCAATTTCACGCTCTAAGGTAGACTAGAAAGTCTTTAGAATAAGCTAGGAAATTTATTAACGATAGAAATATCATTCAAAACTGTGACCCTCATCCAAGACTTGGATAGCATGTCACATTGATACCTAGACGTCCCCTACGGATAGTCTAGCTTTGGTGCATTCCACACAAGGAAGTCAACAATGAAAGGATCGGGGCTCTTTACTTATGGCTTGATATAACAGTGATTAACTTTAGTGGTTTGGTTGCTTGAATTCGCATAACAGGTTGGTTAGGAATATAAAAGCTAACAACCTTACGAAAAGCATGATGAGTAGTTAACCAATCGATTCCTAAAATCACATCAAAGGCAAGTATTTTCAAAGAGATCAAATTGACAGGTAACGTAAAAGTGTCGATTTGAATCAAACAAGATTTATAAATAATGGATGTAACGAAGGTTTCTCCTAACAGAGTTTTAACAGATAAGTCAAAGTCTAATTTCTCAATAGCTAAGTTCAAACATTGAACACAACTAGGTGAAATACAAGAGTGGGTAGAATTGGTAACGAATAAGTTATAGACTTTGTAACCGTTTATGATTAACCTACCCATGACAACTTCGTTCGGGTTCCTCGATAAACACTCCCACTTAAACTATCGGCTTTGACTTGTCTGGGACATCCTTTGGCGTCACCATCCCAGCTAGACTTGACTTCACTACACGACAAAAATAAGCTAGGTGACCCTTCTCTTCCGCAATTGAAACACGCTTTGAATTGCTGCGTATAGTTTGGACGGATGTGTCCCTCCTATCCGCATTTGAAATATACGACCGGTGGTCGTTCTTCTTCCTTTGAAATGGGTGCTGATGCTGCTATCTTTCCATTATTATTGAACCTTCACTTCTTAAAATTTCCACTTCTATTATCATGGCCATGATTACCACCGAAGTGGTTACCATTCTTGGCATGATAATTTCCCCCATGATGGTTATCATTATTCTGATGGCCGTTGCCACCGGTACAATTATTATCATGTTGTTGGTTCTTGCCTTTTGGTTGTGCTGACTCATTATCGCACTACAATAACTGAGCCCTATTCACAACATCTGAATATAAACAAAGTTTGTGACAAATAAGGTATTGATGTACATCGGGTTTCAAACCTCGTAGAAAAATTAGCGTCATTCGCTCCTCATTATCGACCAAATGGGATGCAAAACGGGATAATTCCGCAAACTTAGCCTCGTACTGCGACACGGTCATATTGTTTTGCTCCAGCTTGATAAATTCCACCTCCTTCATGTGACGAATACTTTCAGGAAAATACTTTTCGTTGAACAATTTTTGAAATTTCTCCCAAAACATCTTGAGTGCATCAGGCTGGGTACGTTTTACAGATTTCCACCAATGATCTACTTCTTCACGCAACATAAAGGTGGCGAATAGAACTTTTTGCTCCTCTGAGCATTCCAAGACATCAAATATCTCGGTGATCTTCTTAATCCACGTCTTTGCCTTAAGTGGGTCTGGCTTTCCCAAAAACTCTGATGGTCCCAGCTCCTTGAACTGCTTAGCGGTGACCAACCGTGGGTTGCCATTATTTCCACCTATATTTTGAACAGGAGTCTCTTACCTGATGTTGCATGAATTGCATAAAGCCTCTGAACATCCCACCGTTCATCATTTGATCGTTGTTGTTTACCTGAGGATTATTGTCTTCCTGTTGCACATTATCCTGGGTATTAATCTATGGTGACTCAACGATCTCATGTGCTTCATTGCTTATCTAAACATTTTCGGATGTCATTTTCAAATACTGCCACAAAACAAGGGTTAATTGACATATCATATATTATCCCTATACTCTGACCGTCAATTAAATAACAAATAAACTTAGGTAGGTCATACTAGCGAAGGAATTCCCCGTCTCTCCCCTCCTAGTTCTTGTCTCACATCTCAGCCAGGGATCATATCCCTAAGCTTTGATACCAAGTGTGACGCCCCCAAAAATAGGTATACATCACCCATCTTGAGTCGCCAAATAAATGGTACAAAATACAAATACAACTTAATTATACAAACGTCATGTAAACAATACGACAAAACATAGATGAGAGTTTTAATAAGAGTATTGTCATCTAGATAATATCCACACTCAAAGGAGTCCTCATTACATTTATTGTCACACTATTTAACAGAATAGTGAGGACTACTAATGCTATCATCTGGACCGGCACTCCATTCCCCGACTAGTCCCAGCTACGTTCTCATTTTCTGAAGAGAACAATGAAAGCAAAAGGGTGAGCTCAACTAGCCCAGTAAGAAATATTATGAATAACATAATGCAGAATAAATTATCGTTAGCCTTCAACAGTGTTAAACTGATACAATATGACAAACATCAAGTTTAATTATAGCGGAACAAGCAATCCATTAGAAGAGTCAAGTAGATAATAAAATCTATTATCTTCTATGATTTAAAAAAAAATTCATCACTTTTATCACTAAGACTCAGCTTAACAAATAATCCACATCATAAAATCTTCCATGCACTACAGGCCAATGATATTTTTTAGTATCACGACCACGAATTATCCATGCACTACGGGCCAAAGATAATCGTGTTTTCATTAATGGTCCTAATCATGCCATAAAACAATTCATCTTTGCACCCTTGGCCGAAGAGAATCCATAGCCATAATCATACCAAAAACTGTCCATCAATGCACTACGGGACAATGAGGACTTTTTCCACATCATTTGTAACATTACTACCCATGATTATACCGAATAATCCTCGGTCATAATCATACCAAGTCCATCTATGCACTACAGGCCACATATGACTTTCAACATAATATAAACATGAGGATGATGACAATGATATAAGAATTCAATAAAACAAGTGCAAGAATTAAATTATCCAGGAACTAATAACGTCCAAATTGTCAACATGATACTTCTTTGTAGAGTAAAATTCAAGAATGCTCAGAAGAATATTTCCATGAAAAGATACTGGATGAAGCGCAAATATCAAGGATATTCCACTAATTTCATGGAGTATAGAAGTCAAAACTTTAACCAACTGAGTATAATAAAGAATGAAATAACAAAAGAAATCATCGTGCATGCGATATACCGCATGCATGTGTTATTCCAAAGCAGAATAATAAATAACGAAACCAGTCATGTGTAAACACACGCATGTGATATTCCAACAGAATAACAAATAACGAAACCAGTCAAGCGAAATTACAAGACCGGCTGTGATGTTCCAATGTAATAATAAATAACGGATTCAGTCATGCGTAAACGCAGAGAGCAGGATGTTCCAATGTAGAATAATAAAGAATGGAATAATGTAAGAATTTCACCATGTATGCGGATTTCAGACAGACAAAGTTATTCAAACATAATGATAAAGAATGGAATAATGTAATAATTTCACCAAGTATAGGGTAGCTCACAGAAACAAAGTTATTCCAATGTAATAATAAAGAATGGAATAATGTAAGTTCTCTTCATGAATACAAAAGAAATAATACCCCTTACCTTAGAACAAATTGGATATAGGAGTAATGAAGTAGTAGAATACTTTTCTTCTTTCTCTCTATTGTTTATCTATCTAGAGTTTCAGTGAATTCGTAAGAAATAATGAAGGAATGAGCTTCTATTTATAGGAGAATAGACTGAATAGTAACTAATTCCTGAACGGTCTAGATTGATTTACTTTTAAACGAATGGTACAGATTGGTTTACTATAAAATATTCTAATAAAACAAAATATTTTAAATAAAATATAATATATTCTATTTATAATCTAATAAAACAAATAACTTTATAAAAGTATTCTGTTTTATATAAAAAGATTTTACTATGCAAACACTATGCAGGCACTATGCAAATACTATGCATTATAAAATATAATATATTCTAATTATTGTCTAATAAAACAAATAACTTTATAAAAGTATTCTGCTTTTATATAAAAATAATTTACTATACGAAAACACTATATATAATAGAATATAATATATTCTATTTATAGTCTAATAAAATGAATAACTTTATAAAAGTATTCTGCTTTATATAAAAGTTTTTCTATTTTATTACATTAATAATACTAATAAAAGCATGAACTTCATCATCATTATTATAATTAACACTATTAATCGACTGTGTCGTTCCTGTGAAAGAGGGGCTTTCCAATAATGATTTCTCCCTATCATGCGCGTTAATTAGGTGACTAAGCATCCCTCGCGTAACTTCAAGACATCGTTAATATTGCAAATAATAATATTAATAACTCTGTCATCTCAATTATTGATTTAATAATATATAAAATATCGATAATAATTGAATCAATTAACGTGAGATACTATGCAACAATTATCAAGCAATAATTGAACAAAATTGAGTTACTTCTCACGTAAACATCAATAATCAATACCGTAAAGCTACTATGCAACCACGCCAGACATCGCATTTTTTACTACCGAGTAGTTCAACAAGATTAACAGTGAAAACTTCCGCCGTTATTTTCATAAAAATATTTTTGTCGCTTTCAATCCGATAATAATTCCGCTAGGTCCACCAATGATTGTGCCATCGTACGAATATTCCTCGACCAATCAAATATTATATAACAACTTGCATACTTTGTAAAATTTATAAATACTACTCACAACTATAACATTATCTCAAATTCACACCATAATATTCAAAAAAATATTTTGAGAAAATTAAATCTTTATTCGTAAAATTTGGGATTTTACATTAACAATAGAAATGTCATTCAGAACTATGACTCTCATCCAAGACTTGGATATTTTGTCACATTGATACCTATCAACTTGTCATTGTCAATCTCGACGTCTCCTACAGAAATTCTAGCTTCGGTGCATTCCACACATGGAAGTCAACAACGAAAGGATTGGGGCTCTTTACTTATGGCTTGATATGAAAATGATTGACTTTAGTGGTTTGGTTGCTTGAATTTGCATAACAGGTTGGTTAGGAATATGAAAGCTAACAACCTTACGAAAACCATGATGAGTAGTTAACCAATCGATTCCTAAAATCACATCAAAGGCAAGTATTTTCAAAGAGATAAGATCGACAGGTAACGTGAAAGTGTCGATTTGAATCAAACAAAACTTATAAACAGTGGAGGTAACGAAGGTTTCTCCTAACCAAGTTTCAACCGAACGAGTAGGGTTAGGAAGCTTGCCTCGTGCGTAGATTACATGTTAATTATACTCGTTCCTTAATTTAATCCTACATACCATTTACATTCACAATACCAGTCAATTATAATGTAACTAGTCATCACAAGTTCATTCTCTTTGTCTAACTTTCATTATGACTATACTTAATCAAATTGACATGTAATTTACACTTTATGAACAATAAGCTAATTATGTATTCAATAATTCAATTCACACATAATTGTGTTATTAATATGTTTAAGACTTTATCTTAACATCTCGTTATACGTCTAACATAATTTTATGTTCCTTAGATTTGGTTACTATCACATTTCTAGGCTTGAACACTTCAAAAATTTTCATTTCTGGACAATCTGCTAGTGGTGTTCAAGGGTGCACATCGCTGCTTAATTCTTGGCGTCATGCGTCACTTGGTATACCGCAAATTATGCTTTAGTCATGCACACAGGACATAAGGCAGGATTTGGCGTCGCGGTGTGAAACTCCAGTTTTAATTCTGTAATTCGCGAAAAATTGCATAACATGGCCAAAACCTCCAATTAAATTTTTTTTACACGAAATTAGACATACCCAAACATTGTAATACACGAATAACTACTACTCAACCCTTCTAGCATGATTTTAACAAGTTAAAACACATAATTACAAAATCAAAACATGTAATTCTATTGTTCTTGATGTTCTTGAAGGTTTTGAACACAAAACATAAAATTTAACATCACGAGTTCGTTATAATACCGAATCCGTCCATTCGAATTTTGTTTTCCTCGTTTGAACATACATAATTATATACGAGTGTGAAATTTACTAGACAATTTATGTTTGACATATTAAATTTACGTGTAAGGGCCATATGGCCATATTTCTATGTTCTGTAATTTTGTAGCAACAATATACGACATATCTTATGCAACTAATGTTATGAAAACATACATATATGGTAATAAAAACATATTATGATTATATATTATCATGTTTTTACACCTTGATTATCAATTCATGCATAGATCATACAAATTGTTTTACAGAGAAGTTAGAGATAGTTTTTTCACAAAATAATAACACCGTAATTACAATTTGGGTTTAAGAGATTACCCTAAAGCAAGTTCTTCTGATTCTTCACTTTCTTCTTCAATCACTCAATTTTTCTCTAAATTCTCTCTGAATTCTCTCTCAGTTAAAACTCATAATTAAGATATGTCTTCTCAAATAAGGCTGATTAATAGAAGAAGAAGACATAGGAACTGACGTGTTGTGGAGGTCAGTTACCCATCATGGGTTAACTACCCTCAACCCCCCACTAAGGCCATGTTTGGCTAGCCTTAAAAGGCTTATGCCCATTTAATTTAATTAATCCTTTATAATATAGTTTAATAATGTCACACCCCTTTATAAAATAAATCCAATATCTTATTTAATTTATTGTAAATCAAATAATTTCTCATTAATTCACATAGTCACATAATTAAATTTCTCATTTATCAATTATGTCAAATTTATTAATTATGTAATTAATTATTAAATTAATTAAAATAACATTAGGCTTATTAAATATTTCTTTTAATTCAATAAGCTCACATAAATACATACTTCGAATAATAAAATTCTTCACATTAATTTAATAAATATACCACATATAATTAAATTAATCTGTAACAACTTCATCAATTAATTATTTAATCTAATAATTAATTCATCGAAAATATCTATTTAATCCAATAAATATTAAAATTAAATTACAAAATCTCAGTTGTCACAGTATATATCTGCTTACAGCTTTTATATAAATTGTGGCATCATGTGTGCCTAGGAATCATGTGATCACAGATTCAGTCTCCTGAATCTAGATTCGATTGCCGTGATGGACATTTTCAGCTGTAATCAGCTTGTACATTATTTACAGTGTTCGAATTTCCTTAGATGGCTCCCAAGCCCACAAGGAATTCGGCCTTGCTATGTATATTATTTTCTCGAAGATGCTTCACATCTCAAAAATAAAAGCAATCACGCTGAACACTTAATAAAATGGAAGTATCAAAGGCCTCAATTACTATTGAGCATAAGGGTTTGAAAAAACCTCTTTTACAAAACGCCATTGCTATATCTTGTTAAAACTAAATTTTTACATAAATTTAAACCCTTTGTATATAGGTGCGAACGAGGCATAACACTACTTCCAAATAATTGCACATTGACCCACACACACAAACACACATTCATATAACAGTTTAATTGAAAAGTGGCGGTCACTGTGGTAACACAGATGTTGGGGGGTGCCTAACATCTTCCCTCCGCATAAGCAAGTCCTCGGACCCTAATGAATCTCGGTTTTATAGACCAGTTTAGCAGTGTTACATCACATGGTCAATGTGAGAACCCTTTCTCCGTTGAGTTAGTGCAACCATTTAAAAATACCAACTAGCGACTCATACAGTCCAATCGTCGACATATAAATGTCAGACCTTTTCACAACTTATTTTTTCAAACAAATCTTACCTAACATGAGAACACCAAAAGACAAGAACAAAAAATGGACAATAAAAATCCTGACATCGACAGGTGGCGACTCTGCTGGGGACTCAAGTAAGAGGACTTAAGACGCTATTACAAGCTTTTCAAAACTGTTATATGCTTGTTTGTGGATGTTGCATTTATATTGTTTTGATGAATGTGTACGAATGCATTTATTTACCGCAGTTAATGCTTTACATTATATTTGTATATGATATTAGTGTTTCGCACATGTCATCATTCCCATAACGGTGAGACACGTTGTATGTGAATGCATGTTGTGTGGTTCCAACACCAGGAGGCTATCCTGTCAGTGTTTGATTACTGGACTCGTAGGGAGACTAATTCCAACGAGGTTCAGGAAAGGCACCACCCAAATTCGCTCCAGTTGAAAGATCGGATTAACTTTCCGTCAAGTAAATTACGATGATCTGGGAACCTTTATACCAAAAAGTCGTGAGAGTAACCTAAGATAGGTCACCCTCTGACAAACAACTGACATCCGTTTTGCATGATAATACTCCTAAAACGAACACATTATGATAGCATGCAAATATTTATACATTCTTTAAGACTAAACTATATAACAATTGGGCCAGTTACCCAGTCAAAGTCCAAAAAGGCCACGAGCCTACAACCAATTATGTCTTCATCTGATCAGACTAATCCTGCTCCTGTCTCTCGTGAAGAGTTTGATGAATTAAGCAAACAAATTACAAATTTGGATGTTCTTCTTAAATAAATACACCAATCTACTCAGGGTCCACGAATACCCATACATACAGAATCCTCTGCACATGGAGGAACACAAGGTACGGATCAAACAAATCCAATACCCGATCTTCAGTTGGATAAGTCCAACAAAATTCCTGAAAACACTCATCTCAAAGAAGATCCCGACACTGGTTATATCAAGAAAAAAGTCCTTCAAATGGAAGAGACAATTCGGTCTATAAATGGGATTGGTACACACGGGTGAGACCCCAAATTTTATGAATAAAGATTTAAATTTTTTCTCGAAATATTTTTTTGAATATTATGGTGTGGATTTGATATAATGTTATTGTTGTGGGTAATATTTATAAATTTTGCAAAGTAAGCAAGTTGTTATATAATATTCGATTGGTCAGGGATATATTCTTTTTTGTCCGGAATATCCATATGACGGCACAATCATTGGTGGACCCCACAACGGAAGTATTGTCGTAGTTAGAAAATGATGATGTAATTATCTTTTTATAAAAATAACGGCGAAAGTGTTACCGTTAAAACCGTTGAACTAACCTAGAGTAAAAAGTACAAGAATACGCGTGGTTGCATAAGTAGCACACGATTGATTATTGATGCTTACGTAAGAAGTCACTCATTATACTCAATTATTTCTACAAAGAATTGTTGCATCATATCTCTCATATTATTGATTCAATTATTGTCACAAAGATTATCTCAGATATAATATGTTATATTATTAAATCAATAATTAAGACGACAAAATTATTCATATTATTATTTGCAATATTGACAATGTCTAGAAGTTCTCACAAGGAGAGGTTTGTCACCTAATCAAGGCCGCTAATAAGGAGAAATCTTTATCTGAAAGCCCCTCTTCCGGGAATTAACTATTTGTTGTTAAATATTTTGAATTATAATATTAATGATGAATAAGTTCGTGTTGATTAAAGATGAAATTGATAGTTCCATTGTGTTGAAATTATTAGTGTTAGTGAAAATCGACATTTATTTCAATAATAATTGATGTCTAGAGGTTATATTGACCAATCGGGTAATTAACCAGATAAATGAGCAATTAATTGCTATTGATTCACATGATTATAACTATTTGTTCACATGTGTGTACTATTGATTCAAATTCATTTACTATTAGGGGAGTTAGTGCAAGATTGATAATACTTGCATAACTAAGTTAAAATGGAGGTATAGATGGAGGTACTATACTATAATTATATTTTTCATGTCTAGAACTATCGATTCACATGATTTACTATTGATTCACATGATTTACTATTAGGTGGTGCAAGTTTGATAATACTTACAGGACTAAATTAAAAATGAAGGAAAAGAGGAAGGTATTATACTTTAATATTTTGAGCCCCAAAACGTGCAATTATCGAAACTATATTTTCCTATAAATAGAAGCTCATTCTTCCTTCATTTCTCACCAATTCACTAAAGCTATAAAGCAATTATTATAGAGAGAAATTATAGAGAGAAGAAGAAGAGAAGTCCGCTACCTCACTATTCCAATATCCAGCTTTCTTTTTAAGGTAAGGGGTATTATTCTTTCAGATTCATGAAGAGAGTTATTTTCTTTCAATACTGTAAGGGTTGTTATTCCATTCTTTATTATTATGTTGAATAACCTATCTATGTTAAGTACCGCATACATGGTGAAATTCTTCATTTATTCCATTCTTTATTATTCTATTGAATAACTCGCTTGCAATGCTCTATCGCATGCCCTGTGAATTCTATTGTTGTTATTCCATTCTTTATTATTCTCGCTGAATTCTATTGTTATTCCATTCTTTCCATTCTTTATTATTCTGTTGAATATCCTCGTCTGCGATTATGATGACCGGTTCCATTCTTTATTATTCTATGGGAATAACTCGTTGCGCGGCGGCCTATCGCATGCATGGTGAATTCTTCTCATTATTCCATTCTTTATTATTCTATTGAATAACTCGTCTATGTGGATTACCGCATGCATGGTGAATGATCTTCGTTTCATTCATTCCTTATTAAATTGTGAAAATGATCTGTCTACGTGGATTACCGCATGATTCGGGTGAAAATCCATTTGCAGCTTCATATATTCTATTATACTCATCTGAGATATCATTTCTTTTACTCACTTGTCATGATTTAAATATTTTTTCTTTTGGTATTTTTTACTTTTACTATTCATTCAAGTTACTATTCACTTCACCCACTCTAGTATTATTCACTTGTATTCGGTACTATTATTCATGACTTACTATTCACGGGTATATTCACCCAATTACTATTCACTCTAATATCATTCACTCTAGTAGGTACTATTCATACTTTTACTATTCTCGGGTACTATTCATCGGGTACTATTCATAAAGTACTATTCATTGAGTACTATTTACCGTAAAAATATATTCTTTTCTCATTCAAATTATTTTTGGGACATGAATATTATTCTTGAATTTTACTCTACAAAGTAGTATCATGTCGACAATTTGATATTTTTAAACTCGGATAAATTTAAAGTCTTTAATATTTATCCTCGATTTATCCTTGATTTGATTTTATTGATTATTGCTTATATCATTGTCATCATCCTCATGCTTATATTGTGATGAAAGTCATCTTTGGCTTACGTGCATAGATGGACTTGGTATGATTATGACTGTGGATTATTCTTGTATAATCATGACCGTAATGTGACGAATGATGTGGGAAAAAGTCCTCTCATTGGCCCGTAGTTCATCGATGGATAGTTGTTGGTATAATTATGACCAGGGATTATTCGTATAATCATGACCATTGATGATTACATGAATATCCTTGGTCGTGGTGCGTGATGATTCGATTTTATTTATTGTCGAGTCTCAAATGATAAAGTTGATGAAAAACTTTTTAAATCATAAAAGATAGTAGATTTTATGCTCTACTTGACTCTTCTAATGGATTTCTTATTTCCGCTGTAGTTGTTGATCTAAAACTTGTTGTTTATTGTATTCTATCGCTTGTTATATCGTCAAGGCTAAAGGATAATTTATTCTCGCATTATCTTAGTCATAATATTTCTTATCGGGCTAGTTGAGCTCACCCTTTCTTTCATTGTTCTCTTCAGAAATGAGAATATAGTCGGACGAGCCTGGGAATGGAGTGATGGTCCAGATAAATGGCTTTAGTAGTCCTCACTATTCTACTAATAATGTGATAATAATTGTAATGAGGACACCATTGAGTGTGGATATTGTCTAGATGACAATATTCTTGTTTAAACTCTCAAATTATGTTTTATCGTATTTTACACGACGTTGTATAATTAAGTTGTATTTGAATTTATGTACCATGTATCCAAGCGACTCAAGATGGGTGATGTATACCTATTTTGGGGGCGTCACAGTTGGTATCAAAGCTTAGGATATGATCCCTGGCTGAGATGTGAGACAAGAACTAGGAGGGGAGAGACGGGGAATTCCTTCGCTAGTATGACCTACCTAAGTTTATTTGGTATTTAATTGGTCGGTCAGAGTATAGGATAATATGTGATATGTTAATTAACCCTTGTTTTGTGACAAAGGTTTGAAAATGGCATCCTAAAATGTTGAGATCAAGAATGAAGCACATGAGACCGCTGAGTCACCAACGATCAATACCTGTGATAATGTGCAACAGAAGACAATAATCCTCGTAAATAAATAACAACACCAATCAAATGATGAACGATGGATGTTCAGAGGCTTTATGCAATTCATGCAACATCGTGTAAGAGAGAGACGCTCAAAAAATATAGGTGGAAATAATGGCAACCTGTGGCCTGGCCACCGCTAAGCGCTTCAAGGAGCCGACCACCGAGTTTTTGGGAAAGCCGTAACCACTTAAGGCGAGACGGTTAAAGCATATCACCAAGATATTTGATGTCTTGGGATGCTCCGAGGAGCAAAAGGTTCCTTTCCACCTTTATGTTGCGTGAAGAGGCGATTATCGGTGGGAATCTATAAAACGTACTCAAATTTGACGCACTCAAGATGTCTTGGGAGAAGTTCCAAGAGTCGTTCAACGACAAGTACTTTCCCAAAAGTATTCATCACATGAAGGAGGTGGAGTTTATCAAGTTGGAGAGCAAAACAATATGACCGTGTCGCAATACGAGGCTAAATTTACGAGTTATCCCGGCTTGATCCCATTTGGTCGATAATGAGGAGCGAATGACGCTAATGTTTCTAAGAGGTTTGAAACCATATATACGTCAATACCTCATTTCTCACAAACTTTGTTTATATTCAGATGTTGTGAATAGGGCTCAGTTATTGGAGCGCGATAATGAGTCAGCACAACCAAAAGGTAACGACCAACAACACGATAATAATCATACCAGTGGCAACGGCCATCGGAACAATGATAACCATCGTGGGGGAAATTATCATGCCAAGAATGGTAACCACTTCGGTGGTAATCATGGCCAAGATAATAGGAGTGGAAATTTCAAGAAGAGAAGGTTCAACAACGATGGAAAGACAGCAACACCAACACCCGTTTTCAAGGAAGGAGAACGACCACCAATTGTATGCTTCAAATGCGGAGGGGAGGGACATATCAGTCCAAACTATGTGATGCAGTCCAAAGCATGTTACAATTATGGAAAAGAAGGTCACCTAGTCCAATTTTGTCATGCACCAAAGTCAAGTCTAGCTGGGACGGTGGCACCAAAGGCGGATACGGACAAAACAAAGTCGGTGGTTTCAGGAAGAGCATTTTTTGTGACTTCTCAAAAAGCGAGTAACCCGAACGAAGTTAGCACGAAAGTTAGTTAATTATAAATTCTTAAAGTCTATACCTTATTAGATACCGCCTCTACCCATTCTTTTATCTCTCTGCTTGTGCTCAACGCTTAAATTTAACCCCGCAGAAGTTAGACTTTGACTTATTGGTTGAAACTTCGCTAGTAGAAACCTTCATTACTTCCACCGCTTATAAATCTTGTTGATTCAAATCGACACTTTCACGCTACTTCGTCGATCTTATCTCTTTGAAAATACTTGCCTTTGATATAATTTTAGGAATCGATTGGTTAACTACTCATCATGCTTTTCGTAAGGTTGTTAGCTTTCATATTCCTAACCAACCTATTATGCGAATTCGAGCAACCAAACCTCTAAAGTCAATCATTATTATATTAAGCCATAAATAAAGAGCCCTGAGCCTTTCGCTGGTGACTTCCTTGTGTGGAATGCACCGAAGCCAGAATATCCGTAAGGGATGTCGTGAATAATGGTGACAAGTTGATAGGTATCAATGTGACGTACTATCCAAGTCTTGGATGAGAGTCACAGTTTTGAATGATATTTCTATTATTAATAAATTTCCTGATGTATTCTTGAAGACTTCTTAGCCTACCCCTAGAGCGTGAAATCGAATTTTGTATTGACCCCAGTAAAAAATCAATTTCTAAAACCATCAAATATTTTTTCAACTAAAATGAACGTAACATGCGCCAAAGACGTTGGCTCGAGCTATTGAAGATTACGATCATACAATTCAATATCATTATGGAAGAGAGAACGTGGTAAATGACGCTATTGAGTAGAAGATCGTATGCGCATGAAAAGCGATGTTGTTAACATAAAACCCATTTCAGATAACTTACAAATGATGAAGATAGAGTTAAAGACTCTAAGGACCCACGTGAAGATATCAAATATACGAGTAGAATCGACTTTAATCGATAAAGTTAAAGCCATGCAAGCTATATACTCGTGAAATGATGAATGTGAAGAAGAAGGTTCAAGAAGGCGTTATTCTAGAAGCAAGAATCGATGAAGAGAGGAAATCTCAACCCTCGATTTAATTGGCCCATTTGAAATCCTCGATCGAGTAGGAAATGTGGCCTATAGACTCGCTTTTACCGCCAAGTATGTCGCAAGTTCATAACGCTTTTCACGATCGATGTTACGTAAATATGTGGACGACCAACCACATTATTGAATTAGAACTAGATGAGATAGTAGAAGATTTAACGTATGAGGAGATACGTGTTAAAATCTTGATAAGAAGGATCATATTCAACACTCAAAGGTTATACCTCAAGAGTTAGAATCAAATGAAGTCAAGGTATCCTCACCTTTTCTAAGATACCAGTAATGTACGTAAATTTCGAGGGCAAAATTTCATAAGGAGGGAGATTTGTGAGACCCCAAATTTTATGAATAAAGATTTAAATTTCTCAAATATTTTTTTTGAATATTATGGTGTGGATTTGATATAATGTTATAGTTGTGGGTAATATTTATAAATTTTGCAAAATAAGCAAGTTGTTATATAATATTCGATTGGTCGAGAATATTCTTTTGTTGGGGAATATCCGCATTTACGGCACAATCATTGGTGGACCCCACAATGTAAGTATTGTTGTAGTTAGAAAAATGACATGTAATTATCTTTTTATAAAAATAACTACAAAGTGTTACCGTTAAAACTATTGAACTACCCAAAGAGTAAAAGTACAAGAATACGCTATGGTTGCATAGTAGTACACCAGTATTGATTATTGATGCTTACGTAAGAAGTCACTCATTTATACTCAATTATTGCTACAAAGAATTGTCGCATCATATCTCTCATATTATTGATTCAATTATTGTCACAAAGATCATCTCAGATAATATGTTATATTATTAAATCAATAATTAAGACGGCAAAAGTATTCATATTATTATTTGCAATATTGACAATGTCTAGAAGTTCTCACAAGGAGAGGTTTGGTCACCTAATCATGCCACCAATAAGGAGAAATCCTTATCGGAAAGCCCCTTCTTTCCTGGGAATTAACTACTAGGTTGTTAAATATTTTGAATTATAATATTAATGATGAATAAGTTCGTGTTGATTAAAGATGAAATTGATAGTTCCATTGTGTTGAAATTATTAGTGTTAGTGAAAATCGACATTTATTTCGATAATAATTGATGTCTAGAGGTTATATTGACCAATCGGGTAATTAACCGGATAAATGAGAAATTAATTGCTATTGATTCACATGATTATAACTATTTGTTCACATGTGTGTACTATTGATTCACATTCATTTACTATTAGGGGAGTTGGTGCAAGATTGATAATACTTGCATGACTAAAAAAAAAATGGAGGTATAGATGGAGGTACTATACTATAATTAGATTTTCACATGTTTAGAACTATTGATTCACATGATTTACTATTGATTAACATGATTTACTATTAGGGAGGTGGTGCAAGTTTGATAATACTTATGTGACTAAATTAAAAATGAAGAAAAAGAGGAAGGTATTATACTGTAATATTTTGAGCCCCAAAACGTGCAATTATCAAAACTATATTTTCCTATAAATAGAAGTTCATTCTTCCTTCATTTCTCACCAATTCACTAAAGCTATAGAGCAATTATTATAGAGAGAAATTATAGAGAGAAAGAAGAAGAGAAGTCTGCTACCTCACTATTCCAGTATCCAGCTTTTTTCTTTAAGGTAAGGGGTATTATTCTTTCAGATTCATGAAGAGAGTTATTTTCTTTCAATAATCTGTAAGTGTTGTTATTCCATTCTTTATTATTATGTTGAATAACTCGCCTATGCTAAGTACCGCATACATGGTGAAATTCTTCCGTTATTCCATTCTTTATTATTCTGTTGAATAACCTCGTCTGTGCGGGCCTATCGCATGCCCGTGAATTCTGTTGTTATTCCATTCTTATTATTCTATTGAATATCTTGTCTATGCGGATTACGCATGATCTCGTTCCATTCTTTATTATTCTCATTGGAATAACCTGCTCTGTTGGATTACGCATGCGGTTCTCTTTATTATTCGCTGAATAACCGTGAATTCTTCCGAATTCTTCCATATTCCATTCTTTATTATTATGTTGGAATAACTCGCCTATGTGGATTATCACATGCATGGTGAATGATCCTTCAGATTCATTCCTTTATTAAATTGTGGAAATGATCTGCTTACGTGGATTATCGTATATGGCAAGTGAAAATCCATTTGCAGCTTCATATATTCTATTATACTGCTTTGAGATATCATTTCTTTTGTACTCATCATGAAATATCATTTTCTTTGGTATTTTTCTTTTTACGAGTTACTATTCATGGGTTACTATTCACCCGATTACTATTCACTATTATTCACTTTAGTATTCGGGCACTTTTATTCACTGAGTTACTATTCACTTATTTTCACTAGTACTTTCATATTTATGGGTATTCATTCACGGTACTATTCACTCAAGTACTATTCATAGGGTACTATTCACTTGGGTACTATTTAATTCGAAAAATATATTCTTTTTGTCCAAATTATTTTTGGTACATGAATATTATTCTTGAATTTTACTCTACAAAGTAGTATCATGTTGACAATTTGATATCTTTAAACTCTGGATAAATTTTATAAATCTTTAATATTTATCCTTGATTTGTTTTTTGATTTATTTTGTCATTATCATCATCCTCATGCTTATATTGTGATCAAAGTCATCTTTGCTTATATTGTGATGAAAGTCATAACTTGGTATGATTATGACATTGTGGTATTATTCTAAGATAATCATGACCGTAATGTGACGAATGATGTGATAAAAGTCCTCATTGGCTCTGTGTTCATTGATGGACAGCTTGTTGGTATGATTATGACCAGTGATTATTCTAAGATAATCATGACCATTGATGATTACATGAATATCCTTGGTCGTGGTGCGTGGATGATTCGATTTTATTTATTAAGTCGAGTCTCAAATGATAAAGTTGATGAAAACTTTTTAAATCATAAAAGATAGTAGATTTTATGCTCTACTTGACTCTTCTAATGGATTGCTTATTTCATTGCAGCTTGTTGATCTAAAACTTGTTGTCTATTGTATTCTATCAGTTGTTATACTGTTAAAGGCTAAAGATAATTTATTCTGCATTATCTTAGTCATAATATTTCTTACTGGGCTAGTTGAGCTCACCCTTTCTTTCATTGTTCTCTTCAGGAAATGAGAATATAGCTGGGACGAGTCGGGGAATGGAGTGATGGTCCAGGATAAATGGCTTTAGTAGTCCCTCACTATTCTACTAATAATGTGATAATAATTGTAATGAGGACACCATTGAGTGTGGATATTATCTAGATGACAATATTCTTGTTTAAACTCTCAGCTATGTTTTGTCGTATTTTACACGACTGTTGTATAATTAAGTTGTATTTAAATTTATGTACCATGTATCTGGTGACTCAAGATGGGTGATGTATACCTGTTTTGGGGGCATCACACTCACACACATTTGAAGGTATTCATTAGAGAACTCAGATCTTATGCCGAGGATGAAAAGCTCAGAATGCAGCTGTTTCAAAGGAGTCTAACTGGAGAAGCCCGATCGTGGTATACCAGATTAGACAAATCTAAAATCCATAGATGGGAGGAGCTAGCTCATGCCTTCCTCAACAAGATAGCTTTCTGGTCCTCAGATGGCTCTGGGATTCCACTCAAATTACCAAGGTCAAGAAATAGTCTAATGAGTCTTTTAGAGAGTATGCTCAAAGGTGAAGGTGTCTTGCTGCTCAAGTTATTCCTTCTATGACTTAGTCAGAAATGGTGATGACCTTCATAGACATACAAAAATCTCCTTTCTATGAGAGAGTCTTAGCTGGCATTGGCAAGTTATTTTCTAAAATAATCAAACATGGAGAGATGGCTGAGATGGGATTGAAGTCAGGAAAGATCTAAGACCTAGCCACTCTAAAAGCTGCGCCAAGCACATCTAGTCTAGAACTTATGAAAACAACCCCTTTAGGGTCTATAAGAAGAAAGAAGAGGATGTTTCCTTGATACTACAAGGTCAAAAAGGCAGTCAGAATATGCCTATCCAGAGGAGAAACTACTCCCATTTTCAATCACAATCTTCCAACCCTACATTGCCAAAGGGTGGAGAAGTTCGATGCAACCGTGTGTTCACACCCCTAGGGGATTCACTCGAGAATGTTCTCAATCTTCTGACAACTCAGAAGAAAATTACTCATCTTCTTCCACACAGCTAACCCAAATGGGAAGGGTTTTATGCTACACAAAAGTGTGCCTATCATACTGGAGCTCCAGGACATGATACTCAGGATTGCTGGGCCTTGAAACACAAGATCCAGGACTTAATCGACAATTCGAGATCGTGGTAACTAAACCCGACCAACCTCATGTGCAAGATAACCCTCTTCCTCAACACAAAGAAAAAGAGGTTAATATGATTAATTGGAGCAATGGACAGAGTTCCAATTACATTGTTTAATCTTCCCAGACCAAAAAGGATGGTGCTGAAAAATGGGATTACGCATAGTTCCAGTTTGTGATGGAATGAAAGATGAAAGCTCTTTGTAAGCAAGTAGAGAAATTGGCAGAACTGGCGATCCATCAGTACCAAGTCACACGCCAATTAGTTAGTCAAGAGCATGCTAGTCTCCTCCCTATTGTTATGAATACTCCATCATCGCCTTCAGAAAGTTAAACACTGGAGGATAAAGTTGCAAAAAGAGTAAGTGCCAAAGCCCGTCGGGATTTTGCCAATAAGAGGGAATTACATACCTTGGCCAACCTATGGAAGACATATTTCAAATGCTGATCAATGAAGGAAGAATTACATCCCTTCTACCTCCAATCAATCCTCGTTTAAGATGGTTCAATTCTAATGGAGTATGCCAATATCACTCCCATTCTAGCTGTCACAACACATAAGAATGCTGGACACTCTGCCACCTCATTTATAATTTAATTGACATCGGTGTCCTGTAGATGGCAGATGACGATACTTTGTTACTCAAGAGTGGGAACACATGTCCTATAAAATGGAAGGACGGCGTAGCAGTTATTTCCGTTGATGATGATTTGGCTATCAGACCACTCACAATACAAATAATTCAACTCAAGGGTGTTGACAATCCTTTGAAAGTGGCTGCACTGAAGCCAATTGCATTGCCATCTAGGCCATAGTATCCTGTTGTCAGCCTGAAAAAAGTTCCATGGAATTATGGAGAGGCTAAAGGATCCACAACTGCTGCAGTATCGAAGGAGAATCAACTGTATCTTCCCCATCGGCTGATGAAGCCTACCATCAAATCAAAGGGGAAAGTTCCCATGAAGAAAATTGAAAAATTCCTCCATACTATGGGCCATAATGAAGCCAAGGTGGTTTTAAGCTTGAGAGAATCTCCACAACAAATTTCCATACTGGACTTGGTTTTCTATTCTGAAGATCACATGAAGATCTTTCTAAGGGTCTTAGAAGAAGCCCATTTGCCAAAATCAGTGGATGTTGAAAAATTCCAACATCTGGTTGATCACATTTTTAACAACAATGTGATATCTTTCACTGATGACGACATACCTCTCGAGGGGACTGGTCATTGCAAACCGTTGCACATAGCAGTTATGTCTTCTGGATACATAGTGGGAGGAGTTCTGATAGATGGTGGATCATATTTGAATATCTATCCTTCTGCCACCTTGGAGAAGATGAATATCAACCCCAAGAGGATAAAAAGCATCCATATGGTTATCAAAGCTTTTGATGGATCTCGACGAAATGTTGTTGGGGAAATTGAGCTACCTGTAGAGATTGGTCCACATACATTCAGTGTATCCTTTCATGTGCTCAAAATCGCCACAGGATATAACCTGTTCTTGGGAAGATCGTGGATTCATATGGCTGGAGCCGTCCCTTCCACCCTTCATCAGTAACTCAAGTACATTATCAACAATAGCCTAATCACTGTTAATGCTGAGCCAGAATATCCTGAACAAGGTGACATATCACTCATCAGCTTCAACACAGAAGTTGAACCGGTCAGTTTCCATGCCCTAGAGGTGAGAAACACTCACTACCATTCTATTGGGGTGCCAACTCTCATACCCAAGATTTCTGTCAAGGTAATGTCGGCCACTAGAGATGATGTCACTGGGTCATCAACCTGGACAAGGGATGGGAAAAGATTAACTGGGCATTAAGCGCCCAATTCAAGTTCCCATTCAAACAGGGACAACTGGATTAGGATATTCTGCTAGCTCTAGTCAAGCATAAACAGATTCCTTTAACTTCAGCCACACGCCGATTATCTCCACCCACAGATCCTGAGCCTATACAGTCTCCGGTAAAGGTTCCTGCCCATGTTATGGCTATGCTATTTCCCAAACCGATATTGGTTAAAGCAAAAGAGGTCCTGATTCCTGATCCCAAAGTGGAAGAAAAGGAATGGAGACGTAAACAAGACATCGCCAAGAGATTCTCTCATCTACGAATCATTTTAAATGATAAGCACACAAATAGATATACTCTAGACGATGATTGTCCCGACATTATGGTCATTATTCGGGAGAAGGAGGACTATTACAACCACTTCATCATTGCCATCCATCAGGAGTTCACCCTTGACAATTGAAGCAACACTCCTTGCATTTGTTGACAAGGGTAAAAAGGGCAGAATTTCCCTATGCCCTATAGATAGCTTTAACTGTTTACTTTATTGTACAGTATTAACAGTTATTTTATCAGTACATGCTAACACTTTGTATGATTTAACAATTTCATATATTAAATGCAAGCATATTTTGTTTCAGGACTCTAAACTTAGATGTGCCCATACTTGTTGATGAGATGCCTTTTCTCCACAAGGACTGTAACTTTGATGAAAAGTTGAACTCAGGCTTGATGGAAATACAAGAGGACATTGAGATACCTCAGGAGATAAAGGAATGGGTTAACGATAAACCCAACCCAAATCTTGATAAAACCACCTCATTTAACCTCGGAACCTTAAAAAACACTAAGCTAATCCAGATTGGTACGGACCTCACTCCAAACCAAAGGAATGATATGGTTATACTATTGACCTAATTCCAGGATGTGTTTGCATGGTCTCACGAAGACATGGTGGGTTTATCCACTAACATCGTTATCCATCTCCTTCCCATTAAAGAGGGATTCAAGCCAGTCAGGCAGAAGCTCAAGTGATTAAAACCTTAGTGGAGTTTAAAGGTTAAAGAAGAAATTGTGAAATAATTTCAAACCGACATCATCATGGTGTCCACATACCCTGAATGGTTATCCAACTTAGTCCCCATGCCTAAACTGGGAGGGAAGGTGCGTGTTTGCGTGGATTATCGAGATCTGAATAAAGCTTATCTTAAAGATAACTTTCTCGTGCCATTTATCCACATACTCATTGACAATACTGCTCAATACTATATGTACTCCTTTGCTGACTGCTTTGCAGGGTACCATCAAATTATGGTGGCTGAAGAGGACCGTGAGAAAACTGCATTCATCACGCCTTGGGAAACCTTTTGTTATAGACGGTTGTCATTCGGCCTTATCAATGCCAGAGCTACCTACCAGCGAGCTATGATGGCTCTTTTCTAAGACTTAATGCACAAAGAGATAGAGATCTACGTGGATGACATCATTGTCAAATCCCAAAGGGAAGATGACTATCTAGACCATCTTAGAAAGTACTTCAACTGGTTGCATAAGTACAACTTGAAGTTGAATCCAGCCAAGTGCGCCTTTGGCATTAAATCAGGCAAGTTTCTAGGTTTCCTAGTCAGCCACAAAGGGATTGAGCTGGATCCCACCAAAATCCAGGCCATTGCGGAAATGCCCATTCCTCAGACAAAGAAGGAAATACAGGGATTTTTGGGAAGAACCAACTTCATCAGCAGGTTCATTTCCCAACTCAAAGCAACCTGTGAGCCTATCTTCAAGTTGTTAAGGAAGAACTCCTCCATGAAATGAAACGATGAGTGTCAAAAAGCCTTCCTTACAATTAAAGAGCAATTGGTCAACGCTCCTGTCTTGGTACCATCCAGGGATGACGTTTCCATGTTCATGTACCTATCCATAAATGATAATGCCATGGGCTGCTTGCTAGGATAGAAAGACGATAGAGGCCAAGAGCGAGCTATCTACTACCTCAGCAAAAGATTCAGCAGCAGTGAACACAAGTACACTATGATTGAGAAGACTTGTTGTGCTTTAGCATGGGCTTCCATGAGGTAACAACATTACCTTCATGGTCACACAACCCCTCTCATGGATCCTCTCAAGTACTTGTTCAGTAAACCCATGTTAAATTGTTGGCTGCCTATATGGCAGTTGATCCTACAACAGATTAACATCGTCTACGTGACGTAAAAGTCTATTAAAGGTTAAGGAATTGCAGATCAACTGACCGCTGCACCTTCAGGGGATTATAAACCTTTAGAAACATACTTCCCCGATGAAGGGGTTATGACAGTCCAGCAACACCATCAGTACGATACACACAACTCATTGAAACTATATTTTGATGGAGCTATTAACATGGAAGGTTTTGGAGCTGGAGCAGTTCTAGTATCCGGTACGGGGGAGCAGTATCCCGTCGCCGTCAAATTACAGTTTGTTAGCACCAACAACACAACTGAGTATGAAGGTTGTATCAAGGGACTCAAACTTGCTCAATCAATGGGTATCAGGCAGTTAACTGTCTTTGGGGATTCGGAATTGGTAATCAGACAGACCACGGGAATCTATCACACCAAAGAACTACATTTGTTGCCTTACCATCGACAAGTTTCACAGATGACTTCGGAGTTTGAAGAAGTAACCTTCCTCCACATTCCTAGGAATAGGAATGATTTTGCGGATGCGCTAGCAACGTTGGCCTCCTTGATGAAAATACCTAACAAGGAAAACATTCCAAGCATTTCATTTGCCTTGCAAAAGGCTCCAGCCTATGGGAATTACATTGGAGAAGTATCGGATGAGCTACCTCCCATCCAACACCCTTGATATCAACACCATCAAGGAATACTTGCGAGATGGATCTACACCGGCTGAGGTGAGCCCGACTGAAAGAAGGCAGATCCATCGACTGAATATAAAATTCTACTTGAACGGAGATGCACTCTACAAAAGAGATGCAGGACTAGGTCTCCTCAGATGTTTAGACAAAGACCAAACTCAGAGGCTCATGAATGAAATCCATGGTAGAGTATGTGGCCCACACATGAGCGGCCCTCTGTGACACCCCCCAAATCCGGGTCCTCTGACCCCGGTTCGGTCATCGGGATAAAATACAAACATCCACCTCTAAACAACATACGATAACTAAAATTTGGAAAATAATAAACGTACGTCGTTCATTCAAAAGGTGTTACTAGTCCCAAGATACGATAACCTTAATATCATCTTACACACATACCCTAAAATAAACATTAGGGTGCATATTATATAATAGTAATTTAAACTAGGCATAAGGTAAAGTCTGCTCCTTGTCACTATTCTACATAATTCCTTTACCCTTGTCCTTCCCTGAGGTCTCGGGCTTAGCTACAATATATTCATGATATAGCAAGGATGATCAACAAGTTTGCTCAACAAGTTTAAATACAACAATAAAGATATATCACGATGAATGGAAAAATATCTGGCAATGGATTCAACAATATGAATATCTGAAGGATTCAACAATATGAATATTATAAGCAAAGATAATGATTGCTTTTAGAATAACTGCTAGTCAAATAGACTTTGAACTATAACAGTCCAATGGAATTAATAGCTAATTGACCCCTTGGTTACTAGCTACAGAATAAGTACTTGAGGGGATCAGCCTCACGTACTCTATGTGTATGCATAACATTTAAATCTACTCTTTGTATCTTATATTAGATACCTGGTACTCCCCTATCATAGAAAGGTGTGTTCTTTTAGTCTAAGAATACTTACCATCAATAGGTTCGGATAGCTTTTATAAAACTTCATATGCTTGTCTGACCGAACAAAGGTTCAGACTCTATCTCACACACTTCAAGAATTATTTGAACTTTAAATGATGTACAAGTCCAAGACTCTACGAACTCAAGTGCACTAAGTGTGAATATCAATAATATCGATTTGGAATAATTATAAGGTAATTAAACCACTTAATAGCATGCTTGGAAATAAGATTCAAGATTAAATGACTAACTTTCAATTCAATAATAACCTACTCAATACAATATGAGAAGGATAAGAAACTTTCATAACAAACAAGTCAAAAGTCAAAAGTCAAATTTTTTCACATCATTATGTTCAGCATGGTTTAATACTAACATATGCTATGTTAAATATTTTTTATCAAGTCATATCAGCATGCATATTCACTACTATGTGTCTAAATGCATTTCATGCGATAAGTCATTTTCAATGAGATGTAAATTGGAAAAATACATGCATGTGTTACCGTGATGATGAAGAACACTTGTACAGAAAGCGAGAATATGCGCAGAAAGTTGCCCGAACTCAGCAGATCTGAAGAAGAGCTCTTGGATTTCCTTCGCTGCGCAACTTGAAAATGACTTATAAAAGCAACCAGCCACCTATACATAAGAGCACGATCGGCAGCGAGCTAACTCATGGCTCCTGCAGGTACACCTGCGGCCCCCCTACATGGGTCCCACACCTTCGGCTCGCTCCAGTTAGAGTTGCAAAGGAGGTCTCACAAGCTAAACAGGCCAAATCAGGAATAAAAATGCTACGCGATTGAGCGGAATAGCCTGAAATCCTGGTTTCTCGTCGGTCAGAGTTAAACTCCCATCGTCTCAAAGGTATTCACCTGAATGTAGGGTATACTATACCAATAAGCTCAGCTTTCATAGATCATGTCGGCAATACCCCACAAAGGTCTGATGCCGTCAATGAGTGTCAGGCAACCCTGACATATCCCCGGCGGGGGTTACAACGCAAAAACCACGAAATATCAAACCTCCTCGGCGAGGGTTACAACGCCGAAGTTATCAAGCATCTACATATCCCCGACGGGGGTCACAATGCGCATCCTTCAAACATCTATGTGTCCCCGGTGGGGGTCACAACGCAATGTAACCATTGATACACACATCAATGAAGGTCAAGCAGCCTTGACGTCATATCAGCAGAGGGCAAGTAAACCCATCGACGTAACCTTACCCAGCAAGGGCTACAACACAATGCTACCATTGACACATACATCAATGAAGATCAAGAAGCCTTGACAATGCACCCAACAGGGATCTATCCGGTGATATACACATCAATGAAGGTCAGACAACCCTGGCAGCGACAACACTGTTGGCAGTAACTCCGACAGTATGAGGGAACATGTTATACACATCCTCAAACACACAAAGCCTTTATCCCCATAGATCTCTTCCACATAAGAGGTACCTCTATGGAGTATAAGCCAGTGTCTAGGATTCAAGACTTTGGTGATAGCCCCAACGTCAACATCTTTGGAAACTTGGATCGCATGTCCATGCCATCACTGATTGTCATCCCAGCAGGATTACCTAACAATCACTCATGCATTCTACATGCATTTGCATCATGTTGATGCATTTGCATCATGTTGATGCATGTAGCATCATGTTTATCTTGCTTGCATTTCAAGTGTCTAGGATTCTTTATCATATCCATGCCTTGCATTGCATGAATATGATAAAGAGGGGCATCTATAGACACTCAAAATTTTTTGCACTCCTATTACTAACAATACAGGAGGGTAGATTCGTCTTTTGGAGATAACCCTGAAAGATAGATTACATCCATTATGGATACTACCGGAAGTTTAGTTCCAATCCGAAACACAACCCGGGAACGTCATCTCAAAACCTGGAACACACACTGGGAATGTCAATTCCAATCTCGGAGATAACCCCGAGATATGCAGATCAAAAGACCGGCAACAACACCGGAGAGGACAGTTCTGTCTCAGCGATAACATCGCGACGCTTAGTTCCAGTCCCAGAGAAACACTGGGAGTAGCAACCCCATCCTTGGTGATAGCCCCAAGAGATGTCATTGTAGTTCTGGCGGTAACCCCAGAAATGCTTGTTTCAAACATATGCAATCAGCTTCAACCACCAACATCCTGTCAAGGCACACACACCTCAGACCCGGAGATAACAATGGGTAGACAGGAATATCCACAGATGACAGTGAGACATACAAATAAGCAGCAGTCCAATCTCAGATGTAACCCTGAGCAATGTCTGCTTTCTGCTTAAACCGACGATAACCCCGGTGAGGAGTCACAAGGTCATCTTACCACGTCAACAAGATGATATCGCGGCATACCAATAAGTAGTCCAATCTCAGCTGTAACCCTGAGCAACGTCTACTTTCAACTCAAATCGTCAATAACTCCAGCAAGGAGTCAAACGTCATCTTGTTCCTTCGACAAATGGCACGTCGTCTCAACACTTCATACATACATACATCCAACAATGTCCCACAAGAACCGAGGAGTGACAATCCCGAGTGACTATTATGTGTGGCAGTACTTTGGATAGAATTTGAAGCTTGAAGACCATGGGCATAGAACCCTCTTCCTAACTTTGTACAACTTCTAATCCATGTCATTACGTAACTCTCGAAACAAGCGGTCCGAAGAAGGTCAAATATACCTCGTTTGGATGCTCGGATTGAAGTTCTGCAAGTTCGAGTGGACATTCGTATCAGATCAGCAGTACAATCATGCGGTTTGCCGCAGTGTACTACGCTGCCATCGATCTATATATACAAGGCTTGGGTCAGCCATTTGAGAGAGAGGAGAGAAGGAAAAAGGCGAGGAAGCCTTATCCATTTTACTCTGCATACACATCTTTTGAGTGTTTCCTCTTCTTTAAACACTAGTTAGCTCACATATAGCTATATTTTATCCGGTGAGAGCTAAGTGTTTATCCATTTAAAGTCATAGAAGTCTACTTTGGCAGCCCACTATAAGCCTTCTTACATTTTATAAAGCCTTCTTCTCATATAGCACACACTGTTATACACATTGAGAGTCACGTTGTGTGCGTTTGCCTGGACTTCGGTCTGTAGTTTTCATTTGTCTGTATATATATACAAATATATGTATATTTTTCATATATATGGACTAACATTATCGAGTTATGCCTCGATTAAGCCTGAACTTGACTTTGGCCTGAGCGTTTAAATTGCTTTTATATATATATATATATATATATATATATATATATATATATATATATATATATATATATATAATTGTTGTCGAATATATCCGATGAGCTCTGGATTTACCTCCTATTTTATTTCTTTATACATATATTTGTATATATATATATATATATATATATATATATATATATATATATATATATATATTTACATTTGTCCTCGCTAGAGTTTACTTCATGGCAAATGATACTTTATGACTTTATTTACATTTCGTCCCTTTGGAGTTTACTTAATGGCGATTGATCATGTCCATATATATATATATATATATATATATATATATATATATATATATATATATATATATATATATATATATATACCACTTTTATATATTTACATTTCCGATCCCCCATGGAGTTGCTTCGTGGTGGCTGATCATGTCTGTATATATATATTTACAACTTTTATATATATAACTGCTTACTTCTTTCCATACAAATTATAGTATCATGTGAGCCTAGGAATCATATGATCATAGGTTCAGTTTACTGAATCTAGATTCCATTCCCATGATGGACATTTTTCAGCTGTAAGCAACTTGTACATTATTTTAAAGTGTCTGAATTTCCTTGGATGGTTGTCATGCCCATGAGGAGTTCTAAGCTGCTTGATATTATTTTCTCTAGAATGCTTCAAGATCTAAAAAATAAAAGTAAACAAGCCGAACATTTAATAATAAAATGGAAGTATGAAAAGGTCTTAATTCCTATTGAGCACAGGGTTTGAAAAACCTCTTTTACAAAACTTCATTGATATATCTTGGTTAAAACTGAATTTTTCTATAAAATTCAAACCTTGTGTATATAGGTGCAAACGAGGCCTCGCACTACTTTCAAATAATTGCACATTGATCCACACACACACACAAACACACACATTCATATAAAAATTTCTTTGAGAAGTGGCGGTCACCGTGGTAACACGGATGTCGGGGGGTGCCTAACACCTTCCCTCCGCATAACCAAGCCCCCGGACCTAAAATGAATCTCAGTTTCACAGACCCGTTTAGCAGTGTCAAAACACTGGGTCAATGTGCAAACCTTTTCAGTTGCGTTGGTGCAACCAGTTAAATACACCAACTGGTGACTCTTAAAGTCAAATCGTCAACATTATACATGTCGGACCTTTTTCACTTATTTTTTCAAACAAATCTGACATTAACATGAGAACACCAAAGAACAAGTAACGAAAAGGGACACTCAAAAATCCCGACGTCGACATTACTTACTTTCCAAAATTTGTAAATATTACCCATAACTATAACATTATATCATATCCACACCATAATATTTAAAAATATATTTCGAGAAAAATTATTCTTTATTCATAACAATTGGGGTCTTACATAACGCATTTTAAAAATAATAACCACGCAAACTATATCAGAAATATAACTAGCAATAACAGTTGGTCGGTGCTCACTAAGAATAACGGATCAATAACAGTCTCAACTTATCAACCAAATTAACCCCTCATCCACATATGCTTGACATAAACTCTTAGAAATAGCCATAATCATCAACGTGCTTATCATTAGCCACAATCAAAAATTTATAATCTATATAACCTATTCCCATCATATATACAGTTCAAGATAGGGTAAATCAAAAACCAAAGCATGGCAAGATAAAAGATAATGTAAACCATTGCACTAATATCAGCTCAAAATAAGGTAGTAAAGCCATATCATGGCATCAAGTATACCAATTTTTGTAAATCCCAAAAGATGGTTGTAATCACCCGGGAATGGGTGTGGTTTTAGAAATTCCGAGGATGGAATTTTTATAAGGGAGGAAGAATGTGACAACCCAGAAAATTGGATTGTCCAAAATTTAAGATTTAAAGAATTAGTTATTAATAAAATGAATTTTTATTAATACTATTATGTGCCATATGTTTATTAATCGTTTTAGAAACTAGTATGATTATTAATCGGAAGGATTCTGGCTACGAGATAGACTGAACGAGTAAGAATTTTCAAGACGAAAATAAAAAAAATTCGGGAACAAAATATTTCTAGGGAAAAAGACGAAATAGGCACTATTCACCTGACGAAACCCTAAGGGTTAGGGTTTGAATAACCTAAGCCTTTTTGAGAGTTCGGTATGTCAAAAGGAAATTCCGTCAAAAGATTTAATGATAATATATCATGAAAAGTTAAGTAAGCCGATAAAAGTTTTTCTCGAAAAACTTGCAGAAATCAGACGAAATAAAAAATGACGAAAAGTACTGTTATGTATTTTTCATTCGTTTAACTATGTTAGGGGAAAATGTGAAGGAAAACGCTTATCGTGGAAAAGTGTTTTTCAGTTTTTCAGAGATCCGAAGAATGCTTAGAAGTTAATCGGTAAAGGAAAGATGAAATATCCAAAAATATTTGGATTCTGAGAATCGCAGTTTTTAAAACTGTTGGACGAAACCCGAAAGACAGAAGCACGAAGCTTCTAATGGAAACTACGTGAATAGTAAGGAGGTGGGAATAGTAAGGAGGTGTGAATAGTAAGGCAGTTTGGCCAAATGACCAAAACACCCCTAGCCTTGAAAATCTATAAAAGTAAGTCTTAAGTTCATTTGTTTAGATTTTTGAAAATCCTCCAACTTGAGAGAGAGAGAGAGAGATCAGATGGGAGAAAGAAGAGGAAAAGAAAGAGGAAAAACTAGCTCGAGTGCACGCTTTGTCCAACGGAGAAAGATTAAAGAAGAGAGGTAATTCAAAAACCTAACTTCTAATAAATTTTCTTTTAGTTTCAATGTTTAAAACATAGCTTAATGAAAATATGAAGTAAAAGATGTAAGAATGATTTCATATGGTTGAAATCATGAGAAAATGAAGAAATAAGAATTAGAAGTTTAGTTTATAAATTTCTTAAGGAAGTATAAGATTCTTGATGAATTTGAGCGATCCGAATGAATCATATGAATGATTCGGTGAAATAAGTAAGGAATGGTGTTCTATAACATCAAATTCCAAGAAAAAGTGAAATCATAATCAAAATATCGATTAAAAATGACGAACGAACGAAGAACGCGAAGAACACGAAGAACGTTATTGATGGACAAATTTAAAACCATTGGAGGAAAATTGTTATTGATGGACAAGTTTAAAACCATCGTGTATAAGTTAGATGCTTATTGTTTGGTTAGGAACGATAGAAACATTCATGAAGAACGGATTAAAACTGAGTTATAACGAAGTTGTGGCAAAAATTTCATAAAATACGAACAAGAATTAGAAAGTTAGTAAAATGAACCCTAACATGTAGGGTTTCATAAGAAAGTAAGAGAACGTAGAAAACGTGAGTCGTGGACTCAAGAACGAACGAATTTCGAGTTCGGATGACCGAACTACGGACGAATGAACAAAGAACATTAAAAACGTAAAATGAACAAAGGATGAGGTTTAAGCCAATTGAATGGCATGTTAATAGATTCAGAACAAAGTTCTGTCCAAGGGTAATTGAAGTACATAAGATAAGGAAGAGAATGACTTTGGAATGACCTCGTTCCGAGTTATAATGAAGAAGTTATTAGATCGGGAAGTAAGTGTCTCAAAATGGATTCAAGACTTAGAAAAATTTTCAAGAACTAAGGCTCGGCGTCGCGGCGCGAGATGTGCATTGGGAGGCGCTGCATCACCAGTGTTAAAGAAGGAACTGGCGCCACAGCACCGATGTAGGGAAAAAAGCTAGTAATGAGATTTTAACTGCTCAAAACTTGGGGGAATTGTATCGAGAGCTATTGAATGTGTAGTTCATCGAATGTAACACTTAATCAAGTGTTTTAAACTTGTAATGAAGGTTGAACGGAAAGAGTAAACGAGATTAAAAGACAAAGAATGAGAACGCGAGTTACGAAACTGATATCTGGGGACCGTAGTCGTGATAAACTAACGTGAGGGATTGCTACGATGGTGATTCCTTAGACGTTGATTGACGAGGGTAATGAATAACATTTCGATGTTCTGTGGTGGTAATGAGAGATAAGGGTAAAGCGTATAGATCGGTTGAATGAACGGTCTTAACATACAATGAACCATATGGCTTCGACATTAAGGAAGAATAACAAATGGTATTAAGAAAGCCGTAGCGAACGATAGGAAGATTAATAGAAGCCGAATGTGGGTCGAATGGATAATGTTAGAATGAAATGTAAGCGTTGAACACTTTAACTGACATGAAGGTTGAGTGTACGTAAATATTAAAAGGGAAAAACCTACACCCTATGTATGGTTTGACCGTAAGATAATAAACACCAATAATTAAACCATGAATGGTGAAGAAGCTGAATTAAAGACAAGTACGCATAACGTAAAAAAGCCGAGTTAATGATTAACTTGAATGATCGTTCTGAGTATACAAAAGACTGTATAACTTAGACGATAGAGAATGAATCCTGAGGTATGGCATTTAGTTTCCAGAAAGCCATAAGGAATGAGAAATGGACTTAACGAACATTATAGTTTAATAGTTCGGATAAGTTAAGATAAGTTTAGATTGTAGTACAATCATAACTTTTAATGGTTGACATATGGGAGCTGGGCTATATAATTCCTTCAGAGAGCGAAGGTATATACAAAACTGGCAACCGATCTAACTCACTGTGATGGCAATGTAGATGAGATGGAAATTTGTTTATTGGTTACTCAAAGTACCATATGGACTCCTAGAAAAGAAGTGATGTATGCTGAGTCCTAAAGAAGTTATAAGAAGAAGATAAGAATGTAAATCATCAAAGATGATTAACATATAAGTAAGACATCTCCGTATGTCATGAAGCCATAGAACGATAATGAAATTGGTCGCGTAAACTTAGGTTGCAAGAACGTGAACCTAAGAAGTAAAGTTAAGTAAACCAATGCATAAGTCAAATATACATGACTAATTGGTGTATGTGTTTCCTTATGTGTTATAGGGATTGGAATGAGCAGTTCAGCATAAGCTGTAGCTGTGCGTAAGGCAAGTTTCCTAACTTCATTCATATTCTAAATTAATGCTAGATTCTAAAACTTCTCAGATGTTGAACTTGAGAAGTTCTGTCTATGTGCAAATCTGTGATATTTGTACAAGGTGGTAGAACGTATGAGGCCTTGTGCCACAATGTGAACTTTTTGGTGTTTCTATGAGATGAGAATGTTCTGTTTATACATGAACCGTTATTGATAAGTCTATGCTATTGATTCTTGTGACACCCCCAAATTCGGGTACTTCCCTTTCCGCAGGATTTGGTGCTCACTGTACAAATATCATCTATCTATCTACCCATAAATAGAAGCAAACCATGCAATAGATAGAATTAAATAAATAAATCTCCCCTTATGGGGTTACACCATCTGCATAAAAATACAATCCCAGGTCACTCTAACCTTAAACATATGTGCGAAATCATAAACAATAACAAGTCTTAAACAACATCAAGTCTAAATATCATTACATAACAACATAAATAACCAGTCTTCATTACTTGTTAATCTTGCCCTTGCCTTTACTAGTGGAAGGCTCGTCTGATCTTTCATTCTTAACTGCAATGTTATTATTACGCAAGAGTGAGCACGATTGTCCACAAGTATAACAATATGACAAATGAATAATAACATGCGAATAAATCAAAGACTTCTGAAATAGGAAACTCAGCTTTTTGAATCAAGAATGAATAACAAGAAACAAAAGAACTTCTGAGGGTCATAAGACCTCGAACTATGTCCTAGGTTGTCAAGTGTTTATACTTGAAACCTTTAACAGTCATAAGACTATGGACTCTTCTTCTCGTACTTAGGGGGATCAGTCCTGAGTACCATACTGTGCACAAAATCTTAACGCTAATGCATAAGTAATCCCTATACAGGGTTGTTCATCTCAGTTAGACATTAGAGTCCGCACCAAAGGAAGTTTGGTTTGGATAATTCAACAAGGGTTCTGAAATTTAGAACGTTCATCAACTATGGACTAGTCGAATCATTAAGGGTTCTCTAGTCTAACAAGGTTCAACCAAAACTGATATTTAACTTGAATAGCAATCTTAAGAGATATACAATAGAATAAGTATTGTATAACAGAATCATACTTTTAAAAGATTAATAAACTTAAATATAACAAAATGGACTTGATCAATAATAATGAGAATTTTCTCGATGTAAAGAGGTAAATTTATAAAATGACAAGTAGAGTTAGGAAACTTGCCTCGTTCATAGATTGCACGTTAATTATACTCGTTCTTTGATTTAAATCCTACATATCATTTATGTTCACACCAGTCAATTATAACGTACTAGTCATCACAAGTTCATTTTTTTTGTCTAACTCGAATTTATGACTATATACTTAGTCAAATTACTACACTCAATGTCACATAATTAACACTTCATGAACAATAAGCTAACTATGCGTTCAATCATTCAATTTACACATAAATGTGTTATTGACATATTAAGAATTTTTTTTAACACCTCATTATATGTCTAACATATTTTTATGTTCATTAGATTAAGTTACTAACACATTGCTAGACTTAAACATTTAAAAATTCATTTCTGGACCATTACGCTGAAGTGGTATTGCATTTTATTATTATCTTGATTCTTGATGTCTTTGCATGGCGGCGCATGCATTGCTTGAGACTTGAACACAGCGTTGCGGCGTGGTAATTAGGCATGGAGTTGGCACTTGCAAAACACGAAACTCCGGTTTACAATTTTCGATTCATGAAGAACACGAATAAAAAGCGAAATTATCATTACATGGTCATTAAATTCATCAAATTAAACATACCCACATACTAGAATTCGTACATAATCATTACCCAACCTTTATAGAGTAATTTTAGCCAATTAAAATATATAATTACAGAATTAAAACATGTAATTTTCACTGTTCTTGATGTTCTTGAAGATTTTGAACATAAAACATAAAATTAACACTACGAATTCGTTATAACACCAAATCCATCCATTCAAGATTTGTTTTCGTCGTCTTAACATGCATAATTATATATAAGTGTGAATTTTACAAAACAATGTATGTTTGACATATTAAATTCACGTATAAGGGCCATATGGCCATATAATATACTTTGTAACCATATACTATATAATTTTATGAAACTGATGATATGGAACTATCTAATACATAGGAAAACACATTAAAACAACATCTTAACACATATATGCACATAATCCTTACTCTTTCCAATTTACAGAGACTTTACAGAAAACTTGAAAGCCAATTATTTTACAAAAACTTAACAACGTAATTTCAAATTTGGGGAAGAAGAGATTACCCTTGATTACTCTGCTTGGGTTACACAGGGTGATAACAACTCCCAATTTCCCCACACTTCTTCTCTTTTAATCTCACTGATTCTCACAACACTCTCTCTGCTTTGTTTTTTCTTAGTTCCAGACTTAGCAAATAAATGACAAAAGACATATATAATAAAAGTGAACTGACGCGTTGTGGAGGTCAGTTACCCATCATGGGTTAACTGCCCTCAACCTCCACTAATGCCATGTTTGACTAGTCTCAAAAGGCTTATACCCATTTAATTTAATTAAACTTTTATAATATAGTTTAATAATGTCACGTTCAATTAGATAATAACTCAAACATCTAGTTTAATTTAATTTAAATAAAACATAATAACTTCTCATTAATTCACATAGCCATATAATTAAATTTCTCATTTATTAATAATGTCAAATTACTAAATCTCTAATTAATTATAACTTAATTAAAAATAACATTAGGCTTATTAAATATTTCTTTTAATTCAATAAGCTCACATAAATACATACTTCGAATAATAAAATTCTCCACATTAATTTAATAAATATAACACATATAATTAAATTAATCTACCATAATTTCATCAATTAATTATTTAATCTAATAATTAATTCATCAAAAAAAATATTTATTCAATCCAATAAATATTAAAATTAAATTACAAAATCTCGGTTGTCACATCTTTCCCCTCTTAAAAGGATTCTGTCCTCAGAATCACAACTCAAATAATTCATCTCGTTACATTCTCCCCCCTTACAAAGATTCTGTCCTCAGAATCGCTTACAATAATCTAAGTAAATAAATGAGGATAATTCTTCATCATATTCTCTTCGAGTTCCCACGTAGCTTCTTCAGCATTGTGGTTCCTCCAAATTACCTTAACAGAAGGTATTACTTTATTTCTTAGAACTTGCTCTTTTCAGTCGACAATTTGAACAGGAATTTCTTCGTAAGATAAGTCTTTGTCAAAATGTAGGGGTTCGTATTCAATCACGTGCTTGTAATCGGGTTTGTATGGTCGTAGAACTGAGACATGAAAAACGTTGTGGACATTCTCTAGAGCTGGAGGTAAGGCTACTTCATAAGCAACTTCGCCGACCCTTCACAAAATTTCAAAGGGTCCAATGAATCTTGGGCTTAATTTCCCTTTCTTTCCGAACCTGATCTTTCCCTTACAGGGAGAGACCTTTAAAAACACATAACTACCATATTCAAACTCAACATTTTTACGATGTGGATCGGCGTATTTCTTCTGTGTATCTTAAGCTGCTATCAATCTTGTTCGGATCACTTTGACTATTTATGATGTTTGTTGTACCAGTTTCGGGCCTAGTAATTGTCTTTCGCCAACTTCATCCCAAAGATAGCGGAGTTCGCACTTTCCGTCAGATAACGCTTTCATAAAGCGGCATGCCAATACTAAGCATGGTAATCAAGTTGTTGTAGCCAAACTCTACGAGCGGTAGATGGTCATCCCAATTTCCTTTAAAGTCCATTATACAAGCTCTTAACATGTCTTCTACTATCTGAATTGTTCTTTCTGTAATAACCCGAGATTTCCTAAATAAAATAAATAAGAAATTTACGTATAAATTTTTTTATTTAATAGCGAGAATAAGTGTCTAATAATGTGAGCGATAAATATGAATATATTTATTACTTGAAAAAAAATTAGAAATAATTTTGGAATAATTAATTATTACAAATTATAATTAATTTACATGGCGAAATGTTTTTATTAATTATTTTCCATGATAACATGATTGGAAATAATATATGAAGTGATAATTAGAACTTATATAATATATATTTTATTATATAAATTGTTGAATATTTAAATCAAGTATTTTAACTTGATATGCGAAAGAGAAGTCGATATGAGATCCAAACCACGAATTGGGATTATGATCAAGAGATGATAATAATAATATTATATTATTGTTATAATGATTTTACAATTACAATAATTATGTCTTTGTGTGTATGCTTGAGACAGATATTATTGAGCATAATGACGGTCGATTAGGTCATAGCATATTACCGCGTCTTGGTGAAACTCTAATTATTAAACTCGGTTATGATAAATGGTAGAGTAGTATATGAAGTATATGAAATTCTTGTGTACACGAATGTCGGTAATTAGAAGAAAACCCTAATTACTATTTTTACTGGATAACTAGACAAACCCTAATTATTACAACCCTAATCGGTTGAAGTTAGAGACCGTAATGAATACTATGTTAGATCATACACGAGATAATTAGAGAACCCTAATGGTCAATTAGAAAACCCTAATTGATAACGTTAAGAAACCCTAATTAGAAAACCCTAATTTTCTATAGAAAACCCTAATTTAAAATTATCGGGTTTAATTACGATGTTATTATATAAATGTTTTAATTTACCAAATGATAGAAATTAATTGGTAAATGGTAAAATTATAATCTAATGGTTAAATATTACATTTAATGGCCTTTTACAAAAATGCCCTTGGAATTATATGTGAAATGACCAAAATACCCTTTTTGTCATTTTAGTGTATTATTACTTACATTGTTGATAGGATCTTGCAACAAGGATGCCCAACATGTTTACCATACATGCTATCAGCTCTCAAACAAGGGAATCATCCCACTTTAGCATCCAAGGTATTTTAAAATTATTTTTTAAATTAAAGGAAAGGGAAAATGCATTAATTATGTCTTATTGCTACCACTTGTCCACAAAATCCGGCCAATCCATCTAGAAATTACCTATGGGTTTGTAGTATTACCATCAATCAATACACTATAATCATTCCATTGCATTATTTTATGAATTCAAGAGAGAAAATGCACCATTTTTGGCCTATTTATACCCAAGCACTTAGCTACATTCTCCTAGCCTAAACCTCTGAAATTCTCTCATTATATCGGTCTATAAAGAAGCCCCATTCACACCATAACAAATCAAGAGCCAAAAATCGTAATCAAAGCTTAAAAAGGTATAAACCCTAGCTTGATTTTTCTTAAACTTTTTGGTGTTAGATGTTATGTTTAAATGTTAAAACATGTTGATTATAGTGTCTAAGGATGATCTGGGTTGCTTGATGTTGATTCCATAACATTCGAGAAGCTTTCGATTTGAAGATCTTCAAAATCTGGAAATTTTAATTTTTGTGTTCTGACAACGAATGTCAGAGGCTGTAGATCCCATCCTGTTAAGCGTTTTTGATGTTTAAAGCTTGCTATGTGTAGCCTGGTATGTTGTCTTTATTCTGCAAAAAGGAATCATGGTCATATCTGTTGTAGATTAGAAGTTATTTATGGTCAAACTACCATTATTAGAATCTGTTTCGAGAACATTTACGGGTTTCCCGAAATGTTCAAGCTGATTGTTGAGTCACATTGAACCCACCTCTTTCTACATGGATCTGTTGTTGTTATATGTCTTATATGTAATAGACTTGTAGTATTACATGTTATCTACAACACGGAATCAATAGATCACTTAGATCAAACTTCGAATGAAAGATATAAAGATCCAAAGTAGCTTTGCGATCGGTTTTAAAATTCTGGAAAACCCGAATTTGCATGCAAGTTTTAATCGAGGTTTGATGATTTATATCTTTGGTATTGTTAATGTTTAGACTTGAAACTTGATTTAATCATGTTCTCTAAGTTGTACTACATAGCCTGAAGCGTATAAAACACTTATAACATGTACGGATCGACGAATAAGACCACTTAAAGGTCGTTGGCCAGAATGTTGACCCGAATTTTTACGGGCAACCCGAAAACATGAAGAACACGTCGACAAGGTTTTCTATTGATCATATCTCACAGATTTGTTGTTGTTTGGCCATGAAATGAGTATATAGTTGTAGTATTACATTAGTACTACAACATTGAAGTTTTTGTGTCCGAGAAAACACTTAGATCATGGATTTAAAGCTCGGTCAAACTAGTACCTTTATTGCAATTGACATGAAGCTCAAGAACACCTATAGCGACAGTTACGTCAGCTATAGATGCCTTTAGCTAACGACAGATAACATTTTATTTTAGGAAATTAATTTAAAAATTAGAAAAATTAGTTTTAATTATTAAAAATACCAAATAAATTATGAAAAATTATTTTAAAGTCCTAAAATAGTTTTTAATTATTTTGAGTATATTTCATAAATATTTAATATTTTTGAAATATAAAAGGTATTATTTATTTAATTATAATATTAAATAAATGATTTAAAAATAGTTTTAATTCATGAAAAATCATGAAAAATTATTTTATGATATAAGAAAATATTTTGAGTTATAAAATATAACTTTTAATATTTAGAAGATAATTTCATTAATAATTATATATTAATGATATTTAGTTAATGATTTGTGATATTAAGTTTATTTAATATTTATATTAAATAAATAGTTTAAAAATGGTTTTATTTATTTAAAAATCATTTAAAGAGAATATTAAGGATTTAAAAATATTTTAAGTTATAATTAATGACTTTTAATATTTGGATAAATAGTACATTAATATTTATATATTAATGATGATTATTTAAAAATGATTTTAATTGTTTTAAAAATCATTTAAGGATAAAATAAATGTTTTAAAAATAGTTTGAGTTATTATAAATAACTTTTATATTTTTGTAATGATTTCATTAATAATTTAATATTAATTAATTATTAATGATAATAGAATTGTTTGATGTTTAAGTCATATAATTATAATTAGATGTTTGAAAGTGATATCCAATCAAACTAGTATTGAGAACAGGTTATGAAGTCCGAGATTGGTGAAGAGCACCCGTAGTAATGATTTATATCACTATAAGCCTTGAGTGATGATTTGATTTATTTTAAATTTTTCAATTTACGGAAAAATTCGAAAATGATTAAAAGTAAAATGTAAATATTCTGAGATGTTGAGGTATAGAATAAGAGTCTTAGACTCGGTATGTACCCAAATAAAAGGTTTGTGATACAAAAACATTTATCGGACCCTATAATAGAAAGAAAAGACTCTTGTAAGAACATGGATGAGATATTTGAAAAATGTATAAAAGTATAGAATGTGAACTAAAAGTATGATCAACTGCGATTATGTGATGACATAATTAGGCTATGTCTTGACCATAATTGAGCCGATACTATGTGTTATGATATATTGTTCTAATCGGACGAATGACCTTTGTTTATTGATAGGTTGTGATAAAGAGATAAGATCTAAGTTGAGATTTGTAATCAACCGTCGGCAGTATCTTACCTTTGCATTTCCTTTATGCAATGGACATGAGTAAGAAGTTTGAAATTATTCTATTCATGTACAGTTATATGCGTTTTGATTATCAACATGTTAGCTCGGATATATATTACATTAAGTTGATTTCTAAATGGTTATACAAGTGTCCCCACTTGGATAATCATAGCATTTATTCACATGTTGATATACCATGTCAATTACCCGTATACATATATATTTTGAATTACATATTATTGTTGAGCAAGATTAAAACCTTGGGTTTGGAACCCGAGGCATGTATGAACATCCAGATAATGGGAAAATTTTTATGTGCGCTTGGCGGACAAAGGATGAGCGATGAATGTCGTTCTAGTTATGTAGTATTGATCAATCTGAGAATGTACAATGAAATGATCACCCTCCGTGCTAAGTAAGTTATGACAGTTTTGGATGAATTTACATTAAACCTTTTTGAAAATGAAAAACAATGTTCATAGTATGTTTCTTAAACCCTATACATGGGTGGAGCCTCATTTCAAGAATTTGAAAGAGAGTTGTTATGTGAATCTTTTATCGATCTGATTACTTCACAACTTTTGATTCGTTGTAGAAGTGTTATGTAAAGAGAATACTTATATTCTTTCAGCTTATATATATAATTGTTATTACTTGCTTGGGCACTCAAATGCTCATCCTTGCATAAATTAAATGTTTTCAGTTATGTATGAGCAACTTTGAAGGCTCGAGCCGCGAACAAAGGAAAAGGAAAGCTGATCGAATAAGTGTGTATTATGAGTTAATGGTTATAGCTGCATTGGGTATCTATTTATGTATTGAAAGGAATGTATTTGAAGGTCTCAATGCACAGGAAGTAAACTTTGATGTATGTAAATTAAGTTTGAATGTAATATTACTATTGTATTATTAAACATAGAAATGGTATAAATGAAGCCTTGAGTTCGGGTTTCAAGTACCCGGATTTGGGGGCGTCACACGGGTTGGTATCAAAGTCATGGGTTATAAACGTTAGGAGTCACGAAACCTAGGTTATAACCTTAGTAGAATGGAGGACGAAAAGGTAAGATAAATATTCGGTGAACCAGAGGCGAAGTACTCACGGTGAGGAGTTATAAGATATGATGAGTCGAAGAGATCCATCAAGTTTTAGTTGTACTAAATAAAATATTCCTTCATTTTACCGATGAATATATTTTATTTTGGTGCTAATGTTGTCTCGTTTATTGTGGTCATAGGATGGATGACGAAAAGTCAAAGTAGCATTCCTTGACCCAAGAGACGATGGACTCTAGCGAGAGTACAGAACGGTGAGATGATAAGAGATTTGTTAGTTAGGAACGACGACTTAACGGCTAGAGGTAGTCAAGCGGAGGCACGCAGAATCGTACTCTCCAGTTTGAGCAATGATGAAGAAAGGACGCTCTCACCAAGCACAAATAGAATTAAGCGAAAGTTACGAGGAGGTTGGAAGCAGAGAGAGATCAGTAGAGACGGTTGAAGGTTGAGATAAAGCCAAAGACACCAAGATATATACCTTGGAGGCGAGGCTTTAGGCATCGCATTTATGCGATTCGACATGAAGTGGATGAAGGCGCCTTTTCGGCAGAGAGAAAGGATAAAGGCGTTGATGAGAATTGAATAAATTTATCGTCAAACAAAATAAAAGACAACGATATATAAAACTCTTGATTCTTTGTGTATATATACTATATGCTAATCGTAATAACTTATGTATGTAGATGTCCAGTGGAAAAGATATATGGAATAAGAAGGATCGATCCATACCCCAGAGCTAATATCAAGGCCAACAATTTGAAATAGAAGCTTACCAGAACCCAAATCGGACGAGGTGGCTATAGTGGAAAACGTAGTATCGAGATCCGAAATGGTGGATTTGACGGATAGTGACTCGAGACACTAAAGTTGAAGCCGCTCAAGCATCAACGGAGGTGCGAGATCTGGAGAACAAAGTTGCTTTCTGTTGGAAAGGTTGTGGGAGATAGAGGCGTTGCTTAATATTCAATCTGCGTCAAGCATTCTTTGAAACAATGAAAGAAGCGGGATAAGCTCAAAATCCAAATTGACCAGATGGGAGCCTCAAGCAACACTTAGTGTCGCTTGCTCAGAGGTAAGGAAAAAGAAAGATAGAAGATCCCGACTTAGGAAAATCGATAAGAAGAAAGGGAGAGGATATGATATATTTGCGGTTGTGAGGGACATACATCTCTCGTTGCCCCAACTATAAACAAGGTGGATGTTTTAATTGTGGAATGGAGGGACATCGAGCGAATGAATGTCCGGAAGAAAGGCTTAGTAAATAAGTGGTATGGGTTATGTTGTGTTTATGTAATATGTGTGAAAAGTAATGAACTATTTTCAACCTTAAGTTGGTCAAAATTTTAAATCCAGACTTTAGTAGTCACAAAGGGATAGGCATTGATTAAAGCGATATGTCTTTATGTAAATATTCGATAAATGAATATGAATCTAAGTTTGAGAAATGAAACGAGTTTAATACATTAATCTTATGCAATAATGTTTAAAATGTAAAGGTATAATTTATGGTTTTATTTAACCCGAGATAATGCCGCCAATCAATTAACTCAAAAACCAAGGGTAGAAGAATCTATTAATGATGGAGGACAACGGCCAGAATCGATGCAAAACTTTGCAAACATGATGGCTCGAGGCTATGAAGCGAGGAATGCCAATTTCTTTGGAACCAACCAGAACATAAACGCAGCAAAATTCAAAGACTTCAAAGCGGTGGGACCACCAGAGTTCGGAGGATCAAATTGACCCTCAGAAGCCAGACATGGGTGAATGAAATAGAAAAGGCATTCATAATTGCTAGAGTAGATGAGGGGCAAAAAATGGCTTTTGCCACTTATATGATAAAAGGGAGGCTAACTTTTGGTGGGAGGCAAATAAGACTCTCAGGCGGAGAAGAAGAAATTGCTTGGGATAGGTTTAAAGATTTATTTTTCAAAACTATCTCTCCATTAGTATCTGAGTCTAGAATGGAGGTAAAATTTACAGAGTTAAAGGGGAAAACATATTTATTCACGGAGTATGCTGCGAAGTTTAATGAGTTGGCTAGGTTTTGCTCCACATCAAGTGAGTCTGAAGTTAGAAAGGCAAGGAGGTTTGGCGGGGGCTTAAAACCCCAGCTCTATAATAAGGTGGCGATCTGCAAATAGATACTTTTAAAGACTCATGGAAAAAAGCTATCATAGTTTGAACAGGGAGCGAGGCCATGAGTCTCTACAACAAGGAGAAAAAGAACCGAGGCGGTGAGACGGGAGGAGGCGGTGAAGATGGAAAGTAATAGTGGGAATAGGGGTGAGAAGAGAATGAGGAATTTTCGAGGAATGTTCAAGTGAAGCGAGAAGGTGTGAAGAAGCGCATGCATGTCACGGTCAAGAATCTGCGGAAAGAATCACTCTGGCGAGTGTCTAAAGGGTAAGTTCGCGTGCTTTAAGTGCGGGCAAGAGGGTCATATCTCTCCCAACTGCCCCAATTCAAGGAAGATTAGTGGATGCTTCATATGCGAATCGTTGAGCATCGGTGAGAGAAGCTGTCCAAAGAGGGAATGGAGGCGTGAAACATAACCACAGGGAGAAACAGTGGACCACACTCAACCAGTACCCCAACGTTAGCAACTCCGAGGGTCTACAACATGACGGTCCAGGATACATTGGCAGCTGGAAACAGAACTCCAGGTGCTATGTGAATCGCTTATATATCTTATATGTTTTCCTATATATATATATATAGTAAGTGATTTTATAAAGAAATTTTGAGTTCTTTCAGAAATCAAATTTCTGCCTAAGTAGAGTGATGTGAAGAATAGTTAAAGATCAGTTCGATCAAGTATGATCGAGGTCTACGTGCAATGATTATATGTGCTATGTACCCTTATGCTTATGAGTTTTAGAACGGTGATTCCGGGGACGGAATCCTTATAAGGGAGGGTGAATGTAATAACCCGAGATTTCCTAAATAAAATAAATAAGAAATTTACGTATAAATTTTTTTATTTAATGACGAGAATAAGTGTCTAATAATGTGAACGATAAATATGAATATATTTATTACTTAAAAAAATTAGAAATAATTTTGGAATAATTAATTATTACAAATTATAATTAATTTCTATGTGAAATGTTTTTATTAATTATTTTCCATGATAACATGATTGGAAATAATATATGAAGTGATAATTAGAACTTATATAATATATATTTTATTATATAAATTGTTCAGAATATTTAAATCAAGTATTTTAACTTGATATGCGAAAGAGAAGTTAGATATGAGATCCAAACCCTGAATTGGGATTATGATCAAGAGATGATAATAATAATATTATATTATTGTTATAATGATTTTACAATACAATAATTATGTACTTGTGTGTATCTAGACGAGATATTATTGAAAGAGATAATGATTCGATTAGGTCATAGCATATTACCGTCTTTGTGAAACCCTAATTATTAAACTTAGTTATGATAAATGACCGAGTAGTATATGAAATTCTTGTGTTACCGAATGCTCTGTAATTATTAGAAGAAAACCCTAATTACTATTTTACTGCGCGATAACTAGGACAAACCCTAATTATTACAACCTAATCCATTGAAGTTAGAGACCGTAATGACCGTGTTAGATCATACATGAGATAATTAGAGAACCCTAATGGTCAATTAGAAAACCCTAATTGATAACGTTAAGAAACCCTAATTAGAAAACCCTAATTTTCTATAGAAAACCCTAATTTAAAATTATCGGGTTTAGTTACGATGTTATTATATAAATGTTTTAATTTACCAAATGATAGAAATTAATTGGTAAATGGTAAGAATTATAATCTAATGGTTAAATATTACATTTAATGGCCTTTTACAAAAATGCCCTTGGAATTATATGTGAAATGACCAAAATACCCTTTTGTCATTTTAGTGTATTATTACTTACATTGTTGATAGGATCTTGCAACAAGGATGCCCAACATGTTTACCCTACATGCTATCGACTCTCAAACAAGGGAATCATCCCACTTTAGCATCCAAGGTATTTTAAAATTATTTTTTAAATTAAAGGAAAAGGAAAATGCATTAATTATGTCTTATTGCTACCACTTGTCCACAAAATCGGCCAATCCATCTAGAAATTACCTATGAAACATAGTATTACCATCAATCGACCACTATAATCATTCCATTGCATTATTTTATGAATTCAAGAGAGAAATGCACCATTTTGGCCTATTTATACCCAAGCACTTAGCTACATTCTCCCTAGCCTAAACCTACGAAATTCTCTCATTATATCGATTCATAAACAAGCCCCATTCACACCATAACAAATCAAGAGCCAAAAAATCGTAATCAAAGCTTAAAAGGTATAAACCCTAAATTGATTTTTTCTAAACTTTTTGGTGTTAGATGTTATGTTTAAATGTTAAAACATGTTGATTATAGTGTCTAAGGATGATCTGGGTTGCTTGATGTTGATTCCATAACATTCGAGCTTTCGGTTTGAAGATCTTCAAAATCGGAAATTTTAATTTTGTGTTACGACAACGAATGTCGAGGTAATTTGTAGATCCCATCCTGTTAAGCGTTTTTGATGTTTAAAGCTTGCTATGTGTAGCCTTTGTATGTTGTCTTTATTACATAAAAGGAATCATGGTCATATCTGCTTGTAGATTAGAAGTTATTTATGGTCAAACTACCGTTATTAGATCGCTGCTTTCAAGAACATTTCGGGTTTCCCGAAATGTTCAAGAATAGATTGTTGAGGTCACATTTAATAGGCCCTTTCTCTTTGATCTGTTGTTGTTATATGTCTTATATGTAATAGACTTGTAGTATTACATGTTATCTACAACACAGAATCAATAGATCACTTAGATCAAACTCAGAATGAAAGATATAAAGATCCAAAGTAGCCTGCACGATCAGTTTTAAAATTCTGGAAAACCCAAAATTTGCATGCAAGTTTTGTCAGAGAGTTTGATGATTTATATCTTTGGTATTGTTAATGTTTAGACTTGAAACTTGATTTAATCATGTTCTCTGTAAGTTGTACTTACATAGCCCGCGTATAAAAACACCTATAACATATGCGGATCGACCGAATAAGACCACTAAGGTGGTTGGCCGGTGTTGACTGAAATTTTCGGGCAACCCGAAAAATGAAGAACACGTCGACAAGGTTTTCTATTGATCATATCTCACAGATTTGTTGTTGTTTGGCCATGAAATGAGTATATAGTTGTAGTATTACATTAGTACTACAAACATTGAAGTTTTAAAAGTCCGAAAAAACACTTAGATCATGGATTTAAAGCTCTCATCAAACTAGTACCTTTAGTGCCTTGACATGAAGCTCAAGAACACCTATAGCGACGGTTCGTGCAGCTATAGATGCCTTTAGCTTACGAGATAACATTTTATTTTAGGAAATTAATTTAAAAATTAGAAAAATTAGTTTTTAATTATTAAAATACCAAATAAATTATGAAAAATTATTTTAAAGTCTGAAAAATAGTTTTAATTATTTTGAGTATATTTCATAAATATTTAATATTTTTGAAATATAAAAGGTATTTATTTATTTAATTATAATATTAAATAAATGATTTAAAAATAGTTTAATTCATGAAAAATCATGAAAAATTATTTTATGATATAAGAAAATATTTTGAGTTATAAAATATAACTTTTAATATTTAGAAGATAATTTCATTAATAATTATATATTAATGATATTTAGTTAATGATTTGTGATATTAAGTTTATTTAATATTTATATTAAATAAATAGTTTAAAAATGGTTTTATTTATTTAAAAATCATTTAAAGAGAATATTAAGGATTTAAAAATATTTTAAGTTATAATTAATGACTTTTAATATTTGGATAAATAGTACATTAATATTTATATATTAATGATGATTATTTAAAATGATTTTAATTGTTTTAAAAAATCATTTAAGGATAAAATAAATGTTTTAAAAATAGTTTGAGTTATTATAAATAACTTTTATATTTTAGCGATGATTTCATTAATAATTTAATATTAATTAATTATTAATGATAATAGAATTGTTTGATGTTTAAGTCATATAATTATAATTAGATGTTTGAAAGTGATATCCTAATCAAACTAGTGACTGAAGAACCTAGGTTATGAAGTCCGAGATTTGGTGAAGAGCACCCATAGTAATGATTATATCACTATAAGCCTTGAGTGATGATTTGATTTATTTTAAATTTTTCAATTTACGGAAAAATTCAAAATGATTAAAAAGTAAAATCCGAATATTCTGAGATGTTGAGGTATAGAATAAGAGTCTTGAACTAAGATATGTACCGATAAAGTCGATTGTAGGTAAACCGAAACAATTTGGGACCTATAATAGAAAGAAAAGACTCTTTGTAAGAACATGGATGAGATATTTGAAAAATGTATAAAAAAGTATAGAATGTGAACTAAAAGTATGATCACTGCGATTATGTGATGACATAATTAGGCTATGTCTTGACCATAATTAGCGATTACTATGTGTTATGATATATTGTTCTAATCGGACGAATGACTTTTGTTTATTGATAGGTTGTGATAAAGAGATAAGATCTAAGTTGAGATTTGTAATCAACAAATCGGTAAGTATCTTACCTTTGCATTTCCTTTATCAATGGACATGAGTAAGAAGTTTGAAATTATTCTATTCATGTACAGTTATATGCGTTTTGATTATCAACATGTTAGCTCGGATATATATATACATTAAGTTGATTTCTAAATGGTTATACAAGTGTCCCCACTTGGATAATCATGGCATTTATTCACATGTTGATATACCATGTCAATTACCCGTATACATATATGTTGAATTACATATTATTGTTGAGCAAGATTAAAACCTTGGGTTTGGAACCGAGCATGTATGAACATCCAGATAATGGGAAAAATTTTTTGCGCTTGCTTCTACGGACAAAGGATGAAGCGATGAATGTCGTTCTAGTTATGTAGTATTGATCAATCAGGTACAATCTGGTGATCACCCTCCGCGTGCCGTAAGTTATGACGGTTTGCGGATGAATTTACATTAAACCTTTTGAAAATGAAAAACAATGTTCATAGTATGTTTCTTAAACCCTATACATGGGTGGAGCCTCATTTCAAGAATTTGAAAGAGAGTTGTTATGTGAATCTTTTATCAATCTGATTACTTCACAACTTTTGATTCGTTGTAGAAGTGTTATGTAAAGAGAATACTTATATTCTTTTCAACTTATATATATAATTGTTATTACTTCAGGGCACTCAAATGCTCATCCTTGCTTAAATTAAATATTTTCGATTATGTATGAGCAACTTTGAAGGCTCGAAACACGAACAAAGGAAAAGGAAAGCTGATCGAATAAGTGTGTATTATGAGTTAATGGTTATAGCTGCATTGGGTATCTATTTATCTATTGAAAGGAATGTATTTGAAGGTCTCGTACCTGGGAAGTAAACTTTGATGTATGTAAATTAAGTTTGAATGTAATATTACTATTGTATTACTCAGCTTATAGAAATGGTATCGTGAAGCACTGAGTTCGGGTTTCAAGTACCCGGATTTGGGGGGCGTCACACTTTCACTCTGTCCATCCGTCTGAGGGTGATATGCCGTGCTCATTCGCAACTATGTACCCATGCATTCTTGTAGACGTTTCCAGAAGTTCGACGTAAAGCGCGGATCTCTATCTGAAACAATTGACACCGGAACTCCGTGTCTTGAAACAATCTCTTTCACATATAACCTTGCCAACTAATCTAAGTTGAATTTGATTTTGATCGAAAAGAAGTGTGCAGATTTCGTCAATCGGTCAATAATAACCCATACTGCGTCGTAGCCTTTTTAAGTTTTTGGTAGGCCAACCACGAAATCCATCGTAATATATTCCCATTTCCATTCTGGAATCTCTAAAGGTTGTAGTAACCCACTCGGCCTCTGATGTTCTGCTTTCACTTTCTGACTTGTCAGACACTTGGCAACACATTCTGCAACCTCTCATTTCAAATTTGGCCACCAATAATGTTGTCGAAGATCTTGGTACATCTTGGTACTACCAGGGTGAATCAAATATTGTGAGTTATGAGCCTCATTCAAAATTTCTTCCTTAATCTCTGGTACTGGCGGTACCCAAATTCTACTCTCAAATCTCAGCATTCCTTCCTTATCCATCTTGAATCTTGATTCGGTTCCTTCGAATATCTTCTTTTTCACTGTTTTACATTCTTCATCTTAAAGTTTAGCCTCTTTAACCTTGTCTAGTAGAGTTGTACCAGATTGCATCTGAAACAGCTTCTCATCAATCTCCATAGGACACTTCACTTCCAATTCCAGCTTTTCCATCGCTAAAATTAACTCTTCCTGATCGGTTAAGATCATCAGTTTCTCCCGACCCTTTCTACTTAAGGCGATGGCAACCACATTTGCCTTACCCGGATGGTATAGAATCTCACAATCGTAGTCCTTAATTAACTCCAACCACCTTCTTTGGCGCATGTTCAAATCTTTCTTTGTAAAAATATATTTCAGACTCTTGTGGTCTGTATATATTTCACACTTCTCCCCATAGAGATAGTGCCTCCAGATTTTTAAAGCAAAAACCACTGCAGCTAACTCCAAGTCATGGGTCGGATACCCCTTCTCATAATCATTCAATTGTCGTGACGCATACGTAATGACTCTGCCGTTCTGCATAAGCACACATCCAAGTCTTTTATGCGATGCATCACTATAAACCACAAAATTTCACGTGTCATCCTAAGAGATAACACAGTCTTGAACTCAACCTCTTCTTTAATTCTTGAAAGCTTTCCTCACACTTCTCCGTCCAAACAAATTTCACCGATTTTCTAGTCAAATTCGTCAACGGAGTTGCGATCTTGGAAAAATCCTGAATGAATCTTCTGTAATAACCTATCAATCCAAGAAAACTTCTTACTTCCGATGGCGTCTTCAGCTGGTCCCAGTTAATCACAGCTTCAACTTTAGAGGGATCCACCGAAATTCCATCCCTATCGATCACATGTCCAAGAAATTGTACTCTTTCAATCCAAAATTCACATTTTGAAAACTTGGCATACAACTTCTCCCTTCTCAATGTCTCTAACGTCACCCTCAAATGCTCTTCATGTTCTTCCTTGGTTTTCGAATATACCAAAATATCATCTATAAATACCACTATGAATTTGTCCAAAAACGGCTTGAACACTTCATTCATTAAGCCCATAAATGCTGCAGGAGCATTCGTTAGACCAAATGACATTACCAAAAATTTCGTGAGTGACCAAGTATAGTGTTTACGACGCAACATCTTGAAGACATTCTCTAGTCTCACCTTCAGTTGATGATAACCACTCCTCAAATTTATCTTTGAAAAGTATCTTGCTCCCTTTAACTGGTCGAACAGGTCGTCGATTCGCGGTAATGGATATCTATTCTTTATCGTGACCTTATTCAGTTCTCTATAGTCGATGCAGAGCCGCATTGTCCCATCCTTCTTCTTCACAAATAAAATCAGCGCTCCCCACGGCGATACGCTTGGTTGGATATACTTTTTGTCCAGTAATTCTTGTAGTTGGACCATCAGTTCTTTCATCTCTACCGATGCCATTCGGTATGGTGCCTTCGATATTGGAGTCGTTCCTGGAGCCAAATCGATCACGAATTCAACTGCTCTATCTGGAGAAAGTCCTGGTAAATCATCCGAAAATACGTCTGTGAAATCTCTCACTACTGGTATCTCCTCTATTCTCGGATTCTCCTTACGACTATCAACTATGTAAGCTAGATATCCTATACAGCTTTGTCTCAATAACTTCCTGGCTTGCATCATCGTCAGACAACTCGCTTGTCTAGGCGACTTTCTACCATAAAACACAACCTTTGACAGAGTCATAAGGTTAATACGCTTCTTCTGGCAGTCGATTACCGCCCCATAATTGGATAACCAGTCCATACCCAAAATAATGTCGAATTCTCTAAGTCGAATACGAATAAGATCTACGTTCATGATATTACCCTTAATATCCACTCTACAGTTCTTATGCACGTACTTAACAAGGATTATTTCTCTATTCGCAATCTCTATGTTCATGGGGTATTCTAACTCGTCCCTAAGCAATTCTAAGTTATTAGCAAAGTCATCGGATATAAATGAACAAGTAGCACCTGAATCAAATAATACATAAGCATAAACTTTATTGATCGGAATGATACCTGACACCACATCGCGAGATCGCAACTTTGCATCCTATCTTGTCATATTGAATGTTACGGCGGTGGATCCGGTTGAATGCGGTTGGTCCTGCGATAGTCAGAGTGCTTCCACTGTTGTTTCCTCTATTCCCTCCTGATCCCATCCCTCCAGATCCCTTCTTAGGACAATCTCTTGCAAGATGATCCTTTGAGCCACAAGTGAAGCAGGCACGCTTCTTTGGGTTAGGACAGTTAGGTGCTATGTGGCCTTCCTGACCACAATTGTAGTACACTCATTTTCCCTTCATACAAACTCCCAGATGAGCTTTCCTGCAGGTTGGGCACGCTTCGATCTTCTTCTTCTGCCCTCCTTGTTGACTTCTAGTTGACGAGTTATCAGACCACTTCCTCTTCTGATTATGACTACCTCCACCAGTCTTGTTAGTTCCTTCATTTTCACTCTTTTTTTTCTTCTGATCCTGATTATATTTAGTTACCACATCGCTTCCACCTTTAGCGAGTATGGCCTTCTCTAACACTCCAGCAAAAGTGTTCAATTGGAACATTGACACCTTGCTATACAACCAGAGCTTCAGTCCCTGCTCGAAACGTCTTGCCTTCCTCTCATCAGTATGCACTTGGTATGTGGCGAACCTAGACAACTCGTTGAACCTTGTCGCATAATTAGCTACGGACATACTCCCATGTTTCAACTCCAGAAACTAAACTTCCATTTCATTTTGCGAACTGGTCGGAAAATACATCTCGAAAAACATTTCCTTGAATCTCTCCCAGGTTATTACACCTTCTCCTCCTCGTACTTTGTTTGCACCGCCACCATAAGCGGCTTGGACTTCAACATGAATATTATGTATGCGGTTTTCTGGTATTCCCTTACTCTAGCGACATCAAACACCTTCTCCATCTCCATAAACTCTGAGCTTCGATTGGGTTTATGGAGCCCTTAAACTCTGGCGGTCCTACCGCTTTGAAATCCTTAAAAGATGTGTTTGGTGGAGCTTGTGGTTGATTGTTAATTGCTCTGGCTAATAGGTTCACCAATTGTTGAACAGGGTTAGCATTGGCGTCGTTGTTGTTATGCATTGGTTCTTCTTGAGCTTTCTGATGGTTTTGTCTTCTTCTGGCTGGCATATTTCTGTTAAGAATATACGCTTATTAAGTCTTTATTCAATCACTTAAACATTTAAGGCTTAACTAAAATATTTAATCATAATTCACCTAACACATCAATTCAAATAAACTCTGACATTTTATTCAATTCAAAAGTTTTAACATCATACGATAACATCACTGCTATTTACATCAACTATCCCGAGATAAAGAATCTACAGGATTTAAAACATTAAAATATTCCTTTGTTTATAAACACATCAGAATTTACATCTTTAACTACCAGATAGTTTTCACATAATTAAACTAATCCTATCACTGCTTATTAAGGCGCTGCATAGCCTTGCCACATTCCTCTTCCATGATGCGGGACATCGTTCTGCGATCTAGCATATATGATGGTAGACCTTCAAACTAGATTGGATACTTCATAACTCGATCCTAGGCCGCATCCATTGTATTATGAAGTGTAGAGTACGTCTCCCCAAGCTTAGCCTTCTTTGCACGACAATCCTCTTTAGCAAGATCAGCACTACGTGACTCTCTTACCCAGCCCTCCTCTGCTAAGGCCAATCTTTCTGAGCTCTCTTTTAGATCTTTCTTCAACTTCTCTATTTCTTCGGACTTCTCCTTGGTTTGACCCTTCTCGTGAACCAAATCCAACTCCATGTTTCCTAAACGTGTGTGAAGAATCACAATTTCCCCATCCTTACGCTTTCGATGGTACTCTTTCTGCTAAACAATGATCCTCTCCTTGACTCTGAGCGAGTGTCTTGCAACTCTATGTTACGATCATAAAGTGCATCATACATCTCCACATCGATGGAGTTCGGTGGGAACTCCTCTTCCTCCTCTTCTTCATCAGAATACTCCTCTGGATCAGTCTCAGGCTCATGCTCCCGACCAACAACAGTGATCAACGGAGATTCCTCCTCTATAGGTACTCGGGATTCCTCCTCCCCAGCTCGACTAGCTCCTCTAACATCCGACATCCAGACAACACAATTTTAAGTTTTAGTTACTAATCCGTGCTAACGAACACATAATTTAACACATAAGCACATAAAGTCTTTTATTATCTTCAATGAATTTAGAAATTCATTTCTTATAACTCGATAAGAGTTTACCACCACTATGTTCTCAATCTCCTACAAGGCTACTACCTAAGGTTGTTCCCCCACCTAAGGTTCATAACCTACAGCTTTGATACCAACCTATGACACCCCCAAATCCGGGTACTTCCCTTTTCGCAGGATTTGGTGCTCACTGTACAAATATCATCTATCTATCTACCCATAAATAAAAGCAAACCATGCAATAGATAGAATTAAATAAATAAATCTTCCCTTATGGGGTTACACCATCTATATAAAAATACAATCCCAGGTCACTCTAACCTTAAACATATGTGCGGAATCGTAAACAATAACAAGTCTTAAACAACATCAAGTCTAAATATCATTACATAACAACATAAATAACCAGTCTTCATTACTTGCTAATCTTGCCCTTGCCTTTACTAGTGGAAGGCTCGTCTGATCTTTCGTTCTTAACTGCAATGTTATTATTACGCAAGAGTGAGCATGATTGCCCACAAGTATAATAATATGAAAAATAAATAATAACATGAGAATAAATCAAAGACTTCTGAAATAGGAAACTCAACTTTTGAATCAAGAATGAATAACAAAAAACAAAAGAACTTCTGAGGGTCATAAGACCTCGAACTATGTCCTAGGTTGTCAAGTGTTTATACTTGAAATCTTTAATGATCATAAAGACTATGGACTCTTCTTCTACCGTGCCTTGGGGATCGACCACTTAGTACCATATTGTGCACAATATCTTAATGCTAACGCATAAGTAATCCCTATACAGGGTTGTTCATCTCAGTTTGACATTAGAGTCCACACCAAAGGAAGTTTGGTTTGGATAATTCAACAAGGGTTCTGAAATTTAGAACGTTCATCAACTATGGACTAGTCGAATCATTAAGGGTTCATTAGTCTAACAAGGTTCAACTAAAATTAATATTTAACTTGAATAGCAATCTCAAGAGATATACAATAGAATAAGTATTGTATAACAGAATCATACTTTGAAAAGATTAATAAACTTAAATATAACAAAATGGACTTGATCAATAATAACAAGAATTTGCTCGATGTAAAGAGGTAAATTTATAAAATGACAAGTAGGGTTAGGAAACTTGCCTCGTGCGTAGATTACACGTTAATTATACTCGTTCCTTGATTTAAATCCTACATATCATTTATGTTCATAATACCAGTCAATTATAATGTACTAGTCATCACAAGTTCATTCTTTTTGTCTAACTCGAATTTATGACAAGTACACAACTGAAATTTTATTCATTTCTAGACCATTCTGCTAAGTGTCGATCTGGCGCCAATTGTTATCTCTTTGGTTCTTGGTATTTGCTTACACACACCATGGGCTTGAGACTTGAAGACTGTATTTGCTGCGATGCGGTGGCGGCTATGACACGATAATTAGGCATGGAGTTGGCGCCGCGGTGCGAAACTCCAGTTTTTGAATTACCAGTTCGCGAAGAACACAAAATCAGGCAAAATTATCATTACATGGTCATTAAATTCATCAAATTAAACATACCCGCGTACTAGAATTCGTACATAATCATTACCCAACCTTTATAGAGTAATTTTAGCCAATTAAAATACATAATTACAGAATTAAAACATGTAATTTTTACTGTTCTTGAAGGTTTTGAACATAAAACATAAAATTAACACTACAGATTCGTTATAACACCAAATCCATCCATTCAAGATTTGTTTTCTTTGTTTTAACATGCATAATTATATACAATTGTGAATTTTACAAAACAATGTATGTTTGACATACTAAATTCACGTATAAGGGCCATATGGCCATATAATATACTTTGTAACCATATACTGTATAATTTTTATGAAACTGATGATATGGAACCATCTAATACATAGGAAAACACATTAAAACAACATCTTAACACATATATGCACATAATCCTTACTCTTTCCAATTTATAGAGACTTTACAGAAAACTTAAAAGCCAATTATTTTACAAAAACTTAACAACGTAATTTGAAATTTGGGGAAGAAGAGATTACACTTGATTATTCTGCTTGGATTACACAGGTTGATAACAACTCCCAATTTCCCCACACTTCTTCTCTTTTAATCTCACCGATTCTCACAACTCTCTCTCTACTTTGTTTTTTCTTAGTTCCAGACTTAGCAAATAAATGACAAAAGACGTATATAATAAAAGTGAACTGACGCGTTGTGGAGGTCAGTTACCCATCATGGGTTAACTGCCCTCAACATCCACTAATGCCATGTTTGGCTAGCCTTAAAAGGCTTATACCCATTTAATTTAATTAAACTTTTATAATATAGTTTAATAATGTCACGTCCAATTAGATAATAACTCAAACATCTAGTTTTATTTAATTTAAATAAAACATAATAACTTCTCATTAATTCACATAGCCACATAATTAAATTTCTCATTTATTAATAATGTCAAATTATTAAATCTCTAATTAATTATAACTTAATTAAAAATAACATTAGGCTTATTAAATATTTCTTTTAATTCAATAAGCTCACGTAAATACATACTTCGAATAATAAAAATTCTCCACATTAATTTAATAAATATAACACATATAATTAAATTAATCTACCACAATTTCATCAATTAATTATTTAATCTAATAATTAATTCATCGAAAAAAAATATTTATTCAATCTAATAAATATTAAAATTAAATTACAAAATCTCGGTTGTAACAATTCTAGCCAAACAGAATGTGTATGAAAGAAAGTAGAGAATGAATATATTTCAAAGTGAATGTGAATAATGTTTTAAAATGATAGGAATCGAAATTATTCATATTATTCAAGCTGCTTCATAACCTTTGTTCAGTTATTGAAGTATTAAAAGAATGTTTAAATTCTTGAAGTTCTTTGTTCAACTGCTATGACTTGTTGGGCAATTGAATGCTCATACTTGCTTTAAATGAAAAACATTTTCAGCGTACGATGTTAGAAGAACTTAAGGATCCCGTAAAGATCAAGTTGATCGGTATCTAGAAGAAGTGTCATTCAACCGCATCTTGGACTGTCATGTTAAAGGTACGGCCCATCGGCCTACCCGGTTGTGCTGGACCACTAATAGCTAACTTACCGCCATTAGTGCCCCGGTTCCCGTCCATCCCCTTCTTTGGGCAGTTCTTTGTCATGTGGTCAGTTGACCCACACACAAAGCATATGTGGTTCTTCTTCGAACTTGGACAGTTAGGCAAGATATGCCCTTCATGTCCACAGTTGTAGCATACAGCCTTCCCCTTGAGACAGACTCCTAAGTGAGTCTTCCCACAGGTCTTGCAGGCCTCCATCATCCTCTTTGGGTCGCCTTACTTCACTCCGGTATTCCCAGAGCTGAACGTTTTCCTCTTCTATCTCCTGCCACTACCACTGGCTCCTTCGACCTTCACTCCCCCATCCACTTTCCCCATGCTCTTCTTATCCTTATGGTATTAGCTCAACGCCTCGCTACCACCTTCGGCGATTATCGTCTTCTCTAAAATGGTTCCAAATAAAGTACTCTGGAACACAGATATACGGTTATAGAGTCAGGGTTTCAAGTCCTACTCAAACCATCGCGCCTTCCTAACCTCGGTGTCCACTTGGTGTGGAGCGAACCTTGCCAGTTCATTAAACTTGGCGGCGTATTGGGGAACCATCATGTCCCCTTGTTTCAACTCGAGAAACCGCATCTCCATCCTTCCCTGCATGCTCGTGCGAAAGTAGTTCTTGAAGAATATCTCCTTGAACCTCACCCACGTTAAATTCTCGATCTCGGCCCTAGCCTGATTGGCTTCCCACCAAATGTTGGCCTCTCCCTTCATCATATAGGTTATAAAGGCAACCTTCTGGGCCTCGTCGACATTTGCTATCACAAATGCCTTGTCTATTTCTTTAACCCGTGTTTGGGCTTCGATAGGGTCCTTAGTTCCTTTGAACTCCGGCGGACCTACACTCTTAAAATCCTTAAAGGTGGTAGCTCGTGTTAATCCCAGATTTACGGGGATATTAGCCCCATTTCTATTAAATGTGGCTATTAAAAGATTCACAAACTCCTATATAGGGTTAACCGGACCTCCCTCTAGTTGATTTACATTAGCTCCTTGATTACGTTATACTCTTCTTGGCAGCATTTTACTGATACAATAAACAACACATTTCGTTATTATTCCTTTCTTTATATTTTAGTTATTATTTGATATTAAAAAATAACTTCAATCATTCATTGCTCATTATGTTCCATAAAAGGCTTAAATTCAATCATTCATTGTAGAATAATACTACATCGTTTACATTACACAGCCTAAGCTGATTACATTACTTTCCCGCTATTGTTTTCCAAAAATTAGGATTTACAAACGACTACCCTTTGCTATACAAAAGAGGGTTTTACGTCACTACTAAGTACAAAATATTTACATACCTAAACTACTCTAGCTACTACTAGATTACATCTTCCTCAAGGCATTATCAAAATCTGCCTTGGCAAGACCGGCAATAATATCACGGCTGATAGTATGTCGCGTCTGCCCTGCCTCTACAGGATAACTAGCTACCTACTTCTGGAAATCTGTATGAGAACTCCTATGAATATAGTACATTCTCCCTATCTTCTGCTATTTGGTCTTTAGCTCCTCCTTGAGCTCAAAAACCTCATGTTTCATCTCATGGACTTTATCCTTGGCCAAAATCCTCTCATCATGTTCCTGCTCCCACATAGACTCCACGTCCATCTTGTCTTCTATAACAGCCTGGAGCTCTGCCTTCAACTCCTTAACCTCCTGATAGTAATGGATATTTCTATCCAACACTAACATAAATAATGGCATTATTGACTCCCTAGGAGCCATCTCCTCTGCTATAGCTACCGGGTTGAAGGACACTACCTCCACCTCCTCTTCTATCATACCATCGAATCTTGACATGAGGTCGGGGATCCTCTGAGTCTCAGGACTCAATAACAATTATCTCGAGGCTCTCTGCTGCATTATGGGAGTTCGATAAGCTCTATTTGGTTAACAGACTCTTCAATAATTCCTTGCACATCTAATCGTATTCCATTTACTCGACATCTACAGAACAATTAAGTTGATTAGTACATCGGTTAGAATAATAAAAACACATAACATAATCATAATGCATTTTTATAAGGTTATTTTCTTCTTTTACTTCTTTGACTTCTCTTAAGGTTATGACTTAAGGTTTTTAATCCCCCCTTAAGTTTTATAACCTAATTCTTTGATACCAACCTGTGACGCCCCCAAATTCGGGTATCTTCCAACCCGACAGATGGTGCTACACGATACTACCATTCACACATACATTCAATTGATAAGTCTCAAAGGAACGAATATGTCTTATATATATTCAAAATAATATTAACATTCCCCCAGGTTCTTTATAACCATTACATTGTTCTTGTCATAATATCAAATATATTACAATCATTCCCCCTATACTATTACATAAGTATTCTACGGGTTCGTCTTTGCCTTTCCTTTATCCTTGCCGGAGCCTTCTGTATGTTTGATCTTAGTTGTGTTCATATGGTTCAAGCAAGAGTGAGCATGACTAGCTCAGCAAGTACAACAATTCTAATAAACAACATGCTTGAAACATAGGGATCATATATCTTCAATAACTGAACAATAGTTACGAAGTACTATCGCTAATTCAAAATAGCACTTCTTTTCGTTCAAAATGTTTTACAACAACAATATTCAATAAAACATCAATTCTGGTCCAAGACCTTGAGCATTTCATAAGTTCTTTTGAAAAGGACATCCCGACACTAAGTCCGTAAGTCCAACATTTCTTACGAGCACGTCTAGGTGATCAGCCTATAGTACTCTATGTTGATCAACACTACATTCATTAAACGTATGTACGTTTAAGTTGTGGCAACCTCACGTGCCTGTCGTTTGACGACAAAACATTTTGAGCATACTCAGTCTTCGTTTAAAAACCACACCATTATAACTTGGTAAACATTAACCATGCTTTGATAGAAACATAATATAAGTCTAGCTGAAAGAGTTGGCTTTGACTTCATCATACAATACTTCATGTGTAAGAATACATGAATTACAAAGCTTGTCCAAGTTGAACTGGAACAAGGGTTAGAATACTTGCCTTTAGCGTCTGCTACAGTTATAACACGTTTTCGTTTAAGTCTTTAAGTCTCTTCAGTAGATGATAACATCACATAACACATTAGGTCATGAATGAACATACATGGTTCCTAATGAATCTTACCCTTATTCTCAATCTAATTATGACTTAGATTTGTTATTATTGGTTTCGGCTTTTCGTTATGTCATTCTTAAATTCACATTACGTTCATTTTGATTACTTATCTTTACCCTTTAGGTAACATAATTAAGGTTTAACAATGTCTTAACCATGTTCATCAAGCTTTAGTTCATTACTAAAGAGTTACTATTTATTTCATACTTGTAAACTTTCTTCATCAAGTAAACCTAGGATTTGGCGACTGCTTGGCATCGGTTACGTTCCTTTCATCTCGTCTTTGCGACACGACTTAGCGATAACGAGCCCGGCCTTAGCATGCATTTTCACTTAACCCTTATGTTCACGCCGTGGTGCAACTCTGCAATATGTCATTACACTGTATATGGCACTGCAGTGCCACCAATATACCTTCGGTTGGAGGCGCGGTGCCAACTCTGTGCACCAGAAAATTTTGACAGACTTTTAATTTTGCGAAATTCTCGGACGCATAACTTCTTTGTTATAAGTCCGAATTGGCTCGTTCAAAAGCCTACGGTTCACAAATTACATACTCTACGCATTCATGCAATAATTTTATATATTTAAGTTCGTTTGCTAAAAATTCACCTATTAGTTCATTTTTAACGAAAATGGTAAACGTTCGTGAACGTTCAACGCTCGTTTCTTCGTTCTAAGTCAGAATCCGGTCATTTTCGAGTCTGTAACTCTATAATACCAAATATGACTTGTCTCCATCGAAAACCAACATTTCCAAGTTCAAACACAAAAATTTGACTTCTATTCCGAGAATTTCACGAATTCGACGACTATCGTCCAATCGTGTAAATTCTGGTGAAACTTTATTACTAACGATTTGATCAACGTTCTAAATGGATTCTAACCATCATATGAATATTTTAAACTACTTATTTACATCAACTTATTTTCAAGTTATGTTTTGACTTATTCTTCATAAGTTCATGACTTAATAATTTATACACTACAAGTTCTTCATTCCTTATAACTTATCATAGATTTAAGTCCTTTAATCAACATTCTCACATCTTATCAAACATACTAATTTCATATGGCTAACATATGACAAGTTCATCATAAGTTCATAACTTATTTAGGTTCAAGTTACTTATTCATGACTTATTCGGCTTAAGTCCATTGCTTACTCAATTCTTACATGTTCTTAACATACATGCTTATTAATTTATACTTCTCTTATCACCCTACAATGATAGAGATGGAAAATTATTAGACAAGAGTCTTACCCTTGAAGAACTAGTACTTCTCTTCTTCTTGAAAATCTAGCAAAGGATATTTGACTTATTCTTGGCTTAATCTCTCTAACACTTAAGTTACTTAACTTGTTGGAAGTTTAGAGGAAAATGAACAAGCAAAATAATAAAATCTAACTTTCTATTTATAGAAGTCTCTAAGTTAGGGCATAAGAGTCATTAGGACATCCCACCTCCTTAATACACCTCCTTACTATTCATTACTTGCTAAGCACAACATTTATCCCTTACTTGGTCATTACTTAAAGTACTTGGTCATTACATAAAGTTCTTGCCCACCAATTCACCCATGGGTTGCTCCATGGATCCTAATCATCTAATGGATCATGATTTGGGCTATAGTCCACTTAGCTTAACTCCGACCTTTGGGCTTGCATTACTTTAATTTGGACTTTTGATTATCAAACACTTGGGCTTGCACATCCAATTCCTATTGGACTTATACATCCTACATAATCCATATATTCATTCATAATTGGCTTAAAGCCTTATTACATATATTATGCATATAATCCTTGTATTCAATCTCGTATATTAATTCGTAATATACGTGATTCCATTCTCCATACATACTCGTATAATACTTCATTTATACTTATATTCAATACCTCGTACAATACTTACATATCATACGATCAATATAATCTCTTCTTAATGCTCAATATTCCTAACGTTCTCTAATTAAGTCCGTATTCAAAATATTGCATTTTCCATACTTAGATTATTATTATATAATCCATCTCACGTTGATATTATAACGCTACGGATTTCTCAAAAGTTCAAAAATAATTACCGAACGGAAATCGATGAATAGTGTTTTTCAGAAAATTTCTCGGAAAACTTTTATTTTCGTCTTGAAAATTCAAACACTTTAATTCTCTCACGAAGTTAAAATACTACATCGTTCCAACGTTTATAGGTTATAGAACAACATTCATCTTACTAACACACAATAATAACAAATAATATTATTATATTCATTATTAAATTATTTTACAAAGGATTCAAATTTCTCGGTCATTACAGCAGATCAGGCAAGTATCCTATCTTTGCATTTTCTTTATGCAATAGACATGTGTAAGCAAATATTGAAACTATTCTTTTTTAATTGTTCAAATATCTTAACCTTTGTATATACTTATGCAATGATTCTGTATAAGTAAGTTATTAGTTTATAATCTATTGTATAAGCTCTTTAATTCTGTTATTATAGATCAAGATATATATTCTGTTCGTTAATTTCTAAGTTTGGTTATACAAGTGACCTCACTTGGATAATTATTGTATTTAATCACATGTTGATACATATCTATTGATTTCCGATATGTATACATTAACTAAAAATCATCTAAGCTATTTGACCCAGCTAGACACAGATTTAGAAATATCATTGAACATGATAGCACTTTATTGTATCTAATCAAATTGTTTTGGTTCGGATTCCCGTCTAAGTATGAACATCCCGAACATGGGCAAACTTTTGTGCGCCAAAGGTGGATAAGATGAACGAAAATATCATTCTTGTATGTAGTATTGATCAATATAGGGCGCATTGGGATGATCACCCTTGTGCCTGTAAGTTATGATAGTTTGCGGATAAAGTTCTGCTAAACCTTAGCGAAAATTAAAAATAATGTTCATAATCTGTCGACTGATCCTCATTTATAGTCAGTACGTAATTTCAAAAATTTGATATAGAAATCGGTTCTCAAACCTCGGGTTTGGTGCTCACGATCCATCATCATCATAAGCATTCTATAAACTATTGCGGAATAATAAACATACATTGTTCATTATAATAAAGTCTTCCAATCATTATCCCAAGGTCTATTAACCTTAACTTATACATACCTTAATTAAGTTATCCTTAGTAACACAAAAGGTTTACATTACCAATGTACATAATATAATATAATACATAAACATTCTTATTATTTATTCCTGCACTTTTCCTTTGCCTTTGTCCTTCTTGGACATCTCTCGCATAGCTGAAATAAATGTCATGATATAGCAAGGGTAAGCAATAAATTTGCTTAGCAAGTTGAAGTACAAGGAAGATATATCATGATTAGCAAGAAATTTATCGTTCAATGTTTAACAATAGAAATTAATTGCGAAAGAACATGAATTAAGTCTTGATAACTGAATATTCGAATAATTGAATAACAGACGCTAAGTGGTCAGAATGACCATGAACATATGCTAAGGTTGTCAGTACTTAAACTGGTCCTTTTAATAAGTTTTGGTAATCAAGGGGATCAGCCTTTCATACCCGGTGTATTATGCATAAACACTTACTGTACGAGCACTAATTATTTTTCAATAATGCTTTAATCAAATTGTTCTTTTTCTCAGTCTTGAGTCCTTACCAAGTCAATTGGTGAAGAACAGTTTTTAACAACATATTTGATTTAACAAATTTAAACATGCTTGATCTAGCTGATATAATGAGCATAGATCCATATCTTAAATAGTTCATGAACAAAAGAACTTTAACTAATTCACAGTTCAATAATATTAGAACAGGAATTTAATTGCACTGAGTGCGAGTATCAATAATCAATATAGATGTGAATAATAAACAATAATTATTCACTAACATGCTTTGAAAAGAATAACTCAAGTTGAGTTAGAGAACTTGCCTTGACTGTGATCTACTGCTACGCAATTTAATTTAATCTCTTTATTGTAAAGACCTATCATTGTTAAGGTTGATCTTACAATCAACATATCATAATACGATTACTCTATCAGCAATTTAGTTAACACTTAACCAAATAATTAATTACCTGAAAACATCTTTATTATCATCATTCTTTGATAATATTTTAATTACCTTATTATATACATTAGGATTTAGCACTTAATCTTTCCATTTATTAGTTTTCCTTATAATCTAATAAGCTGAATACTAACATCATAGCCTAGCTTATTCAAACATGCAATCCAGACACCTGGATTGGCTAATCCAACAAACTGGATTCAATCAACTTCCAATCCAGCAAGCCTAGATTCCCATTCCTTCAATCCAGCAAGCCTGGATTCTAAATCCTTTAATCCAGCAAGCTGGATTCCATATCTCCTTCAACAAAAAATACCAAATCAACTTATTATTTTTCTATCTTTTGGCCATACCTATATACATGTATTTCATACACAAAAAGTATTTTTCTGTAATTTTTCAATTTCTTTTACTATTTTTCAAAAATCATTTTTTGTGTGTGGCTTAAGAAATTAGCCTCATCGTGCTCAACTCCAGAAATCCCCATCTCTTGGCATAATCTTCTACATGTTAACGTGAGCCTCCAGTTTAAATTTCATGGCTATCGAGTTATAGAACTCCTGGTTATAGCGATTTTTGTCCAAAAAAACCTAAATATTGAAATGGTCATAACTTGGTCACTTTAAGTCGGAATGAGCTCTTTTTTGGACAGGAGCTACTTTATGTCATATATTTTCATGTCCCAAAAGGCCGGAATTTATTACATAAATTAAGTGGTCGAAACAGCCCCTACAATTTCTTGGGCAGTTTGTTTTCAATATTTTTGGCTTTTACCTACTTTGCTAAAATCAGTCCATACAGAAATCTACCACTCTTTTTTCGGTGATTGCACTTGGGTTTGAAAGATAACTCATCATATTACTCTCCCAAAGTTTTCCAGAATTTTTAAATGACAGAAAAATGACAAAAAATGCCTCTAGTATTGACTGTCCAAAAATAGTTTGTTTTTCTTTCTAAAGACAAAACTATTTTTGTGAAAACAGTTGCTACAACTTGTGTATTCAACATTTTTGAGTGCTACCACTTGGGTTTAGTAGTTAACTTACATATCTAGCACCTCTCTTTTATGGATCACAAAAAGAAGGTGTAGATCAAAAATGGTAGTCGATCAAAAGAAGTGAAAAAAACTAGAGTTTTCTAACAAAAAAAAACTAGTTTCTTTTCTATCCTTTTGATTTACTTCCTAACACTCAAATATGTTAGAACCATACATGAAACCATATAAAATATGTAGATAGAGGGTTTTAGATCTCAAGATCATAAACTTTAAATAACCAAGATTAAACAAAATAAAAAGAAAATCCACAAGTTTAAGATTTATACCTAGATCTTTGAGCACTTCTTCTTAATCTTCCAAAGTAATTAACAAACTTAGGATGCATGAGCTTCACACTCCTCTCCTTCTCTTTCCTCCTCCCACCGAATCCCCTCTCTCTTTCTCTCTTTCCTTTTCTTTTTGATGAGCTATACTAATAATGAGATGAAAGAGAAAGATGTTATAAGTGTTAGAAGAAAAAATATCTATAGATATATTTGGTATATCTATACACAATCTACCAACATATCTCCTCTCTCTCTCTCTCTTAATTATAACTATGCTACTTACAAGAGTAGGCAAATATTGTGGCTCCATAAAACTTTTGACACATGGCTCATTTAGTACTTATCTTTAGAAATCGGGAGCTTGAAATGATGACATTCATTCCCCCTTCCTCTTCTTATCTTTGGCCGGCCATGTGTCAATATTATCCTTAAGAATTGATTTATTTTTAATTCTTATTTAGCATACCAAATGTCCAATATGTCCCTCCTTAATTGGGCTAAAATTTGGGCCACCATTTCCATCTTTTGGGCTTTCAATAATCTGTTGGACTTAAATTTAATTCTTTGGGCCATTGAAAAAAATGAACATATTCCAATACCTTTCCAATCTATCCTACCCTAATTATTTAATTAGGGTTTCCATTCCACACATTTGGAATTTAAATCATTACTCTTGTACATTAAATTTTATAACCTAATTAGACTTTCTCAAATTAAGTTTATAAAAATTAATAACTTGAGATAGTAAAATATATCTCTTAAATTAGTATACCTTTAAATATTAAACTCTCCCACACCATAACCCTTAGGTTATTTAAATTTCCATACCTAATGTATAATTAGGTTATGATACCTCCCTTTTCAATTTCTTTCTTCCATATAACTAAACACATGAATGGAAAAATAACCCACAATGGATTCAACAATATGAATATCCGAGGATTCAAATAATATGAATATCATAAGCAAAGATAATAATTTCTTTTAGAATAATTGCTAGTCGAATAGACTTTGAACTATAACACTCCAATGGGATCAATAGCTAATTGACCCTTTGGTTACTGGCTACAGAATAAGTACTTGAGGGGATCAGCCTCACGTACACTATGTATATGCATAGCATTTAAATTTGTTCATTGTATCTTTATTAGATACCTGTACTCCCCTATCATAGAAAGGGGTGTTCTTTTAGTCTAAGAATCCTTACCATCAATTGGTTTGGATAGCTTTTAAAACTTCATACGCTTATCTGACCGAACAAAGGTTTAGACTCTATCTAACACAGTTCAAAAATTATCGAACTTTAAATGATGTACAAGTCTAAGATTGTACGAACTCAAGTGCACTAAGTGCGAATATCAATAATATCGATGTGGAATAATTGTAAAGTAATTAAACCACTTAATAGCATGCTTGGAAATAAGATTAAAACTTAATGAATAACTTTTAATTCAATAATAACCTACTCAATACAATATGAGAAGGATAAGAAACTCTCACAACAACAAAAGTTGTGTAAGTTAGGAAACATTGCAACACAATAAAATAGTGTTCGAATACTCGCTCAATATAAATTTGAGTAAGTTTAAGGAACTTGCACAATAAAAATAGGGTTCAAGGAACTTGCACAATCAAAGAGTGAAGTTCGAAAACTTTCCTGTTTGCTCAGCTACAGTAGATTACTAGCTTTAATTAACTTGCGTTGAAACGACCTAACATTAACAAGTTGATCCTTTCAATTAGTATGTATAAACTAGTACGAGTCTACACTAAAAAGAATCGAGTCATCACATAGCATGCTTCTAAACACATTATATGACATATTGGTCATACATTACAAAGTAAAGTAATCATATAAGCATGCCTTAAATACTTCAGACCAAAAATAGATCATCTTGGAAAAAGCTGCGAGACAACGGCAATTTACTTGCTGGTCTAGGCCTAGGGACGGTAATGCATTTATTCCCCTAACAAAGACCAGTTTGAGCTTTGCTCTCCTGACATCAGTCCAACCCTAACACACTAATTCCACATTCATTTCAACATACATACATGCTAGAGTTTCACACATATCACATGACCATACTTGACTTCACTATCACAAGTTTACTTACAATGTATATGTCATTAAAACATAACAAGGTCATGTAATCATATGTGACTTACAACTTGATCATTCAATACTCAATGGTCATGCTTGTTATATATAACACGTATATACTTTACTCACATAGTTCATATTTTAGAAATTTCCCTTTTATGACTATGTGTGAAAAAGTGAAAACCATACCTTAACCAAACGATGCTCATGTCAATATGTCTATAGGCATAATGAATCCTAATACACATGCTTGAATGGTCATAACATACTTTACTCATTTCTTGATTAGCTTTCTCATTCTAATTTTCTTTGAGTTTTACACTAAGTTAACTTAGCATATACAAGGCATATTTGCAAATAACTCTCATGCATTTACAACATATATTAAAGTCACATATGTATGCTCAAACGGTCAGAACTTACAAGATAAAAGTCTTGGTCAAGTTCACTTTGAAATGTTTTAAGTTTCTTATCTTTGAAATAGTCTTAACTTTCAATCATGTATGCTAGTGTATTCAATCACTTTAGTCTTGCATTTCATGTCAATATAAACTATGTTATCATGTTTATAAAGTCAGAATGCTCACATGATGTGCTTGTGAAAAAGTTCACTTTGAAATCACAAATATCATTTCAAGACCACAAATGTTGTGCCAATCATTGCTATACTTGTTCATCCTACATGCACATGCTTATATGTGGGTGCTAAAATAGTTTACATGCTTGCTCTAACCATATACTAACAAGTTAGCACACATGTGAAACTTAACGAGAAAAACATCGGTACAGTACATCAGAAATATGACCGCACCTAGTACAAATAGAGGCGGCAATGCATACATGCCGTAAATAAAAGCGAGTTTGGGTTACTGGTAGCAATTACAAGGCTACACCCTAGTACAAATAGAGGCGCGACTATCTTGTACAACATCATTAAAGATATGCAGACTGCATTTGCGAGCCTTAACCAACTTGGTTTCCAAAAATTCAAGCATGCTCCAAATCAATATTAAAGTTTTCATACATGTTGGAAAACCCTTACACACCTTATAACATGCTTGTTCATATCAATTAACAATTGAATTCAAGAAATTCCAAAAATCAAACAAGACCCATTTGAAGAATATAATTAGAACTTATACCTCTTCAAGCTTGAATTGGACCTCCTACACTCTGAGTGTGCTTTCTACAATACTCAGCAACTTAGGACTCTCTAACTAAGACTTAACAAACAACAAAAACTGAATTTGAAGCTTGTATATATAGAAGAAGCTTGGACTAGATAAACACATTCCACCAAGGTTAGATTCATGGTGCAAAGAAACAATACATTGATTAATCAAGAGTTGATCAACCACCCTTACCAACCATTTACTTAGCAAATGATCACCTACTCAATAGCCTTTTTGGAAAATACGTGATTTAGCTTCAAGTCACTATTCATGTACTTGGTGACACTCATTTTGGGACAAGGAAATAATTCTCAGCATACTTGATCAACCAAGGCTTGGTTTGGACACTATAAATCCCATAATGTAATATAAATGTATAAATGCTACTACATAAAGAAATTTGGGGATTTATTTATGTACACACATGAATGTAATAATTCTTACTATATAGTCTATATACATATATAGACATATCATTGTGTCACCTTGTACTATATAAAATATATAGTCAACTACCATATAATAAAGATTTACTATATTGCACAAATTAATTAAGTAAACATATAATCACTTTATAAACTATTAATCTAATATCCAATAATTATTAATTAACACATTATCAATTAATTACTCAAAATTGAAATTAATCAATATGTTCAACTCTTGCAACTATATTCAAATAACTTGAATATTTAATTAATACTCTTATCAAGTCTTTGATATTAGAATGTTAGGGTTAGTCCACTAATTTAAATCAACTATTAGTGACCCCCTTTAATCATTTCGTACATTCACATAACCACAAATGGTTTAAATAGACTAACAAAACTAACTCATTAAAATTAAATCACATATTTAATTAATAAGGAGTTTAAAATTTGTGGACGTTACATTATTCCCAATAGAATAATAAAGAATGGAACCAGGTCATGCGTAATCCGCACAGACAGTATATTCCAACAGAATAATAAAGAATGGAATAACAACAGAATTCACCATGTATGCGGTACTTCGCATAGACAGGTTATTCCAACATAATAATAAAGAATGGAATAACAACCCTTACGAGTATTGAAAGAAAATAACTCTTTTCATGAATACGAAAGAATAATACCCCTTACCTTAGAAGAAACTGGATATTGGAATAGTGAGGTAGCAAACTTCTCTTCTTCTTTCTCCCTATAATTGCTCTGAGACTTAGTGAATTGGTGAAAAATAATGAAGGAATGAGCTTCTATTTATAGGAAAATATAGTTTCCATAACTGCACATTTTGGGGCTCGAAATATTACAGTATAATACCTTCATCTTTTCCTTCATTTTTAATATAGTCATGCAAGTATTATCAAACTTGCACCACCTCCCCTAATAGTAAATCATGTGAATCAATAGTAAAATAGTTCTAAACATGTGAAAAAATTAATTATAGTATAGTACCTTCATCTATACCTCCATTTTGAACTTAGTCATGCAAGTATTATCAAACTTGCACCAACTCCCCTAATAGTAAATGAATGTGATTCAATAGTACACACATGTGAACAAATAGTTATAATCATGTGAATTAATAACAATTAATGGCTCATTTATCTGATTAATTACCCGATTGGTCAATATAACTTCCAGACATCAATTATTATTGAAATAAATGTCGGTTTCCATTAACACTAATAATCCCAACATAATGGAACTATCAATTTCATCTTTAATCAATACGAACTTATTCATCATTAATATTATAACTCACAATATTTAACAACCAGGTCGTTCCCAGGAAAGAGGGGGTTTTCCAATAAGGATTTCTCCCTATTGGCGCGCAATTAGGTGACCAAACCTCTCCTTGACATAACTTCTAGACATTGTCAATATTACAAATAATAATATGTATAACTTTATCGTCTCAATTATTGATTTAATAATATATCATATTATGCAGATGATACTGTGACAATAATTGAATCAATAATATAAGAGATATGATGCAGCAATTACTGTAGCAATAATTGAGTATAACTAAGTGACTTCTCACGTAAGCATCAATAATCAATACCGTGTGCTACTATACAACCATGCGTATTACTGTACTTTTACTACTGAGTAGTTCAACAGTTTTAACGGTAACACTTTCGCTGTTATTTTTATAAAAAGATAATTATGTTATTTTCTTACTATGATAATACTTCTGTTATGGGGTCCACCAATGATTGTGTCGTTCTATGGATATTCCCCGACAAAAAGAATATTTCCCGACCAAACGAATATTTTATAACAACTTGCATACTTTAAAAAAATTTCACATATCACCCTTAACTTTACCCTTTTATCAATTTAACCATTTACTAAATAGAATAATTATAAGAAAATTGAATACTTTCATTTCATAAAATTCGGGGTCTCATAATCTCCCCTCCTTATAAAATTTCGCCCTCGAAATTTATGTACCTGGTAGTTCGAAGAGATGAGAATACCTTGCTTTCTTTTCGGATTGTACCTTCCCGATTATTTCCTCTATATCATGATTTTCTCATTGCTCATCTCCTGTATTTCAGATATCATTCTAGAATATACCTTCAAAATTAAGGTTAATTGATATATCACAATTTGTCAACTTATTAAGTAAACAATTTCAGCTTAGGTAAGTCACACACTAGCGAAGTATATTACTCGTCTCTCCCCTCCTAGTTCTAGACTCATATCTTCGCCAGCGACCATATCCCTAAGCTCTGATACCATTTGTGACGCCCCAAAATAGGTCCACACCCATTCATTCGAGTCTCCGGATATCATACTATTAAAATCAAATACAAACTTCATTTATACAATCTGTTGAACTGTAAATGCGAGAATCGACCCACAGTTAAACTGTGAGTTTTAATACAAATGTATGTAACTCTCATGGTGCCTCGACCACAACCTTACAATGGTAATTTATGTAAAAGTACAGTCAAAAACTGTTTTAGAAATTGAAATCTTTGGAAAGTGCTCAAGGAAACCTTCGTACATAAGAGGCCATGAATCTAAGTTATGATAGATATCATATGTCTAGAGAATTATCCTTGGTTGACCCAATAGACCCCAAAGAAAAATGAGAAGATTACTATCATGTTCTTTCCAATGGTGAGTCTTCTCTTGATATATAACTATCTCCACTGTCTACAATTGAAAATTATATTTTAACCAAACTCCAATATCATATAGGTAGTGCTCGTAGATATACTCAGCAAGTGGATGTGCACAACCCTGTCTTATGATAACACGAGGTTGTATATCATTATACATCTTGTATGATAGTGGCAAAACACCCTTCCAAAGTTGGGTTCACCTCACCCTATTCGGTTCACCAAAATTAAATATTAAATGAAGTATACAATACAACACACTTATCTAAAGTTCTCAATAAAATTATTTCCATACTATTTAGGGTGAACCTCAACAGCTATAGACCACCGTTCTATTCTCCTGTTACCCCCGCTCGACCCAGCTACACTCTTATTACCTTAAAGGAATTGTGAAGCAAAAATGGTGAGCACAACTAGCCCAGTAAAGAATATCATGACTAAAGATAATTTACATCATCAATAGCCTTCATCAGTAATAAATCAGAGATTTAGAACATATGGTAGATGATAAAACTTTTCAACCATAGTTGCAGCGGAACGAGCAATCCATTAGAAGAGTCAAATAGACCATCAGGTCTATTATCTTCTCCATGTTAAAAGTCCACCAATAATGTTTTATCCCTTTAACATCAATCAATAATTTCTGTCCACAATCATATGAATAACTCATAATCATAATTGTGATTCTAAATTCCTCTTCGCACCTAGGACGAAGATAATTTTCATCACCTATCTTCACCTGAAACATCAAAAATCATCCAAATCACAATTCCTGCTCATAATCATACTAATAAATTCATCTTTGCACTACGACCAAAGATATTCATTAATAATTCATCTTTGCACTACAGGCCAAAGACATACAACTGTATTTTAGAAGAGTCAAGTAAAGCATGATATCTACTATCTTTTACGAATTAAAAGTGTATAATCAATATGTTATCGCTGAGACTCAGCTTAATAAATAATCCACATCATCAAATCATCCCTGCACTACGGCCAAGGATATTCATGTAATCATCAATGGTCATGATTATACCAAATAATCCCTGGTTATAATCATACCCATAACTGTCCATCAATGCACTACGGGCTAATGAGGACTTTTACCACATCATCTATAACATTACGGGTCATGATTATACCGAATGATCCCTGGTCATAATCATACCAATAAACAGTTCATCTATGCACATAAGCCAAAGATACTCATCAATCAATAGTTCATCTTTGCACGTAAGCCAAAGATATACAACTGTAAAACCAATAATCAAGATATGCAACTGTAAAACAAATAATCAACAGTCCATCTTTGCACGTAAGCCAAAGATAACTTTCATCATAATATAAGCATGAGGATGATGACAATGATATAAGCATTAATCAAACAAAATCAGGGATAAATATTAAAGACTTTAAATTTATCCAGAGTTTAAAAATATCCAAATTGTCAACATGATACTGCATTTGTGGAGAAACATAGAACTCATATATCTTCAGTAACTGAACAATAGTTACGAAGTACTATCAAAAATTCAAAATAGCACTTCTTTTCATTCAAAACATTTTCTAACAACAATATTCAGTAGAATATCAACTAAGGCTCAAGACTGTGAGCAGTTCATAATTTCTTTAGAAAAGGAAAACCCGGCACTAAGTCCGTAAGTCCGGCATAGCTTACGAGCACTTCTGGGTAATCAGCCCATAGTACTCTATGTTGATCAACACTACATTCATTAAACGTGTATACGTTTAAGTTGTGGCAACCTCACGTTCCTGTCGTTAAACGACAAAAACATTTTAGCATACTCGGTCTTTGATTGAAAACCATACTAATATAACTCGGTAAACATTAATCATGCTTGACAAAATCATACTATAAGTCTAGCCGAAAGAATTGGCTTTAGACTTCATCGTTAAAACTTCATGCGAAAGAATACATGAATTATAAAGCTTGTCCAGACTAAACTGGAACAAGGGTTAGAATACTTGCCTTTAGTGTCTGCTTACTGATTATCACACGTACACTTTAGGTCTCTAAGTTTCTACAATACATGATCATATAACGTACCACATTAGGTCATATATAATCAAGTATGTATAATGTTATATCTTACCCTTCATCTCAATCTAAATCCTGACTTAGATCTGTTATTATGGGTTTTGGATTTTCATTACGTCATTCACATTACGTTCACTTTTAATAGATTATTAACTCTTAATCATCATTCATAAGGTTTACAAGTACCTTATAATACCTTATTAAGATCCCCAATTAATCGCTTCTTGGTTTACTATTCATGTTATACAAGTAATCATTCTTTACTGATAAATTCCTAGGGTTGGCCATGCCATGGCTACCACCCATTGCTTTCTTCATCTCGTATTTGCTGGCATGAACGAGTTAGCGATATGTTCAACATCCGGATCTGGTATCAACTGCAATTTTTTCACACTTTTGTTCTTTATCTCATTTGCAACATGAAGTTAGCAGATGCTTTCGGAGACATCATTATTTGCGTTATTGGCGCCACTCATTTGGCCTTGGGTTGGCCATGCGCCTAACTCTGCGGCCTCGAATAGTTTGCAAAGTTTGAAAATTTTATGAAACTCCCAGACTCATAACTTCTTCGTTCAAAAGCCTACGGTTCACAAATTACATACTCTATGCGTTCATGTAAGAATTTTATCTATTTGACTTTGTTTGCTAAAATTTCACCTATGAGTTCATTTTTAAGAAAAACGATAAACGTTCGTGAACGTTTAATGCTCGTTTCTTCGTTCTAAGTCGGAATCCGGTCATTTTCGAGTTCGCAACTCTATAATGCCAAATATGACTTGTCTCCATCGAAAACCAACGTTTTTGACTTTAAACACAAAATACGACTTCCATTCCGAAAATTTCACGAATTCGACGATTATCGTCCAATCGTATGAATTCCGGCAAAACTACATTCTTAATGATTCTAGATGGATTTTAACCAGCATATGATCATTACAAGTTACTTATTACATCAACTTATAATCAAAGTAGGTTTTGACTTATTCTCATAAGTCAATGACTTATTTAACTTATGAACTACAATTCCTCATGCTTATAACTTACTATGAACTTAAGTCCAACAATCAATGTTCTCATACTATATTCAACATACTAACATCATATGATAACATATGATAAGTTCTTCATGATTCTATCAACTTATTAAAGTTCAAGTTGCTTATTCAACTTATTTGGCTTAAGTTCATTCATTAATAACTTATTACATGTTCTTAACAAACAATCTCCCTTCTCTATCAATCCTATCATAGAAGAGATGTAGATAAAAGATATGAGTCTTACCCTTGAAGACTATGACTTCAATTCACTTTGGAAAATCTAGCAAAAGTTGAAGTGGCTTATAAGTCTTAAGTGGCTTATTCTCTCTACCAAATAAGTTGCTTATCTTTGAGAGGAAAGTGTTGGATGAATAACAACCAACAAAATAAAATGGAGCCTTCTATTTATAGGCAACTCAAAGATAGGGTAGAATGGTCTTTAAACATCCCACCTCCTCATTCCACCTCCTCAATAACCTCCTTACTTTCCACCTCATTACTATTCATTCCTTGCTCAACACAACACTTGGTCATCACACTATTTGTTTACCCATCAAGTTTACCCACTTTACACTTGGATTGCCCCATGGATCATGGCTTCTCATTGGGCTTGTTAATTAAATCTAACTACTTCCTTATTGGGCTTATGCTACCATAGTTTGGACTCATGATCTATCAAACACTTGGGCTTGATTGTCACCTTCTATTAGACTTCTCTTATTAGCCTAATAATCCTACAAGTCCATTACCTTAGATTTAACAACTTAACATTTACACCCCATGTATAATCCTCGTATGCTAGCTCTTATATTAATTCGTAATATATGTTATCTCATTCTTCATACATAATAGTACAATACGTCGTATTATACTTACATTCATTACCTTCATATAATGAATTCACATTATACGATCACAACTTTCTTCCTTTAACGCTTAATAAACCTAACATTCCCAAATTAGGTCCACATGCAAAATATTACGTTTTCTATACTTAGATTATTATTACATAATCAATATCACCTTGATATTATAACGTTACGTTTTTCTCGGAAGTTTAAAAATAATTCCCGAGCAGAAATCTATGAATAGTGTTTTTCGGAAAATTTCTCGGAAAGCTTTTATTTTCGTCTTAGAAATTCAAACACTTTAATTCATTCACGTAGTCAAAATACTACGATGTTCCGAAGTTTCTAGGTTATAGAACGACATTCATCTTATCCACACGTAATAATAATAAATAATATTATTTTATTCATTATTAAAAGTATTTACAACGGTTCGATTTTTCGGGGCGTTACAGGTTGTTACTAGATCAAGGTATAACCTAATCTTCATCTTCTTCTTCTATTTTGTGTTATAGCATGATTCGTTGGGTTATGAACTAATACTCCAGATACCCTAGTTCTACATATCATCATGTATGGAACTAACTATATTGAGTGTTAGATCAAAGGTTTAGAGGAAGAAAATGAGCATATGTTCTCCTAGGGGTTAAACCCTTGTTTTTTTCTTCCACTAAATCTTGTGTAACTCAAGTTTTACAACTTGGATTTGTGATCCATCGAAGGGGGGTGCTAGATACATGAGTTATCTAGTAAACTCAAGTGGTAGAACACAAATCCAGCAAGTATTGAAGCTATGGGGGTTGTTTTCCCCAAAATAGTCCACATAGTGTATTAAAGTTTTAAAACCCTAAAAAGCTACTGTCCCCATTTTTCCTAGGGCTGTTTTGGATAGTTTTAAGTCTTTTAAAAAATCCGGCAAACATCACATAGGTACCTTAAGAAGTTATCTACATGTAGGAAAAAGAACGGACGCGTTTCGATTTATAGGGTGTGCGTAATGGCTATTTCCGTAAAGGACTCCTAAATATTAACACCCGAATTTCTCAGAGTGTATACACTGAAAAATTTTGAAAATTTTACAGTATGTTCATATATGTTATGAGAGTATACCCCGAAAAGTTCAGATATTTCTGAGCAAAACTCGATTTATGAAAAATGAAGCAAGATCCGAGTGTTTTGGGCACTTTCAAATTAGTAAATCACTTTTTAAAATTCTAGAAAAAATTTGGGGATCGTTGTTGGGTCATATACTGTCCAAATCCAGAAAAAAAGAATTTTTGGAATCAGTTTGCTATTTTTTCTAAAAATGATGAAGTTATGAATAAAAGAAAATAAATAGTTAAATGATGTCTTAAATAAGAAAAATGTGATTTTAATGCTTGAATACTCCTAATATATAATATTATGACTATTTTAGGGCATTTTGGTAATTTATAATAAGAAATATTATTTATGACCTTTTATGGATATTAAATAAGGGGTTTAATAAAGGATGAACAATTACAATAAATTGTTTATTGATCTAATAATTTATTAAAATGTTATTATGATATTAATAACATTAGAATATGATATTATTAAGTAAATAAAAATATTAAGATTAAAACTTCATTAAAATATTATTAAATAATTAATCTTAGATTAAAATATTATTAAAAGATTAATAATATTAAATTAAAGTATTATTGGATGATTAAAATATTATTAAGTAAATAATAATATTAGAGATTTAATAAGATGTTGTTAAAAATGTAATAACATTAGTAAAGGAATAAAATATTATTAAATGATTAATAATATTAGTAAATGAATAAAATATTAATACGATTGGTAATTGAACAAAAGTATTATTAATTGATTAATGATGCTAAAGCATAAGTAAGATATTATTAAAGTAATAATATTAATACATGATTAAAATATTATTAAGAGGATTAATAATATTAGTAAAGTATTAAAATATTATTAAGATGTTAATAATATTAGTAAGCGAATAAAAGTATTATTAGTGAACTAATAATATTAAGAGGTAAATTAAATATTATCAAGATTAATAATATTAATTGAATTAAAAATATTTTAAGTTATACTTAATGACTTTTAATATTTTAAGAAATAGTACATTAATATATTAATGGTAATTATTTAAAATGATTTTAGATGTTTTAAAAATTATTTAAGGGTAATATAAATGTTTTAAAAATATTTTGAGTTATTATAAATAACTTTAATATTTTGGCAATGGTTTCATTAGTATTTAAATAATAATCAAATGATAATAGAATTATTTGATATTTGAATCATTTAATAATGATTTCGGTGTTTGAAAATTTGTGATTTATTAATAAATGTTTATTGAGTCATTTAAAATAATATGACTGATATTTATAGATATTGAGTTATAGAATAGAGTCTTAGACTCGATAATTACCCGATAAAGCTGTCGGTACACCGATATATTTCAGAAATTGATCTGGACTTTGATATTTTGACTGTATTAATGTTTGTTTGTGATGCAATAACTGTTAAGCATGTGTGATAATGTGATTAGGTTATGTGCTGACTGTGAAATGCAGTACTATATGTTATAGTATAATGATCTGATTAATGATAGGTCGTGATATAAAAGATAAAACTAAGTTGCGTATTGTAAGCAGCGTATCAGGCAAGTATCCTACATTTGCATTTTCTTTATGCAATGGACATGAGTAAGAATGTTTTAGAATTATATTATTACTGTACAAATTATTAATCCTATATTATATACGCTCATTGATTGTCAACATGTTAGTATATGGTAATTCAGATATATACTCTGTTCGTTAATTTCTATAAATGGTTATATAAGTGTCCCCACTTGGATAATCATTGCATTTAATCACATGTTGATACACCTTTGTTAATTACTCCGTATATATATATATATATATATATATATATATATATATATATATATGTTGAATTATAGATTACTGTTGAGCAAGATAAAACCTTATTATTATCCTACCGAAACAAGTATGAACATCCCTTACACGGGGAAAAAATTTTATGCACCCAAGGTGGACAGAGTGAACAATAACATCGTTCTTGCATGTAGTATTGATCAATACAGGGTACAACGAGCTGATCACCCCCGTGCCCGTAAGTTATGACGGTTTACAGATGAAGTTCTGTTTAACCTTTTCGAAAATGAAAACAATGTTCATAGTATGTCTCCTTAACCCTATCTATAGTCAGTATGTAGTTTTAAAAATTTGAAAGAGGGTTGTTATGTTATTATTATCGGTTTAGATTACTTCACAACTATTGATTTGTTGTAGAAGGGTAGTACAAAGAAAACATTTAAATTCTTTCAGCTTATATATATAATTGCTATTACTTGCTGGGCACTCAAATGCTCATCTTTGCTTATTTTGAATGTTTTCAGCTAAGTGTGAAGAACCAGAAGGCTCATGCAGAAACAAAGGAAAAGGAAAGCTAACCAAATAAGATTTGTGGTAGTTTATGTAATAGTTTGATATTATTAAGACAATGATATATATATATATATATATATATATATATATCTATCATGCTATTTAATGAATGATTAAAGGTTACGTACTTGGGAGCTAGACTCTGATAATTATGTAAATTAAGTTTGTTATTTATATTATTGTTATTATTATTAGTATTATTCCGCTCATAGAAATGGTATCGTGAAGCACCGAGTTCGGGTTTCAAGTACCTAAATTTGCGGGTTTTACAGCATCAATAATCAATACCGTGTGCTACTATGCAAACACGTGTATTATTGTACTTTTACTACCAAGTAGTTCAATAGTTTTAACGGTAACACTTTCGTTGTTATTTTTATAAAAAGATAATTCTGTCGTTTTCTTACTACGACAATATTTTCATTGTGGGGTCCACCAATGATTGTTCCGTCCTACGGATATTCTCCGACAAAAAGAATATTCCCCGATCAAACGAATATTTTATAACAACTTGCATACTTTGAAAAATTTTCACATATCACCTTTAACTTTAACCATTTATCAATTTAACCATTTACTAAATAGAATAATTATAAAAAAATTGAATACTTTCATTTCATAAAATTCGGGGTCTCACAACAGGTGCAAATGTCTCATCGTAGTCAATGCCTTCTTCCTGAGAGTAGCCCTTGGCCACTAGTCTTGCCTTATTTCTGGTTATTACTCCATCTTCATCCATCTTGTTTCTGAAGACCCACTTGGTTCCAATGACAAGATGATTCTTTGGTCTTGGTACCAATCTCCATTCTTTGCTTCTTTCGAACTGATTAAGTTCTTCCTACATGGCTTCTATCCAGCTGGAGTCTTCCATAACATCCTTTATCTTCTTATATTCCATTTATGACAGGAAGCTTAGATAAAAACATTCATTTTGGGTGGCAGCTCTTGTTTTGACTTTTGCACTCGAATATCCAATGATTAAATCTTGAGTGTGATCTCTTGCCCATCTGTTTCCTGTTGGGACATCTGTCCTGATGCCTTCTTAGCTGAGGTCTTCAAGATCTATATTTGTTTCTTGATGTGGAGGTTCGTTGTCTTGTATAGGCCTCTCTACGATCTCATTTTCTTGCTCAACGATTTCACTATCTGGAACTACTACTGTAGTGTTAAGCACGACGACCTCGTTCGTAGTGTCTAAATTGTCGGTCGTAATGTCTTGCAGCACTATTTTTTCTAAGTTTGTTTCATCAAAGATGATGTGAATCGAGACTTCAACACTTAGTGTCTTCTTGTTGAACACTCTGTAGGCCTTACTGTCTGTGGCATATCCAAGAAAGATTCCTTCATCTGACTTGGGTTGAAACTTTATCAAATACTACTTTCCATTGTTGAGAATATAGCATGCACAGCCGAATACATGAAAGTAGTTGTCACTTGGCTTTCTTCCTTTCCACAGTTCGTAGGGAGTCTTCTTAATCGTAGAGTGTATCAGTGATCTGTTCTAAGTGTAGCATGCAGTGTTGACAGCTTCTGCCCAAAAGTACTCAGGTAGATGAGCTGCTACTAGTAGAGTTCTTCCAGCCTCTATTAGTGTCCTGTTCTTTCTTTTAACCACTCCATTTTGTTGAGGAGTTCGTGGAGCTGAGAAGTTGTGACTGATGCCATTGTCTATGCAGAACTGGTCCATTTAAGAGAAGTCAAACTCTCTGCCATGATCACTCCTTATAGCCTTAATTTTCTCCTCTTTCTCGTTCATTACTAGTCTGAACATCTTGATCAGTTGAGAGCTTGTTTCATTTTTTGAGGTCAGAAAGAATACCCATGTGAATCTGGTGTAATCGTCGACTATGACCAGTGAGTATCTCTTCCCTCTGAGGCTCGTTGTTGGAATTGGCCCAAATAGATCCATGTGGAGCAACTACAGGGGTTTGTCAATTGAGTTGGCAGTTTTACTCTTGAATGAGCTTCTGGTCTGCTTTCCAAGTTGACAGGCATTGCACGGCCTTTCTTTAACGAGGTTGAACTTAGGTAAGCCTGCAACTAGGTCTTTTAAAGCTAATTCGGACATGTTTTTGAAGTTGAGATGAGACAGTCTTCGATGTCATAGCCAGCTCATTTCTTCAGATGCTTTAGCCATAAAGCATATTTTTTCGTCTGAGCTTGGTTGTCCAAGATTTAGTGTGTAGACATTTCCTTCTCTTGTTCCAGTTAACTTTACAGCAGATGTTTTCAAGTCTCGGACTTGACATTGATTGTTGATGAATGTCACTTGATGACCCTTGTCGTAGAGTTGGCTAATGCTTAGAAGATTGTGTTGTAATACTTCCACATAGGCCACTTTACTGAAGGATACTGCACCATTTCCAGCTTAGCCATATCCTCTTGTCTTGCCAGAGTCGTTGTCTCCAAAGATGACTGAGGGACCCTCCTTCTCTATATAGTTAGACAAAAGGGCTTTGTTCCCAGTCATGTGTCTTGAGCATCCACTTTCCAGATACCAGGTTGACCGTGGAGCTCTTTTCCTATGGTAACATTAAACCTTCATTTTGGTACCCATACTTGCATGGGTCCTACTTTGTTAGTACCCTTGGGGACCCAAATCTGCTTGATTTTGGGTCTTATATGCATGGAATTATAATGACATTTTGTACCCTTGTGGCCAACTTTGTAGCACATAAAACATCTAATATGATGCATGTTTGTGTGTGAGAGAATTCTTCTTCCATTTGGACTTTTGTGGATCTTTAGTTATTCTTTTGTTGAGTTGATTTTCCTTCTTCCATGTGTCCTTGTGTTTCATGATTTATGATTTAGTGTACCTTACCTCATCAGTATTTTCCTGCTTGGTTCGTAGAGTTGGTCTTACTTGACTCTACGATCCTTCGAGGTTGGTGAGTAGTGGATGGGTTACTCTTCTCTTTTTTGAAACCCAGGCCGGCATGAGATCCCTTACTCCTTGGAATATGGATTGAACCAGTAAAGCAGGGTTTGACTGGCTCATCCTTTTGTGAGGATTTCACAAATATAATGCCTTTACTAAAACATGAGGCATTACTAGTGCTAGTTTCCTTTACCTTTTCCACACATGGCTCTGAGGCAGATTCCCCAAAGTCTAAACCTGTTCTGTCAAAGACACTTCTCTGGCTAGAGATTAGGGAGTCCATGGATGAAGAATATTTATTCCATATAGAGATTGTCTTTTCTAGTTCCTCAATTTTAGAGGTTAGACTTGACTCTCTTTTTGCATTGAGCTCATTGGTCTGTTTCAAGAGCTTATTCTCAGCTTCAAACTTGGAGAGAGAATCAGTACTTAGAAGATCTGTTTCCAGTTCTTCTTGAACTTTTTCTTTCTCCTTTTGAAGAAGTGAATAGTCCTTAGTCAGAACTCTAAACCACTTCATGTATTGATGCAGATCAGATGTTATGTCATGCAGTGCAGTTCTTAAATTATCAATGTCTACATCATGAGAGTTGAAGTCAAATACCTCATCTATACTTACTTCATGTATATTGGAGTTCTGTTTGTCCTTTGCATTCTTGGCTATCAGGAAAAGATTTGTCATTTGATGATCTTCATCATCTCCAAATTCCGGAGTTGAGTCATTGTCTGACTCACTCCACGATCCTCCAGCTACAAGGCCTTTGTCTTTCTTCTAAGGCCTTTTGTTGCCTTTGTATTCCTTCTTTGAATGTGATTTCTTCTTTAGTTCTTCTCTGAGAGGTTTGTTGTAGTTAGCAATGAAGTGGTCAGGTTTCTTGCAATTGTAGCATAGATAATTCATTTTTTCCTGGCTGTTGTAGTTGTTGACTTTCTTTGGCTTGCTGGTTTTGCCTTGACGCATAAACCTTCTGAGTCTCTTTACCAGCATTGCAAAGTCCTCATCATCATCTTCATCATAGTAAAATTCAATTTCAGTGTTGACCTTGGAAGTGCTTTCCGTTGCTTTGAGAGCAACACCCTTATCCTTCTTTCTTCCTTCAGATAGAGTTTCTGCTCATTGAGTCAGCTCCAGTTTGTATGTAAGAAGGTTGCCATATAACTGTTGAACGATCATCTCATGGAGATTCTTTGACTCTCTAATAGCAGTGGTTTTAGCATCCCACTTGCTTGGTAAGGCTCTCATGAATTTTATGATTAGATCTTTGTTTTGATAGATCTTTTCATAAGCTTGTAGAGAGTTGAGCAGAACATTGAATCTCTCGTAGGTGGCAGTGACGTTTTCTCCTTGAATGTGTGCAAACATTTCATATTGCTGTGTTAGAAGAGATTGTTTGTTTTCTCTTACTTCTTCTGTTTCTTCATGCATGATGAGCAGTGCTTCCCAAACCTCCTTTGTTGTTTTGTTGTTGACCACATTTTCGAATAGATCATCTTCTAAGGATTGAAACAAAATGTTCTTAGCCTTTTTGTCAAGTTGAATAGCTCTCTTCTCGGTGTCTGTCCATTCTCCTTTGACCTTGATCTGTATTCTATTTGGATCATCTGTAGTTGGTGCAAGCTTTGTAGGAACGTAGGGCCCATTCTGAATAGTTTCAAATAGATCTTCATCTATTGAATCCATGTAAGCTTGCATCCGAACTTTTCAGTTAGCGAATTTATCTTTGTTTCACATAGGTGGCTTGCTGCTGTAACATTCTAGAATTTTAATTGTTATATTAAATATTTATTGAATTATTTAAATATTTAATGGATGTGTTTATTGTTGAATAAATAATTGTTCAAATTTGAATTGATGTGGTTAATTATTTGTTAAATAAATAATTAAGAAAAATTAATTATTTTGCTAATTTAATTTAATTATTAAGTTAGAGAATTTTGATTAATTAAATTACAATTTTTTTTATTGGAATTGTAATTAAAAAGGATGTGTTAGTTGATTAAATAAAGTTATAATTATATATAAAATTATAATTTTGTGATATTGATTTATGTGTTAAAGTGATTTGATAAATTATTTTAGAATTAATTTAATTAAGTTAATGTGTGACAAATAACCTTTTATAAAGGAGTTATTAAAATAACTTAAAGGAGTTTTAATTTCCATTTTGGCCAAACAAGGCCTAATTCCTATTAAGTCTTTAATTTATTTGAGTTTTACCAAACAAGGTGTAAGGTTAATGGGTTATTTTTTTTAGTTAATAACCAAACAAGTCTTATGGCTTTTGATTTCAAAATTCACATAACTGATATCAGTTATGTTTATAATTATATTATATAATTAATATATATAATATCTATATAATGTTATTTGTTAAGACGTATGTTGTTGGAGAGAGGTTAGAGAGAGAAAGAAAACTCAGAGGAAGAAGAAGAAGAAGAAGAAAAGAAGAGAGAAAGAAAGGCTAGAGATTGGGGAAGGAGAGGCTTGAGAGAGAAAAGAATAGCCATATCATCTTCTATCAAGGTATTCTCCAATTTCTTTTTACTTTTAAAAGTCTAGTTTCTCTTCCCAAATTCTCTGTAGAATTTTTGTGTAAGCATGAATTATTGTGTTATGTGGGCTTATATGACTTATTAGTGATGTTAAAACGATTTTCATAAGTTATAATCTATGAATTGATGATATGTATGTAGTTTGGGAAGAAAAATATTTTTCAGTGAGTTTTGGTGATTACATATTGTCTAGTTAAAATAGAAATTATGGGTTGAATAGTTGTTTTATTGATAAATTGGCTTTTCAATTTGTTAGAGTATATATATACTTTGATAAAATGCTTTGAATTAATGGTTTTGGTTGCAAAACAAAATTATAGTGGTTGTTTTCTTCAAAAATATCAAAAAATGAGTTTTAGCCAAAAATAATGGAATTGGGTGTGTTAATTTTGTTGTTTATGTTGTTATATGAGTAGAAATATGTTAGGAATCCTTGAATTATGTTTACATGAAGTTTTGTATGAATTATATGTAAATCATCATTAGAAACGCGAACTTGTAGGCCAAAATTGGCTTTTTTCTACACTGTTGTTTGGTCACAATCGAATCAAGCTATGAGTTTACATGCATGATCTTGACAAACAATAGTAGTTTCGTGTTGGCATGACCACCACCACGCCGCAAATGTGGCCTTGTAGCCTTATTCATCATGGCCATAAGTCAATTTATGTTCACGTTATAATACGACCCACAGTAAAATCGTATGCGCCGAAGGAGTTAGCAGAATCGGTCTGACAAAGGTACTTTTTGTACACGAAATTTTAAAGAAAAGTTATGTGATGATAGTAGGATCTTGCTAAATGTTGATTTTAGTATTTCTATACTATGAATAAGTATGTTATTAACAATTAACTTGTGTTATAACTCGATTATGTGATTAAAAATCCAATTTTAAATGATGAACGATTTTAGTTATGTTTGTAAGATGGTAATGACTAATTATGTCATGATGACATATGTTTATAGGATATTGTGATTCAGATTGATTTGGTTTAGCCTACGAGCAAGGCAAGTTTTCTAAACTTTCTTTTTACATTGAGCAAGTTCTCTAACTCTACTTTTGTAAATGGAATCAATTATTGTTCCTAATATAATAATACAAGATTTCTAATTCTTTATCTTGTTGAACTATTTATAGTTTCAATTCGATTACCTTATGAATGATGCAAGCTTTCTAAACTTTGGTTTAATGTTGACAAGTTATTCTTGTATTTAACTTGTTGTTTAGCATGCACAACTATTTATACTAATGTTGAGCAATTTCATCGCTCAAACTGCATGCATGCTTAGTACCCAATTCTAATTTAACCTCGACTTAATATTGTTCAAGCAAGGCATGTTATAATTATTCAAAATATATGCTATTAGATTATTCCTAAAGCATGATTTTGGTTTACCATGTTGATTCAATTACGATTATTCTGTAATATGATGTTATTAATTCAACTAGTCCTCTAGTTGATGATCGTTGAACTTCAAATTACCCTTGAAAGCTTATCCAAACAAAACTCTCTTTGGTGCGGACTTGTACTCCAAATACTGAGATGAACAACCCTATTATTATTAGGGATAACTTACGCGTAGCGTTAAATGTTTGTGCATAATATATGGTACGAATAATGATCCCACTACTAAGTACGAGGAGTCCTTATAGTCTTATAACTCAAAGTTGGAGTTGAAAGATTACTCATAATCGTGGACATAGTTCATGGTCTTATGACCCTCGCTTATAGTTATTCTATATTTTGGATTTCAGTTTACGATTATTGATGATAAAGTACTATTCATTGTTGATGAGCCTATTATTGGCGCTTATTATTACTATACTCTCCGCTGATTTCATATTGTATCCAAAGGAGCAATTGTTTTGCTCACTCTTGCATATTTTAAAACTCATTGCAGCAATAAAAAAGAAGGTAGGTATGAACCTTCGCTCTAGCAAAGAAAAGGAAAAATGTGCAAGTGATGAAGACTTGTATTTTACTTTGATTGAGATGTTAGATTTTTATTATGATGACCTTAGACTTTTATTATGATGATCTTAGACTTGGTTCTAATGAAGTTTATTTAATTTTCGCATTTGAATGATTGTAATTAAAGGTTAGATAACCTGGGAGATTTTATTATGTAACCCTTTAATGGGAAAGGTTTTATTTATCCAGTTTTATTGTGATTAGGTAGTTAGATATGAATGTTTGATTAAGTGAACACAAGATCCTGTGGGAATGAAGTACCTGGATTTGGGGGTGTCACAGCTGCCTCCTCCAGTCTTTGATTCGCTTAGTAAGTGTGCCATTGGATCTACTCAAGCTTTGTAGGCTATATAATAGAACCTGCTTTGATACCAATTGTTAGTTCCCGGAGGCACAATAGCTATCTAGAAGGGGGGTAGAATAGATATTAAAAAAATCTTTTTGTTTTACTTTGTCAGTTTTGATAATGATTTAAACACAGCGGAATTAAGGTTAGTTTGATCTCCCTTTTAGATATAGTGAGTTAATGAGAGTGAGGCAGTTATAGCAGTTATAGCAGGAATGAAATAGACACAGTTGTTTTAAGTGGTTCAAAGCACTTAAAGCTCCTAGTCCACTCTTCTATTCCTCAAGTAGGAAATCCACTAAGGATGTCTTTTACACTTTCTGAATCTCATAGATTCCTTCTAAACCATCAGTCTAGGAACTTCTTAGTTCACTCTTGAACTCTTGAGGTCCAGCAGACTTGGTTCTTCACAGTTCACTTTAGAACTCTTCAAGTCCTTCTGACTTGGAACTTCTTACTTCACTTGTTTTGCCATTGTTGAGTTTTTGATTGGTGCTACTCAGTTGCCGTTAAGCTCATGTTCGAAAGAACTGAGTAGCTGTGCAAGCTTTCTCTTTTCCTTAAATCGTAGAGTTGAGCGTTGAGTATTCTTCCTTTTTATTCAATTGCTTACTTACTTGAATCATTTGCATATGTCTTGTATATATGTGATCTTTGAAATTTGCCCGTTGAATCCATCCGTTGAAGCATTTAATGCTTTTGACGTTTCTGAACTTTGATGAAATATATGTCTGAGCCTAGACGTTTTTGAACTTTGACGATATATATATGTGTATATATATATATATATATATAAAATATATGCTTTCCTCGAGTAGGTATTATATATTATCACATATCTTGTACACTTCAATTAAATGAATAATATAATTCTAATCATGTAAATTACGTTGCTTATTCGTATTTCATTATTCACAAAATTAATTAATAATATAATATTAATTAATTATTCACTTCTTAATTTATTCATTTCTTAACTAAATTAAACCATTCCAACTTCCATTCTCATGCCACATAAGGCATTTTACAAATCTCATCACAAATTCCACATTTGTAAGACCCCAACTTTGTATAAAATTGAATTTCCTCTATTTTGAAATATTAAGGGGTTGATTTAATTAATGTGGTTAGTTATGGGTAAAATGCGCAAATATTTTAAATAAGCAAGTGGTTATAAAATATTCATTATTGTCGGGGAATATTCGTTTGGTCGTGGAATATTTTTGTTGTTGGGAATATTAAATGCGACGAGTGGCAGAAACCATTTGTGGGCCCCATAACGGAAAATTGTCGGATGAAAAAACGACAAGTATGAGTTTTTATAAATAATTGTGTAGTTGTTACCGTTAAAACTTTTGAAATACCTGGTGGTTAAAATACAGTAATACGCGGTGTTGCACAGTAGCACACGGTATTGCACAATAATTCTAATTATTAATTCTTACGTAAGAAGTCACTACTCAATAATTGTTACAGTAATTACTTTTAAATATTTTATTTTATTAATTCAATAATTGCTACGTTGATATTTTATATTATTGATTCAATAATTGTCACTGCACAGTATTTCCCATTATTAGATCAATAATTCATATTATTTGAATAATATTATTAGATAGCATTATTGGCAATGTCTAAGGAAGTTCTGTCTAGGAAAAGGGTTTAGTCACCTAATTGCGCGCCAGCAAGGAGAAATTCTTATCGGAAAGCCCCCTCTTTCTTGGGAATAGACCTGGAAAACGGGCTGAGTTAGAAGCGGTAGCCGGCCAAATTGGGCAAAGCTAAATGGTCCAAATTTTCTTCTATTAGAATTGTGAGGCCTGTGGCTCGGTTGGGTCAATTTGGTAGATTTCACCATGCTTCTTCCTCTCTTTTTTTATGCTACACAATTTGTCAATTTAACTCAAAGTAAGAGAATAAAGACTATATAGCTACTTGTAAGGGTTGAACACAAGACCTCCAAGTCATTAAATAAGAGTTCAATCCAACTAAACTACAATAACTACCTTACACTTATTTCAAATAGTATTTAAATATCATCATGTAACTTTTCTACATATGTATTCATATTACCTCTGGTCAATATTATCTTCTGACCAGTAAATATGCCTCTTCTCATGGCATCTCCAACTAGTATGTCCGTACATATGTCAAGGCCAAGAATCTGCAAAACCATGTGAACAATGTGCAAATCGTCAACAGCATATCCAAATGAGAAATTAAACATTAAAAGCTTGAAATCAACTAAAGAGAATTACTTTTAGAATGTAGTCAGTCTGGATAGTTGCCTTTTGTCCTTCAATGGAAATTGCCTGTAAAAGTTAACAGAGTTAAAGCGTCTCTAGAAATAAGCTTGCTAACTGAATATAAAATATCAACAATTTTATGCATGACCTTACAATATGGAATGGAGATTTAAATTGACTTGCTGGATATGTATGTTTCTTTCCCCTTTACTTTTAAATAATGACTTCTCTTGTTAAGTTTGTAACATAGTCTTTAGTGCACTGCGTACATCCTTTTGATATGGTAGAAAAGTTACATGATGATATTTTAATACTATTTGAAATAAGTGTAAGGTAGTTGTTGAACTCTTATTTAATAACTTGGAGGTCTTGTGTTTAACCCTCATAAGGAGCATTGTTTTTGTTTCTTTAAAAAAATAATTCACTAAGTAGTAAAGGTCATCACTATTTGGGCCAAAATGGGCCAGGACAAAATGGCCCAACTTTACATGGGCTGCAATAATAAAGCCCATAGCCCATTTTTTTTTCGTATGCCAAAGTTAGTTAGCGGGCTGGGCACAGGCCTTTTTCCGTGTCTACCTAGGAACGACCTAGTTGTCATTATTGTGATTCTGTAATATTATTTGTGAATAATTAATTATTGATAAAAGTGATAAGAAAATATCTATTTAATGGAGAAATTTTTAAATAGACAATTATTAAGAGTTGATATTTTTTCTTCTTCGACAAAATAATTCATTCAAATATATTATTGTAATATTACATTATTAAGTGTATGATGTAATAATATAATAACGGTGATATTTTTTCAATGAATGCACGATATATGAATAAATGAGGAGGAAAAGAGCAAATTGGGTCCGGAGTTTTTTTTGTTACAAAAAACATGTTAAATATGTTGGTGGGCCCATTTTTGACTAAAATTTGATTATAGCCTGCAAGATCATCCGTATGTGAAATTTTTACCTTTTCCTATTGAGGTTATTATTCATGTATACGGTATTATTCACGAATACGACACTATTCACAAAAAAATTAAATTTTCTTTTCTTTGTCCAAGTTGTCTATTATGGTTACTATCTTTGATTGTATCCATGTTTTGGTCTTCATTCTTGAATTTTGCTCCACAATTATTTATTATGGAGTATTTTTTAACTTGGATAAACTAAAGTACGAATCCCTAATCTTTGTCCTTTTATCTCACTAGATTCGTTTTCTTTAAACTATTTTCATCATTCTCAGTCCTAAATGGTTATATAACTGAATATCTTTGGTCTGTAGTGCAAAGATGAATGATTACCTGATGAATATCTTTGGCCCGTAGTGAAAAGATGAACAGGTGTTGAGATGAACATGACCACTGGTGATACTAACGAATACCTTAGCCGTAGTGCATGGATAATTCGTTGAATTGAAATATTTATTGAATGATGATACAGGGATAAAATATTGATGATGGACTTTTAAATCATAAAAGATAGTAGATTTCATGTTCTATTTGACTCTTCTAATGGATTGTTGTTTCCGCTGCAATTGTTGATCTAAAACTTGTTGTCTATTATATTCTATCAGATTTTTCCCTGTTGAGGACTAAGGATAATTTTTTCTACATTATCTTAGTCATAATATTATTTACTGGGCAATTTGAGCTCACCCTTTTCCTTTTTGTTCCATTTTTCTTCTAAGGAGGTGAGAATATAGCGGGAACTAGTTGGGGTGTGGAGTGATGGTTCAAGACAGTTGTTTTAGTAATCCTCACTATTTTATAAAATAGTGTATCAATAATTATAATGAGGATTTTATTTGAGTTTGGATATTGTCTAGAAGATAATATTTGTATTAAATCTCACAACATATGTGTTGTCGTATTTTGCACGACAATTATAATAATGAAGTTGTAGTTGTTTTTTGTACCATGTATTTGGCGACTCAAAATGGGTTGTGCGGACCTATTTTGGGGGCGCCATGATTGGTGTCGAGCTTAGGATATATGTTCTCGCAAAGATCTAGAATAGAACTAGGAGGGGAGAGACAAGTAAATCCTTTTCTAGTGTGTCCTACCTAAGCTTATTTGGTATTTAATGGGTCAATCGGAGCATAGGGTTAGTATGTGACATGTTAATTTATTTAATTAACCCTTATTTTATGGTAGTATTTGAAAATGGCATCTAAAAATGTCGAGTTAAGCAATGGAGCACATGAGATCATTGAATCACTGCTGATCAATACCTAGGATAATGTGCATCAGGAAGGCAATATTCCTCCTATAAATAACACCACTGATCAAATGATGAATGATGGGATGTTTAGAAGCTTTTTGCAGTTCATGCCAAACCAGACGAGAGAGACTCCTATCAAAATACAAGTGGAAACAATGGCAACGCACGGCTGGTCACTGCTAAGCAATTTAAGGAGTTGGGACCGCCAGAGTTTTTGGGAAAGCCGGATTCGATTAAGGCAAAAACGTGGGTTAAGAAAATTACCAAGATATTTGATGTCTTGGGATACACGAAGGAACAGAAGATTCCAGTCGCCACCTTTATGTTCCATGGAGAGGAAGATTACTGGTGGGAATCTGTGAAGCGTACCCAGCCTGTCGCACTCAATATATCTTGGGAAGCATTCTAGAAACTGTTCAATGACAAATACTTTGTTGAAAGTATTCGTCATATGAATGAGGTATAGTTTATCACCTTGGAACAGAACAACATGAGTGTGTCCCAGTACGAGGCTAAGTTCGCGGAGTTATCCAGGTTTGTACCTCATTTGGTAGAGAATGAGGAACGTATAACGCGGATGTTTTTAAGAGGTTTGAAACCCAAAATTTGTCAATGCCTCATTTCTCAAAAAAAATCTCTATATTCAGATGTTGTGAACAGGGCTCAATTATTAGAGTGAGATAAGGAGTCTGTTCAACCGGGGGACCACAACCAGGATCGTACCGGTGGTAGCAGTCATCGGAGCAATGACAATCAGTGGAGAGAAAAATATTCAGACAGAAGCGGTAACCACTCTGGTGGTAATCGTGGCCATGATAGTAGAAGAAGCGAGTCGGGGGGAGATTTCAAAAAGAGAAGGTACAACAATGACAACGTGAAGACGTCAGCACCAACATCAACTGTTTCTAGGGGAGGAGAATGACCAGCGGTCGTATGTTATAAATGTGGGAAAGAGGGACACATCAGCCTAAACTGCCCACAACAATTTAAGGTGTGTTATAACTGTTGAAAGGAAGGTCATATAGCTCGAGATTGTCTTGTAGCAAAACCAAGTCCAGCGGGGATGGTGACTCAAAAGGCTATCCCAAACAAGTCAAAGTCGGTGGTTCCTAGAAGAGCGTTTATCGTGACTGCCCAAAATGAGGAACGCGAACGAAGTGATCAAGGGTAAGTTAATCATAAACTCTTGCGAAGTTTATACCTTATTAGATATCGGTTCTACCCATTCTTTTATCTCTCATGCTTGTGCTCAATGTTTGAACTTGACTCCTGAGAAATTAGACTTTGACTTATCTATTGAAACTTCGTTAGAAGAAACTTTCATTACATCCACTGTTTATAAATCTTGCTTGATTCAAGTTGGGATCATCACATTACCTGTTGATCTCATCTCTTTGAAAATACTTGCATTTGATGTGATTTTAGGGATTGATTGGTTAACCACTCATCATGCTAAAATTGATTATTTTCGTAAGGTCGTTAGTTTTCATATTCCTAACCAACCTGTTATGCGAATTTAAGCAACCAAACCACTAAAGTTAATCATTGTTATATCAAGCCATAAAGTCATTCGTTTATTAAAAAAATGGATGTCAAGCTTTCTTAGCCCATGTCATGGATTTAAACAAAAATACGTCAGATTTAAATAATATTTCTGTTGTTAGTGAATTTCCTGATGTATTTCCTGAAGAACTTCTTGGCCTACCCAAGAGCGTGAAATTGAATTTTGTATTGACCTTGAACCCGGTACAAAACCCATTTCTAAAATCTCATATCGAATGGCTCCTATTGAAATTCAGGAGTTAAAAAACCCAACTACAAGAGTTGGAATCCGAGCCTCTATCTGGTGACTTCCTTTGTGGAATGCACCGAAGCCAGACTCTCTATAGGGGACACTATATATTTTGTAGTGGTAAAACGATAGGTGCCATGGTGACATGATATCCAAGGTTGGGATATGAGTCACAGTTGAGAGCAACCTAAGCTAGTAATAGAAATACGTAGCTTTCTAGGCTGAGATGGCTATTACCGGAGATTCGTGGAATGATTTTTTTGAATTGCCACTCCATTAACTCAGCTGACTAAAAAAGATAAAAAATTCGAATGGAGCGAGGAATGTGAGAAAAGTTTCAAAGAACTCAAGAGGAGACTCATTTCAGCACCTGTTCTGACAATACCATCAGGTTCGGAGGGATTTGTCATTTACAACGATGCTTCAGGCAAAGGTTTAGGATGTGTTCTCATGCAACATGGGAAAGTCATAGTCTATGCCTCAAGACAACTCAAAGAATATGAGAGGAATTATCCTACTCATGATCTAGAGTTGGCAACAGTCATTTTCGCGCTAAAGATCTGGAGGCACTACCTGTATGTGGAGAAAGTGGAGAACTATACAGATCATAAAAGCCTCAAATATTTCTTCACCCAAAAGGAACGCAACATGCGACAACGACGTTGGCTTGAGCTGTTGAAAGATTACGACCATACCATTTAATACCATCTTGGAAAAGCAAATGTGGTAGCTGACACATTGAGTAGAAGATCGTATGCAGGTATGAGTGCGATGTTATTAACACAAAGACCCATTTTGTATGACTTATAAAGGATGGAGATAGAGTTAAAGGCTCCAAGTACCCACGTGATGATATCAAATATACGAGTAAAACCAACGTTAATCGATAAAGATAAAGTTGCTCAAGCTACAAACCCAGAGCTGATGCGTATGAAGAAGAAAGTACAAGAAAGTGCTATTCCAGAAGCAAGAATCGATGAAAAAGGAATACTTCGAGTTTAACTCCAGACTTTGTGTTACTAAAGACTCTGATTTGAAGTACAAAATCATGATGGAGGCCCACAACACACCATTTTCAATTCATCCTGGAAGTACTAAAATGTATCGTGATCTTCGACATACAATTTGGTGGAGCAATATGAAGAGAGAGATCGCGGAGTTTATCTCAAGATGTTTAACTTGTCAACGTGTTAAGGCGGAGCATCAAGTGCCAAAGGGTCCATTGCAACCACTTGAGATTCTGAAATGGAAGTGGGAACAAATTACCATGGATTTCATAACGGGTCTTCCCAAGGTTTCTCAAGGCATAGATGCAATTTGGGTCATTGTCGATAAATTAACCAAGTCTGCTCATTTCTTGCCTATACGAAAAACTTATTCACTTGAACGTCTTACTCGTATGTACATAAATGAGATTGTGAGATTTCATGCTATGCCAGTATCCATAGTTTCTGATCGAAACCCAAGATTCACTTCACGATTTTGGGTTAGCTTGCAGAAAGTTATGGGCACGGATTTACAATTCAGTTCGGCATACCATCCTCAAACGGACAGGAAATCGGAAAGGACTATTCAAACTCTTGAAGATCTATTGAGACTTTGTGTTCTAGACTTCAAAGGGAGTTGGGATAAGTACTTACCATTGGTGGAATTTTCCTACAACAACAGTTATCAGGCAAGTATAGGTATGGCTCCATTCAAAGAATTGTATGAACGAAAGTGTCGCTATCCAGTATGTTGGGATGAGATGGGTGAAGCAATATTTTTGGGACCAGAGTTGGTATGTATGACTACAGAAAAGATCCAAATGATCCGACAACGTATACAAACGGTACAGGATCGACAAAAGAGTTATGCAGATCTTCATCGAAAGGACGTGAAATTTAATATTGGGAATCATGTATTATTATGTGTTGCTCCATGGAAGGGAGTTACAAGATTCAGAAAGAGAGGAAAGCTCAATTCACGATTTGTTGGTCCATTTGAGATTCTTGATCATGTAGGAAATGTGGCCTATAGACTCGCATTACCTTTAAGCATGTCTCGTGTTCATAATATTTTTTACATATCTATGCTTCGTAAATATGTGAAAGACCCAAACCACATTACTGAGTTAGAACTAGAAGAGATAGCTGAAGATTTAACGTACGAGGAGGTACCTATCAAGATCTTGGATAGGAAGGAGCATGTCCTATGCACAAAGGTTATACCATAAGTCAAAATTTTGTGGAGGAACCATGCTATTGAGGAAATGACCTGGGAGTTGGAATCGGAAATAAAAGCGAGGTATCCTTACCTTTTCGAAATACCAGGTACGTACGTTAATTTCGAGGATGAAATTTCATAAGAAGGGGAGGTTGTAAGACCCCAACTTTTTATAAAATTAAATTTCCTCTATTTTTTAATAGTAAGGGTTGATTTGATTAATGTGGTTAGTTATGGGTAAAATGCGCAAATATTTTAAATAAACAAGTGGTTATAAAATATTCATTATTTTCGGGGATTATTTGTTTGGTCGTGGAATATTCTTGTTGTCGGGGAATATTCGTACGACGGCGCAACCATTTGTGGGTCCCATAACGGAAAACTGTCGGATGAAGAAAACAAAAAGTATGAGTTTTTATAAATAACGGCATAGTTTTTACCATAAAAACTGTTGGAATACCCGGTGGTTAAAATACAGTAATACGCGATGTTGTACAGTAGCACACGGTATTGTACAATAATTCTAATTATTGATTCTTACGTAAGAAGTCACTACTCAATAATTGTTACATTAATTAATGTTCAATATTTTATTTTATTGATTCAATAATTGCTACGTTGATATTTTATATTATTAATTCAATAATTGTCATTGCATAGTATTTTCCATTATCAGATCAATAATTCATATTATTTGGATAATATTATTAGATAGCATTATTGGCGATGTCTAAGGAATTTCTGTCTAAGAAAGGGGTTTGGTCACCTAATTACGCGCCAGTAAGGAGAAATCCTTATTGGAAAGTCCCCACTTTCCTGGGAATGACCTGGTTGTCATTATTGTGATTCTGTAATATTATTTGTGAATAATTAACTATTGATAAAAATGATAAGAAAATATTTATCTAATGGAGAAATTTTTAAAGAGACAATTATTAAGATTTGATATTTTATCATCTTCAATAAAATAATTCATTCAAATATATTATTGTAATATTACATTATAAGTGTATGATGTAATAATATAATAACGGTGATATTTTTTCAATGAATGCAGGATACATGAATAAATGAGGAGGAAGAGAGCAAATTGGGTCTGAAGTTTTTTTTGTTACAAAAAATATGTTAAATATGTTGGTGGGCCCCATTTTTGACTGAAATTTGATTATAGCCTGCAAGATCATCCGTATGTGAATTTTAGTCAATTTTTGTTAAAAAATTAGAAAAACTTTCTTCTACAAATTGAAGAGAATTAAATTTCTTATGAAAGGGACATAAAATTCATATTATTCTGATAAAAGGGCTATTTATTATGAATTATTGAAGTTCCGGAATATTGGGTCTGAATTGATTTTGGAGTTATAAATATTTTTTTTATAAAAAACATTTTTTGTGAGGTGGGCCCCACTTGTGTGGGCTGATGAAATGGTCAACAAGGTGTGCGGAATTTTTTTTATAAATATAATATTTTATTAAATTTTTTGCTTTGGCATTCTATTCATTTTCCTATAAATAGGGTGCTTAGGTTAGAATTAAAAATTACACCAGAATCAGAAGTTTCTCTCTCTATAATATCGATTGTATTTTTGTGAGTATTTAAATAATTTGAGTGTTACTATTCAGTGCAAGTTTTCTTCAGTATTATATCCAATTTTCTAGCCATAAGTACTATTCTTTTGAGGTAAGGAATATTATTTTTTTCATAAATAATATTATTTCTTTTAATATTATTATACCGAAATATTGACATAAATTTTATTGTAGATTTTTTACCTTTTCATGTTGAAATTACTATTCACGTATATGACACTATTCACGTATACGACACTATTCACGAATACGACACTATTCACAAAAAAATTAAATTTTCTTTTCTTTGTCCAAGTTGTCTATTATGGTTACTATCTTTGATTGTATCCATGTTTTGATCTTCATTCTTGAATTTTGCTCCACAATTGTTTATTATGGAGTATTTTTGAACTTGGATAAACTAAAGTACGAATCCCTAATCTTTGTCCTTTTATCTCACTGGATTCATTTTCTTTAAACTGTTTTCATCATTCTTAATCCTAAATGGTGATATAACTGAATATCTTTGGCCTGTATTGCAAAGATGAATGATTACCTGATGAATATCTTTGGTCCGTAGTGCAAAGATGGACAGGTGTTGAGATGAACATGACAACTGGTGATACTAACGAATACCCTTGGCCGTAGTGCATGGATAATTCGTTGAATTGAAATATTTATTGAATGATGCTACAGGGATAAAATATTGATGATAGACTTTTAAATCATAGAAGATAGTAGATTTCATGTTCTACTTGACTCTTCAAATAGATTGTTGTTTTCGTTGCTGTCGTTGATCTAAAACTTGTTGTCTATTATATTTTATCAGATTTTTCCCTGTTGAGGACTAAGGATAATTTGTTCTACATTATCTTAGTCATAATATTCTTTACTGGGCTAGTTGAGCTCACGTTTTTCCTTTTTGTTTCATTTTTCTTCTCAAGAGGTGAGATTATAGCGAGAACTAGTTGGGGTGTGGAGTGATGGTTCAAGACAGTTGTTTTAGCAATACTCACTATTTTGTAAAATAGTGTATCAATAAATTGAATGGAGACTTTATTTGAGTTTGGATATTATCTAGAAGATAATAGTTGTATTAAAACTCACAGCATATGTGTTGTCGTATTTTGCACGACAATTGTAATAATGAAGTTATAGTTGTTTTCTGTACCATGTATTTGGCGACTCAGAATGGGTTGTGTGGACCTATTTTGGGGGCGTCACAACATTTTTCTCAATTCTTATAAATTCAATTTGAATTAATTGAATTACTCATCTCACAACACATCAATATTTATATTCAAATAAATATTCATTTTCTTATTCCTATTATTATTATTCGTAAAATTCATGGTTCTTACAGCTTTGATGTCTACTTCTTTCCCTAGAGTGACTTCGGTGCCTTCTCCTAGTTAGCCGAGAACTATCCGGACAATGTGCCCTGGACTGGTTCCCTGGCGAACGCACCGCCTTCGGTTATGGCTGAAAGCCCCATCTTCTCCCCTTATCGAAAGCACCATCTGTGCGTCAATCTTCTTTCGTTGAAGGAGTAAAGCTTTCATAGCATTAGACCTGACAATTTAAGTTAAAAACCATATAGTTAACCAAAACCACTTGGATCTATTGGGTTGGTTAACTAGTTTTTAGGTGATGGACTAGTTTGGTTTTAGACCCATATTATTATTACAAATATAGGTTGGATCTAGTTTAACTAGTTTTGACCCATATTAGTCTATAATAGTTTTTTGCACTTTGTAGAACTAATACATCAACATGTATGCATTATTACACTACACTCTTATATAACACATATACATTATACATATTACATACTTTTGTAATTTATACATTTGTAACTATGTATAAAAACCATTTCACTAATTATGGAATTAATCCATAATAAAGTTAACACTTTTAGTGTAACGAACTACTAATTTAAATAATTAATATCTCATCTCTTAATTAATTAAAATAACTCATTTAAATTATATAATTAAATTTAATTTCTTCATTCTCTCCATAAATTGTTTTATATTATATTATACAATTTAATTTAATTTCCCCACCCCACCCCCACCCCTCTACCCCACCCCACCCCTACCTCACCCCACCCCACCTCCTACCCCCCGCCTCCCGCCCCAACCCCCACCTCACCCCACCAAAAAAATAATATTTATGGATTATGTATACACCTACCCCCACCTCGCCTCACCCCCATAAAAAAATTAATATTTATTGATTATGTATACACCCCACCCCCCACTCCCCCAAAAAAATATTATTTATTGATTATGTATACAACCCTACGTACCACCTCATCCACCCCCACCCCCACCCCCCCCCTCCTAAAAAGATAATATTTAGTGATTATATATACACTCTAAAAAATAATATTTATTGATTATTGTAATAAAATTCTCAATAATTTTAATTAACATAATAATTATTAATGTAATTTTTTTTGAAAGTGCCTATAATCACAAAATTAATGTTTTTAATATAGTCACTTCAATTAAAATTTTTAGTTTCAAACTTGGGTCTAAAAAATTAAAATAAGACTCTTTTAGTATAACAAAATTTAAGATTTTAGTGAAACTATAATTTGAAAAATAGGTCGAACTGGATTCGACGCATGCCATAACCATTTAAATCCAAAACACATAACCCATATTAAATATAGGTAATATGGTTTTGGTTTTAAAACCAACCCAAACCTATTTTATGTAACCCAAAATCAACCTAAACCTATTTTTTGCCAGGTCTACATAGCATCATCGATCTCCTGTACCTTTTTGGCCAAGATCATCATTCTCTCATCTCGACTGTCATTTTGGAGACGTGTTCCGAATGGAGCGTCCTCCACACGGTCCTTAGATCTTGTTTCCATGTTGGTCGTCGAAAATAGCCTACTCCGAGCAGCGACTGTCTTTTCCTTCGATGGGGCCACAAAATTAACATGGGACCCTAACCTTTTAGAGATGGAAAACCCTAACCTGTCTTTAGTCGAAACCCGTGGTTGATGAGGGGGGGATCAGCTGCAGACTGGTCACATGCAAAAACTGTTTTCCTGCTATTCACCATGATTCTAACCAAAACTCCTTTGTGGTTGACAATTACGTAGCACTAAAAATGCCCTCCTTCTGATGTCAATGTTAACGCCAAAATTAGTCAACGCGCCTCAATCACCAAAAGTGCATCCAATCCTGCACAAAAAAGAAGTCACACGCAAAGCTTGATGGCTTGGGTTGTCAGGGGATAGCTCTAGTATGAGAATAAGTACAGGCTGAATAAGGTTTAACAACAGAGGCTTAATGCTTTAGTGCTATAAAATAATATTATGTGTACCTGATAACCAATGTATAACCTTGTATTTATAGTGATCACGTCATCTCCCCGTTTAGTAATAGAATTCCTCATTAGTTATGATTCCTTGATGAGATTAAACTGAATCTATTTAAAGAAAGGAAGTCGGATTATATCCTGATATTTTCCTTAGGAGTTGGGAATTAAATGTAATTAGGAATTTTTAATTTCTTAAAATATTCAACTGCTAAGACATATTCCTACGTAGGGTTAAATACCTCCACGTGGACTTGGCCCATCATATGATTTGAGTTCTAATATTTACACCCCAACACTATGCAAGACACAAACTTTTTATAAAAGTTGTATTTTTTAAATTTATATATTGTAGAAATAGTTACATATGCATAGATAAATTTGAAAATAATAATAATCCATTACTTCCCACAACAAATTTTTAAATTATGTTATACATGCATATATATATATATATTATTTTTTTGTGGGATACAAAGAGTTTATATATTGTATAAAAAAATTTAACTAAAATAACTAGGTAAAATTATAAATTATTATAATAAGATCTCTTAATACCTTATTATATATATTAGGCTTAAATATAATTTACTACCTAAACTATAGGTCATATTCCACTTTGGTGATTCACCTTTCAATTTTGTCAATTAGATGATTGAACTATTAATTTTTTCCACTTCTATTTAATTTGGTCTGCCACGTCAGAAATTGCTGACGTGGCTTGAATACATGGCATGCTAGTGCTTATTTGTTAAAATTGAGTCATATTTCAAATTTTCTTTTATTATTATATACAAGTAATAAGGGAAAAATAGTAATATAACAAACTAATTTTTACAATTAAGTAAATTAATAATAAAACAAAATAATAAACCTAATATAACTAAACCCATCCTCTCTCTCTCGCTTCAGATTTTTATTTTTACCGAATACCCAAAATCAAAATGATAAGTTAGAGCTTTGAAGAAGAAGTTCAATGGCCAAAATCAATCTTCTCACCACCTGTCGACGTCAGGATTTTTAGTGTCCCTTTTCGTTACTTGTTCTTTGGTGTTCTCATGTTAATGTGAGATTTGTTTGAAAAAACAAGTGAAAAAGGTTCGACATGTATAATGTCGACGATTTGACTTTAAGAGTCGCCAACAGGTGTATTTAGTTGGTTGCACCAACGTGAATCAAAAGGTTTGCACATTGACTAGTGATGTGACAACGCTAAACAGATCAGTGAAACCGAGATTCATTTGGGTCCGGGGCTTGATTATGCGGAGGAAGGTGTTAGGCACCCAGACATCCGTGTTGCTACCACGGTGACCGCCATTTTTTTAAAAACTGTTATATGAATGTGTGTGTGTGTGTGTGGATCAATGAGCAATTATTTGAAAGTAGTCACGAGGCCTCGTTTAACACCTATATACACCAGTTTGAATTTATAGAAAATTTAGTTTTAACCAAGATATAGCAATGAAGTTTTGTAAAGAGGTTTTTCAAACCACGTGCTTAATAGGAATTGAGACCTTTTCATACTTCCATTTTATTATTAAATGTTCTACTTGGTTTGCTTTTATTTTTTGAGATGCGAGGCATCTTGAGAAAATAATATACAAGCAGATCTTAAACTCCTTATGGGCATGATATGATCATTCAAGGAAATTCGTGACAATGTAAATAATGTACAAGTTGCTTCACAATTGAAAAAGTCCATCACGGAATCGAATCTAGATTCATGAGATCAATCTGTGATCACATGATTCCTAGGCTCATATGATCTGCAGTTTTATATGGAAACCAAGAAGCGATATATATATATATATATATATATATATATATATATATAAAAGCTATATATATATATGTGTGTGTGTGTGTGTGTGTGTGCATGATCATCCACCACGAAGCAACTCCATGGAGGATCAGAAAAGTAAATAAAGATGTAAAAGTGATCAACCGCCACGAAGTAAACTCCAAAGTGACGAAATGTAAATAAAAGGCATAAAAGGCCACAAGTAAACTCCGTGCCTGATGAAATGTAAATATATATATATATATATATATATATATATATATATATATATATATAGCGATACGCATTATATAAAATCCAGGCTCATCGGATATGTCCGACAACAATTATATATATATATATAAGTATATATATAAATATATATATATAAGCAATAAACGCTCCGGATGTAAAATCCAGGCTCATCAGACAAAGTCTGACAACAGTTCATATGAGGATTTGGCGCAAATTAACACGTTTGATGGTGTAGATTTCATTCGCCAGATCCTTTGTTATTGGGCTTCTGCTCTTAAGTTAAGAACTTTGTTGAGAATTTCCCCTTCGTTTGTAGGGGCAAGCTAATGTCACCATGATTCTTTTCAGGAGTTTTCCTTCTTTTGATGAGAGGCCTGATCCCGCCTTAAAATCCTTCACTTTCCTAGAATTGAAAAATGCCTCAGTCCTTTCGCATACTGATGCAGGGGATTCATACGAGAAACTCTCTTTGTTGATGAAGTCGCAAGTGAATAATATCCAAATCGCTAATGAGCTGATGTGAGGGAAGCTTTAATGATGACGGACCATGCTGATGGTGTTGACTGGGGCATTTTCCTCTTTAGGATGTTTGATAAATGACCCAGTGTTGAGTTGTCGCTGTTTCCGAGATTGCCCAAGTCTTGTTGTAGTGGTCGCAATATCGGGTTATCGTCGATTTTGAAATTGCCCCAACCTTGCTTGTTGTATGGGATAGTTGCTTTAACAGATGGGCTGATAAGATGCTGAGATCGCAAGAGACTTTTTCCTCTGTACCAGATGGTGAACAAGTATAAGACCTGGGTTTTGATGCCTTTAATCATTATTCCTAACTTATTATTGCAATCGATCTTGATTTTCTTTTGATTTGATGACGACTCATGATTAAGGGTGTCGAATCTTTGAAGGTCCTCGCTGCTAGTTGTCTTGGAATATCGCTGTTGTTAGATTTTATGCCCTAGAGGCCAATTATTTGATATAATTGCTTAACGTTTTGATATTATATTTGATTGAATAAATATATGATTTTATTATGGTTTTATTTACTGCGTAATATAATTGTTAACATAATAAAATTCCTTAGAATAGTGATACAAATTATATAGTTTCAAGTATGTGACTTGAACATGAGATTATATATTACCATTAGTATCAGAGTTCTTAAATGTCCCTAGTCGAGTATCATTGTTGATGGGACAACAATGATGCATTGAGACTAGTATGTGGATTGACTGATGACCAAATCTCATTGGTCATAAATATATGAGATATTAAGTCAATGCATAGGTACATGTTAGAGAACGATGTACTGGACAGACCCACCATGAGAATTCTATATAGAGCATTATGCGAAGTGTCATTAGCAATTCTCATAGTGACAATGATGTAATGGTCCTCCGACCTGAAATCGCTATATTACTACACGAGAATTTATGTACTTTGATATCATCAAATGTCACCTTTAATAGGGTGGACTATAAAGGTGATTATTGGGTTCATCATTAATCGTGTGAGAAATATGAGTGATCTAGATGGAATTTAACCATCCTATATATTATGGGTGATATCTATAGGCCTCTTGATTGAGTAGGACTATGAAATGCATGGCCATGCTCAAATAGTGATTTGTTTCATATAGTCTACTCATTGATCAAGAAAACTCAGATTAAATTATGAAGAGTATGACACATTCCATGACTCGAGTTTAATCTAGGATATTAAGGTTAAAAGGATTAAATTACATTGAAACATTGGTCACGAAAAGGTTGCATCGAATCATTGATCTTATTATTACTTGGGTAGCAGTGATATATTACTAGATGCCGCTCAATGTTTATAATTGTATAATATGATTTTAAAATTATTGCCAACGTAATAATAACCTATAGGGTCACACACATAAAACGTTATTTAAAAGGGAATTAATTTAAATTTTAAGGATTTAAATATATTCATATGATTAATAGTATTTAAATCACGAATTTAAATTAAAAGGATAATTTGTATATATGTATATTAATTAAGTAAGACTTAATTAAGAGATATATATATATAAATTCGGATTTTATGAAATTAGGTTTTGATTTGATTAATTCCTTTTAACTACTATATATATGATATATAGCAGCTCCTTAGGGTATCATATCATAATTGAAAAACCCTAGCCGCTCTTAGAGAAACTAGAGAGAAAACAGTTTCAGAAAATCCATTCCTTTTGGTGGCTAGTACCGCAAGTCCTTCTTATTGCAGAATCGTTCGATGGTTCGTGCGGCGTTCGTGTAGATACCGTAGAGGCGCAATCGGTTTGTATTGTGTTGGACATTCGAGGCGCAGTCGGTTTCAGATTCTCGTTTGTTTATATCTGGTATAATCTCTAAACCTCTGAATTAATTGATTTTTCGCGTGGATCCTGTTTTAGGGTTTCAGAAATTGCTTTAAAATTTTAATTTCCGCTGTGTGTTTCTGTGCCGAAGCCCAACAGCTGTTTCTTCCTTTCTGGGATTTGTGCCATATTTGATGGAATGACATTATAGTGTTGTTGGGTCTTCTCCACATAGGTCGTTGACTTGGAGGGTCGTTCTTGGGATCGACGTTTGGATTTGGACGTTTCTATTGAGGGTCAGACCGCACCACTGGTGGTTCCCTACGTACTCCCGTGAGTGTGGGAGATCAGGTCTGCGTAGTTCCTACTTGACGAGATAAACAGTTTGAGAAGTGTTTGGTTTGAGAAGTGTTTGGATGAGAAGTGTTTGGTTTGAGAAGTGTTTGGTTTGAGAAGTGTTTGTTTGGGTTTTTTATGTTTTTGTTTGGTTTGACTGCACCATAAATGGCTGCCTACATACTCCCATTGATGAGGGGAGATCAGGTCTTTCGTAGTTCAGGCTTGATGAGCTGAAACCTGAATAACTTGATTTTTGATTTTTTTGATTTTTTGATTTTTTAATTATTTTTTTTGTTTTTTTTCCTATACATGCATGGAAAATAAAAAACATATCTTTGCAAAGTAATACCGTCCCAACATCTTCCGGAACTCATGAACTTTATCCCCGGATCTACATCTTTTGGCTAGTTGAGGCTCGATAGTCCGGGTTATCGAGGTTGTGTTGCCTTCAAGGCTCGCGACAGAGGTTACTTCTTGGTTTTGAATGTCTTCACTTATGGCCATAACTTGATCGCTTCCTGGTTCAGTACATTCCTCAGGGATGCTTGAGCTGGACCCATCGCAAAAAGGTATGAAATCTTGATTCTTTGATGGGTTGGTTTCCCCGACAACCTCGCTACCTTTTCCTTTATCTGTTCCTTCACACTTTTCCTAGGCTTGAAAGGATTCAATCATGAAATCTCCCTCGAACTGCTGTCGCATTTCTTGCAAGGAACTTTCCTTTTTTGCTTTTTCTTCCTTGGAAAGGATCAGTATTTCCTCTGCATCATCCAATGTTATAAAATCTGGACTGTGGTTGTCATTTTTGGACCACGGGATGTTGGAGGTTGGCGGAGGAATCTCCTTTGGGGATTCCCTTGTCTCTTCTATCATTTCCTGCATTAGGATCGCTCCATCTTGTGTTCTGCTAGGATTATCGCTCATAGACTTCACCTTATTTGAACTACCTGTCTCGAGTGGACATCTTAAGCTTTTTATTGCCTTTTTTGGTCATGAGAATTTCTATCTCCAGCTCTCCATTTTCAATGAGATCCTGGATTTTATGTCGTAAAGCCCAGCATTCCTCAGTCGTATGTTCAAGTGAGTTAGAATGGTAGAGACATATCTTGGTGGAATCATAGCTCTTTATCTTGGGATTTACTGAGGCGAAGAACTCAAGTAATCCTTCCTTCGCTCATCAAAAAGTGTAACATTTCTTCATTGGATTTGCTTAGAGGGGTGAATTTTTGGACTCTTGTGGAGGTTGTTTGATCTTTCTTCTTTGAGAGTTTGCATTCCCCCAAGCGATTTTTCTGTTGGCGAGGTCTGCTAGCAATTTTATCATCCCCCTTTTCTTGGCCTTCTGATAGTTGACTGAAGAAATGCCTCGTATCCTGATGTTGGCGCACTATCAGCTTAGCTAGCAGATTTACTTGGTTCTGGATCGTCTCTAATTTTTGCATTACTATAACACCTTCCTCTGAGTTTTCCCACTTTAGGACATTTGTTCTGTGCCTTTGGGGGTAGTCCTCTATCCTTCGTATGCACTTACGAATTGGATACATTTCGGTAACTTCTGACCGATCATGTTTACTTCTTCCGTATCATGCTGCAACGGAAGGTTGGTGTTGACATTTTGTTGGTCAGGTTGTTGGACCACAATACTGCCACTTTCGATCAAATTTTGAATTTTATGCTTTAAGGACCAACAATCTTGTGTATCGTGTCCTGGAGATCCTGAGTGGTAAGCACATTTCTGGCTTGGATTGTATCTTTTGCTCCTTGGTTCCAGATGTGGAGCCAGTTCGATAATTTGCTTATGATCCATCAATATCGCCAAAACATTTTCAAGAGAATCGCCTAAAGGAGTGAACACCCGATTTTCTGTTCTCTCAAATTTTCTTTTCCTGTCCTGGGATTGGTTAAATGCAGCCTGTTGTTGAAATGGCAGATTGTCTCGCTTTTTCTAAATGGGGGGACTGTAGGTTGTTCTACTAGATTTCCCCTATACAACAAGGGATACATCTTCAGTGTCTTTATCAGGTACACCCTTGGGATCGCTCGAATACTTTTCAGTCTGTATATGCTTGGCAACTGCTTCCAAGGCAGTGAAGTCTTTAATCTTGCCGGCCTTCAGGCCCATCTCTGCTATTTCGCTGTGTTTGATCATTTCCGAAAATGGCTTTCCTATGCCTGCTAGGATCCTCTCGTAGTACGGAGCCTCTTGGATATCAATAAACGTCATTACCATCTCAGTTTCTGTCATTGATGGAATGACTTGCGATGCGAGATGTCTCCACCTTTGGGCATATTCTCGGAAAGATTCTGTACTTTGCTTTTTGACTTTAGTCACTTGGTATCGATCCGACACCATTTGTGACTGAAAATTGTACTGATTTAGAAAGGCGTGGGCCAATTCTTCCCAGTTGTGGATTTTGGCATTGTCAAGTCGGGCATACCAGGCTTTAGCCTCTCCGGTGAGACTCTTTTGAAAAAGATGCATTATGAGGCTTTCATCTTCAGCATAAGACCCCAGTTCACCAATGTAAACTTTTAGATGTGTATAAGGATCGCTTGCCCCACTGTACTTTTCAAACTCTGGGACTTTGAATTTTGTTGGATATCGAGCCCCTGGGAATATGCAGAAATCTGAATAAGTGACACTCCCATAATTTCCAGTCTCTTTGATTGACCGGATGGTCTCCTCCATTTGTTGGACTTTTTTTCTTAGATCCCCAGTTTCTCGATTATCCATGAGATTTGTGATTTCTTTATTGGAATGAGGTTTAGGTATCTGGGTTTCCATCTTTTTGCCAATACCCTGATATGAATGACTCGGATTGAGTAAGCATTTTTGGCCCTGGGTTCCTCCATGTGCAGGGGATTCTGTGTGGATGGGTATTTGTGGACCCTGAGTAGATTGGTGTAGTTCCTTGAACATAACAGCCAACTCTGTAATTTGATAGCTTAATCTTTCGAACTCCTCATGAGAGACAGGGGTAGGATCAAGCTGGGCACTTTTATCCATGTCTGACTGTGGGCTTAATGCCCTTTTGGATTTTGAATGGGAAATAGGATCAATTGCTTCCCTACAAAAACTTATGTAGTTTAGTCTTTGTATAAAAATCTTACATGCTATCATAATGTGTCCATTTTAGGAATATTATCCTGCAAAATGGGTGTCATTTGATAGCATGTCAAACCTTAATATGCATTTACACATTTTCTTCATATTTTCCATTACATTGAGATTGACAAGTAATTGAAATTACAAGTAATTTAAAATGGGAAAGTATGAAGAGACTTCCCTTCGCGTTTGGTTTATCAGAGGCTGACCTATCTTAGGGTTACTTTCACGGATTTTTGGCATGAAGGTTCCTAGATCATCGTAATCTACTTGACGGGAAGTTAATCCGGTCATTCAACTGGAGCGAATCTGAGTGGTGCCTTTCCTGAGCCCCGGGGAATTATTCTTCCCACAAGTCCAGTAATCAAACACCGACAGGATAGCCTCCTGGTGGAGGGACCACACAACATACATTCACATACAACGTGTCTCACCATTTATGTAAAATGATGACATGTGCGAAGCACTAATATCACAGATAGATATTTAGCAATGCAGTAATTAAGATGCATTCATACACATTCATCATAAATGTAAATGCAACATTCACACATAAGCATATAACAATTTTGAAAAGCTTGTAATAGCGGCTTAAGCCCTCTTACTAGAGTCCCCAGCAGAGTCGCCACCTGTCGATGTCGGGATTTTTAGTGTCCCTTTTCGTTACTTGTTCTTTGGTGTTCTCATGTTAATGTGAGATTTGTTTGAAAAAACAAGTGAAAAAGATCCGACATGTATAATGTCAACGATTTGACTTTAAGAGTTGCCAGTTGGTGTATTTAACTGGTTGCACCAATTGCATGAAAAAAGTTTGCACATTGACCCGATGATATGACATTTGCTAAACGGATTCTGTGAAACCGAGATTCATTTGGGTCCGGGGGCTTGATTATGTGGAGGGAAGGTGTTAGGCACCCCCCGACATCTGTGTTGCCTCGATGACCGCCATTTTTCAAAGAAACTGTTATATGAATGTGTGTGTGTGTGTGTGTGTGTGTGTGTGTGGATCAATGTGCAATTATTTGAAAGTAGTGCAAGGCCTCGTTCGCACCTATATACACCAGATTTGAATTTATAGAAAAATTCAGTTTTAACCAAGATATAGCAATGAAGTTTTGTAAAAGAGATTTTCAAACCACATGTGCTTAATAGGAATTGAGACCTTTTCATACTTCCATTTTATTATTAAATGTTAAACTTGGTTTGCTTTTATTTTAGAGATGTGAGGCATCTTGAGAAAATAATATCTGAAAGATCTTAGAACTCCTTATGGGCATGATGACCATCCAAGGAAATTTACTTTGTAAATAATGTACAAGTTGCTTTACAATTGAAAAAGTCCATCACGGAACCGAATCTAGATTAAGTAGATTAAATCATGATAACATGATTCCTAGGCTCACATGATACTTGCAGCTTTATATGGAAACGATGGCGAGCATATATATATATATATATATATATATATATATATATATATATATCATAATATATATATATATATATATATATATATATATATGCATGATCACCACCACGAAGCAACTCCGTGGGGGGATCGAAAAGTAAATAAAGATGTAAAAGCAATCAACCGCCACGTAAGTAAACTCAAAGTGACGAAATGTAAATAAAGTTTAAAAAGGCCACAAGTAAACTCCAAGCTTTGACAAAATATATATATATATATATAAAAGCAATAAACGCACCGGATATAAAATCTAGGCTCATCGGATATGTTTGACAACAATTATATATATAAGTATATATATATATATATATAAGCAATAAACGCTCCGGATGTAAAATTCAGGCTCATCAGATATGTCTGACAACAATTATATATATATATATATAAGCAAGTAAACGCTCCGGATGTAAAATCTAGGCTCATCAGACAAAGTCTGATAACAGTTCATATATAAGTATATATATATATATAGAAAAGCAAGTAACCGCTCCAGACATAAGTCTAGGCTCAATCGAGGCATAACTCGATAATGTTAGTCCGTATAAAAATATATACATATATATAAGTATATATATACAGACAGAAATGAAAGCCACGGACCGAAGTCCGGGCATACGCACACAACACGACTCTCAATGTGTAGAATAGTGTGTGCCAATATGAAGAGAGAGGCTTTATAGAGTGTAAGAAGGCTTACAGTGAACTGCCAATGCAGACTTCTATGACTCTAAATGGATAAACACTCAGCTCCCGCCGGTAAATATATGACTATATATGGGCTAACAGGTGTTTAAAAAGAGCAAGCACTCAATATAGGGTGTGTATAAAGTCAATTGGACAGGGCTTCCTCGCCTTTTCTCTCCCTAAAATGGCTGGCCTAAGGTCTATATTTATAGACTGATGGCCGCATGTGTACGTGCGGCAGCCTCTGATACACCTGCGGCTGGTCATGGTGTATACGGGCCTCGCGGGTCCCGTCGTCTCGAAATACGTGCACTCGTGCAATGTAATGTCCACTCAAACTTGCAGAACTTCAATCCGAGCATCCGAACGAGGTGTACAAGACCATCTTCGGACTGCTTTTTTTGAGAGTTACACAATGACATGGGATTTTCCCTTTTTGATTCCAGGAAGATGGGTCCATGACCGAAATAGCATTCTCGGGTTCCCGTCAGGCAATCTGGTGAGTTTTTTCGCGTAGTTTTCGCTCCGAAGTTAAGATATGAGTCTTGTGGGACTAATTTTGAATCAATTTGAGTTGACATGAGTGTATTTGATTTAAAGTGAAGTTGAGTTTGCAAAATGACCATTTTGCCCCTCCCGGGGTTATCTCCGGTTTTGGCACAGTTGTAGCGAGTTTTTCCCAGGGTTATCTCTGAGATGGTCATGTTGTTGACTCTGAATGTACTCAGGGTTATCTCTGAGGTTGGAATTGATGTTGTGGTCCTCCAAGATTACTTCTGGAGTGTGAAAAAGATGTTTTTGCCCTCCTACACAGTTTGTAACAGGAAAAGAAAATTTCGAGTGTCTACACCACCAATATCTTTCCTCATTGTTGTCGTTCACTGAAATCTTTCGTGAACCCCTTTATATGTCGATGCCATCTTTCGATCCTTCAACTGTGAAGATCACGGTACAGAAATTAACAACCACGATCTCTCCCTTCAAAGATTTGTGGGACAAACAGAGAGATGGAGATTTGAGAAGATGTTTTAATTTTGAGATTTGAGATTTTAGAGTTTTCCTCTTTTTTCTTCTTCTTTTTTGATTTGAGATTTGATATTTAAGGTTTTTCTAAAAAATTTTGCTCCTTTTTTTGCTGTGGGCGATTATGAATTTTAGGAAAGTATAAACAGAGAGATGGAGATTTGAGAAGAGGTTTTAATTTTAGATTTGAGATTTTAGGGTTTTTCTCAAATTTTTCTCTTCTTTTTTTGATTTGAGATTTGATATGTAAGGTTTTTTAAAAAAAAATTTGCTCCTTTTTTGGCTGTTTGTGATTATGAATTTTAGGAAAGCATAAACAGAGATAGGAGATTTGAGAAAGAAGTTTTAATTTAGGATTTGAGATTTTAGGGTTTTCCTCTTTTTTTTTTCTTCTTTTTTGATTTGAGATTTGATATTTAAGGTTTTTCTAAATTTTTTTTGCACCTTTTTTGGCTGTCGCCGATTATGAATTTTTTGGATGTCGTCAATAATTATGGATTTTGAATTACAGATCTAATTACTGGATTTGATTCTCACGATCTTGAACTTTCGAATATTTTTCCAGAGTTGGTTTGTTAGAACACGTTGTAAATTAAATAATTATATGTGTTTCCATGTCATTTGTGCTAAAAGTGAAATAATATTAGTAATTTAGGTAAATTACGTAGTTGGAGTGGTGTGGCGACAGCGACGATGGATTCTAATAATGGTGGTAAATCTGGTATGGTGGAGGTGGTGGCTACGAAAGTAGTGGTGGTGCACGGCGGCAATGACAATGGATTCTGCTGCAAGAAGAGTAAGGCGGATAGACTTTGTGAAAATGGATACGGTGAATTCGGTGGTTGCAGAGGAGGAGGAGGTCGTAGGGAAGATGGTGGCGGTGGTTATGATTGTGGCCGAAGTGAAGGCTGAGGTTGGCGGTGGTTATGGTGGTGGCCAGAGGAGGAGGTCATCGGGAAACAGCGGTGATTGTTTTTTGCTTTTTGATGTTTTTGATTATATATTATTAATGTTTTTGATTATATATTATTAATGTTTGATAGAAAATTATTTGACAATTTTAGCCTTTAATATATCATAAATATTTAATTAAAAATTTAAAAAATATTTTTTTGTTACACATCAACTTAATTATGACCCACCAAGATAGCCACGTCAGCAATTTCTGACGTGGCAGACTCAATTTGTTGTAATTGGAAAAAAATTAATAGTTCAATCATCTAATTGACAAAATTGAAAAGTGAATCACCAAAGTGAAATATGACATATAGTTTAGGGTAGTAAATTATATTTAAGCCTATATATTATAATAGTTTAATTGTATTTGTATGAATCTTTGAGATAGGAGCGTTCAAAATAAAAAATAAAAATCCATCAGGATAGACGTAGCGTTTTTTTGTTGTTCTTAATATTTTCTTTTTGTTAGGTGAAACTCATTAATTTAATTTTTAAAATTTTCTTTTATTATTCTTAAATTTGTTTTTTTTTTAGTAACAGAATTTTTTATTTTAAAAAATACTTTTAAATTTTTATTTATTAAAAAATTATATCAATTTTAAATTTAAAAATATGTCAAATTTACTTTCAACAAAAGAACAATTTGAACTCGTTGATTCCGTCTAAACTACATTATACAAGGATGAAAAACCATATTACCTTTTGTGACCAAGAGCCTAATCCCCATTTTTGAAAGGAGTGGCGACCTCTATCTCCAAATTTGTGACGAAGGGGAAACTTGTAAAAATTATTATAAAAAAACTATTATAAAAATTGCTTTATCTTATTGGACCAAAACACCACTAAATTAAGGGTCTGTTCGGCCCCAACTTCTAAGCTAGTCAAATTAATTTATAAATAGTTTTTTTATATATAATTTTATCATTTATTTTTTAAATTTTAAATTTTTTTATAAGTAGTTTTTGAGAAGTAATAAGTTTTATTTCTCAAAAAGTGATTTAAAACCCATTTTAAAATAAGTAGATTTGACCGAATATAAAAACGGTTTTTCCTTATTTAAATAGTCTTTACATCTAATTTTAACTTAAAATTTATTTTAGTCAAATACATTTATATTTTATTTTAACATAATTTTTGATTTGTAAATTAAAAACTAGTACCAAACACCACTTAAAAATGATATAAATTATTTTAAATTTTAACTTATAAATCATTTAAAAATAAGTCATTTCCTAACATACATTTACATTTTGTTTGTAAGTTTCAAAATGGAGAGAAAAGAAAGAAGAACAAAAATTTAGGAAAGAGAATTAAAATTCTTTATTTGTGAGTTTTTAAAGGAGAGAAAAGAAAAGAGAAAGGAAGAATTTTTTAAAAAATTTCCTTCCAAAATTAGAAAGATTTAGAAAAAAATCTGCTAAACACTTTTCAAACTAAAATATCAAAACTACCCTTATAATAATATTTTAAATACAATCTCATAAGGTTAAGTTAATAATATATTATTTTAAATTAAAATTGCCTTCACCGTCTTTTCTCTCAAAAATCATCACTCCCCAAACTCACAAACATACACGCACAAAGTTACGCGGCAAAAAATCTCAAATATAAGGAGGAGCTAAAGCTTCTTATTTCAAAAATTTTAAATTCCACTCGAGAAACTTAAGAGAGAGAGAGGGAAAGAGCATTAACAATTTCTGATCCTTCAAATCCAACAGGTGAAATTTATTTATTATGTAGTATTTCATACGAAGATTAAGTAATCAAAAACTCAGATCAATTTTGTTCGTGATAGGTTTTGAAATCAATTCATCGATCGGCGAGTTTTGAGAGTATTAGCTTGATTATTTGATGGCGAATGTAACAGTCTGTGCACGATTCAGACCTTTGAGTTCAAAAGAAAGAAGAGACGATGATGATTCTGTTTGCATTGAAGGAATCGACGCTGAATCTTTCATTTTCAAGGTCCAAATACGAGTTTATGTATTATATATGTTTGCGTGCAGTATTAGTGCTTAATTAATATGTTTGTGCATCTTAATTGGAAGTTAAATTAATACTATTCATAGTTTATATATATATGAATAACTGTATGTGAAAGTGTATACAATTAAACGGTGTTACGTAATAGCAATTTGCTGAATTTTGTGCGTTTGTTCGTATGCGAATGGAATTGTAAATTTGCTCAATTTTAATCGATTTATGTTGCTTATATGTATTTATTTTTGCTTAAAAATTTGCTCCATTCGTTTGGATTTAAATAGTACAGGCTCATAGCAGTTCCTATATTTATGTATCTATGTCTGTGTGTGTTTGTGTGTTAAGTGTGTACATAGCTGATAGCTAATAGTAATTGCTTATGTATCCATGTGCTGTGTTAACATGCTTGTTTTACAAATAGATGCTGACATTGATTGTGATTTGTGGTAGGACGAGAAGGATGAAGAGTTAACATTTAGCTTCGATAGAGTTTTTTATCCTGGATCTGAACAGGCTGAAGTGTATGGATTTGTAGCTCTTCCTATTGTTAAAGGTATTAATTGGATTTCTTTTCACTTATTTTACCAAATACCAAGTATGTAGTTATTGTTTGTTTGATTCCAAAACATGTCCTATATCTAAATGTATTGATTTCGTTGCAGCTTCATCTCACTCTTTACTTTTTTATATGTTCATCTGTTTATTGGTGAATTTTTATATGTTCATCTGTTTATTGATCACCAGATGTTTTTAATACAATAAATGGGACAATCATCACATATGGACAGGTATATATTTTCAACTTTTACGAAGTCTTAACTATAGTGCTTTATCATATTTACTTGTTCTTTTTTCCTATTTGGTTCTTAGTATGTTTGGCAGATTTTATTATGCATCTCACATAGTAAACTATTAAGTTCTCTTTGTAAGAATTTTTATCATTTGCATTATCATATTGATCAATAAAAACAGATGCCGCATATGTTTGCCTTTTTGAGTATAAGTAGCATAACAAAGATTCCACTGTTGTTATGATTAGCCATTAATGGAAATGGAATGTTAGTTTCACACAAAGATGTGGTTTAAGTTTAGGAACTCTTTTATACTTTTACTGATTATCACATCTAACACTTTCTCTTCAAATGGAGAATCAATGAATTGTCTAGAAATGGATTCAGTTAGAATGTTTTCATGTGTAGTCGATAGTACACTTATGGTTGGATAATAATTTTGTTTTTTTGTTATTATCTGATTTGTCATGAAATCTATTCTGATGGATGTGATTAGCTTATTCACGAAGATACATCACACAATTTCGGCACTTTTGAATGAAAAGAGAAACAATGAGGTCATGCCAATCGGTAGTGATCGTTATAAAACTGTCTTGTGTTGCAGTAGCATTGCTTTGAATTAGCTCAATAATACTTGGTGAATAAAATAAAGATCATATTGCATCTCTTAATTTGTTTATTGAATCATTTGAAATTTACACCGATCTGTTAGTTTACATGTTAATCTTACAAATTTTCCTTCTGAGTTTGGTAACAGACAGGAGCAGGCAAGACATATAGCATGGAGGTAATGTGACAATATCTGAGAAAGTCCCAGATAATATAGTTATATCTATACATTTGATGAGCCAGACTCATACATGTCCTTTTGATCTAGGGCCCTGGTATCGCTGATTGTGATGAGCAGAAGAAAGGATTAGTACCAAGAGTAGTAGATGGGCTTTTTGAGACCACCAAAGTTTCTGATGGAACAATCAAGCACACAATCAAACTATCAATGGTATTAGGATGACCTACTGAGCAATTTATGTTGCTTGAATCTTATCTTAAAAGTACAATTTGTAAAATTTGAACTTTTGTTCTGACACTTCAGGTAGAGATCTATATGGAAAAGATAAGGTTTGTACCATCGAAATATCTCAATAACGTGATTCGCTTCCAAAGGAACAACATCCAGAAACAACCTAATATCCGATCAAGTTGAACATTGACTAAACAATCTGTTAATCTGATAGTTTGTGTAATTCGACTTCTTTTCATTATTACATTTCTCTCTCAGGGACCTTTTTGATTTATCAAAGGACAACATACAAATAAAGGAGCATAAAATGCAGGGAATATTGTTGCGTGGGGTAACAGAGGTGACTTTTCCTTTCTTTCATTTGACGATATTGTTTCTTAATCTTAATTTCGATGGTGTGTAAGCATATATTTGTAGACATGCTTTTGGTTGGATATTTCCTTTTATACGTAAACCTCAACTGACGAAGTCTATTGACGGTAGTACCATACGTTTTGAGTTTTCTCTTTGAGTTTGAAAACCATCTTCATCCTCCGTGGCTACCCTACCATCATCAAAACACACAAGCACTGAAGATGGACTCAGACTAAAGAAATCAGACTGTTTTCAACACAAATGCGCTTTAGATTGTTACCAACTTGGTTTGGACCCAAAAGATGTATGAATATTGGACAGACTAACGAGCATCCCCTTATGTGGAAACATGACCATCTGCCTTTAAAAATTTTAATCTTAGACAAATAGAAAATAGTTGAAACTATAATGCTATATGAATTGAAAGTTGCATTTTCTTCAATGAATTATTTTATCTGGTTTTCACTTCAAGAACCTTTAACCTTTTTCTTTTTCCAGATCACAATAATGGATCCTGCAGAGGCATTACAAAGCATATCTGTAAGACAAATTTGTAATAATTTGTCTTTGGTTAGATTGTACATAGTTCTTGCTTCTTATATACACTTTGATAATGTAGAATGGCATAGCTAATAGAGCAGTTGGAGAGACCCGTATCCTTCTTCTTTGTTTTCTTTTTCTTTTTCTTACCTTATCATACAGTCTTTGCAAGGAGTATTATTTGTTGGTATCTTTCAATTCTGTTATAAATTACTCTCTCCCTTCCATAATTAGAGATGCATTTTCTTTATTATTCCGTTCCAAAAGTAGAGATTTGTTTGTATTTTTAGGACTATAAAGTGGCATGATGTTTCTAATTTGCCATTATCTTTTTACTATTATATCTAGCATGATGCAACCACTACTAATTGTAACCAATATCAAGGGTACATTACATCAAATTATCCTTGTAAATCGTTTTTTATAAATGTATCTCTAATTTTGGAATAGAGGGAGTGCTTTAAATCAGTTCTAAATCCTTAACATTTGTAGAAATGAATATGGCAAGCAGTAGAAGTCATTGCATTTACATATTCACCGTCCAGCAGGAAATAACTAAAGATAAGAGGTATTATTTCTTCAGTAAGTTTGAGGAGTCAAATGAACATAGCTTAAAACATTTTGACAATGTGGACAGGGTGAAATCTGGAAAGTTGATCCTTGTAGACTTGGCGGGATCTGAAAAAGTTAAAAAGACTGGAGCTGAAGGTAGAGTTCTAGAAGAAGCCAAGAATATCAACAAATCACTTTCGGCTCTTGGGAACGTAGTTGATGCTTTGACTGGTCCACAAGGGAAAGGATATTACATTCCATATCGCGATTCTAAGCTTACTCGGATTTTGCAAGATGCTCTTGTGAGTTTTGTACACACTTATATGTCAATATAATTAATTAAATCAGTATTTAAAGGGAGGAATAATTGGTTTTTTTTTCTTTTTCAGGGAGGAAACTCCCGGACTGCATTACTGTGCTGTTGCTCACCAAGCCCCACAAATGTATCAGAAAGTTTGTCTACCCTTCGATTTGGTGCAAGGTATGCCAATCAAAATCTGGTTGTGGCATTATATCCAGAAGTAGCTTTTGTGAAACAACATTCAAAAGCCTGGAAACTAAAGAAAAGTTATATTGAGCTTGATTATCCTGAGACTGAAAATCTATATTTTTTCACTATATTTTCTCAGTCCTCTTTCTTTTTCTTCCTCCAAACCCTCCTGTGCGACAAAAAAGAACTTTACCAGTTCACATCAAATATAGTCAGTAAACTACTAAGTAAAGAAGTTTATATCATGACATCAAAATGATCTGGTAGAATATCTGCATCTTTTTTTTTTTTTTGCCCCCAATTGTTTCAAAGTCTTTCCTGAATTGAGTAGACAACAAAACTCATCATGGCAATTTTACATTTGAATTTAAGAGTGGATATTACAAAATTTAGGGTAGATATAAACTTCTCAAGTTGTTTGGTGTGCTTTTACCCTTGGACCTCACTTTACAGTGCTAGTTACTTTTATTGGGCAGAGCACGGCATATAAAGTCATTCCCACGTAACAACTGCAAGGAGGATAAATTCACCAAGAAGGACGAAGCTTACTCCCCAACTGAAGACGAGTCACATGAGAGAATTCTTGACCAGGTTTATACTTATACTTTGAATCTTTATCCAACTTTTTTTTAAAGTATATCTGAGCACAAAATATTCGTTCATACAGTTGAGAGAGAGATTAGATATCGAAGATGTGAAGTTCCTTGAAGAGTTGTTTGTCCTGGCGGGAGTTCAAGAAATGGAATTAGCTTATGAAGATGTTATGCTTAGAACAATATCCTCACTTCATCAAGCTGTGGAAGAGCTTGTTACCACTGTTCATAAGGTAAGAAAACAAAGGTGTGTGCTTGGAATTAATTGATAAATTGGGATTTGGCTCACCTCCGGTACACCTTTCCTCCAATTCCATTCAATACACAAAAAATTTATGTTTCTAATTAGTATAATTGAATCAAAACCTATCATTTGATTTATAATATTGAGTTGTATCTTTACTCCAAAAATAAAAGGAATCTGACACCTATTTACTATGTTCAATACAGTTTTAATGGTTAATTTTTAACAGTAAAAAATTATTCAATGATTCTAATTTTTTGTAGAATTGATTTCATTATCATGAAGTATCTATTAATATAGTTGGATACTAACAAAAATGTTAAGATAAAAAGGTGGTGTACCCAACGGAATTGAAGGGAAAGTGTAAAGTAGGGGAGCCAAATCTGATAAACAGTGGCCACCACGCTCATAAAGTAAATTACGATGTCTAAATTCTGATTTATTTGAGGTAATGAATTCTGTTTATTTCACAGTTTAAGAGGGAGAACAAGGCTCTCAAGGCCAGTTTAGATGCAGTTCGCGAAGAGGTAGTAGGCAGTCGAAGCTTTTTGCTTAGGATTTTAGACTTCAATATTTTCAGACGCTGGCTCGGTTAGTCTTTGATATCAAAAGATATAAAAAACTATTGCTAGTTCTGAACTGCATAGTATTGAACAATGGTAATTTTTCATGTACAACAGTTGATCAACGGTTTGGTATCCAAACAACATGAGCAATTTAGTAAATATTCTGCATGGTTAAATTTTTGTATAGAAATGAGAGGTGGAAAGTAAATGTATGTATGTCTATATGCTAATAACTTCAGACTGCTCAAGTAACAGTTATTTTCTTTTTACCATTAAACATTACTTTATGTTTTGGCTTTGCTATAGAATAAGTCTTGGCAGACATTTTTATTGGACATGAATATTGGATATTTTCAAAAAAAAAATAATTTTTGCTTGTGACTCCCAAAAAATGTATAGTATTTATTCCAACAGAAATTTTTACAAAATATAGTATTTTAGGTGTAATTTGGATACATATACAAAAATAGGGTTATACAGTCTGTATAAACCGATCTGTGTAGCATTACTCTTTGCTATAATATGTGCGCGCGGGAGGGTCAGACACACACACATATTTATATATAGGCCCCTTCATATAAGTATCACTTGCATGCGGGTGGTAAAAATTTCTTGTGGCTATTGTTGAAAATTTTACGTGGCCATTTAAATGAGGTACTCATAGGCGGAATCAGGGGGTACAGGGGCTCATATAACCCCCAACCTGGAATCTCTCGGGAGTTATTTATTTTCCTTTTTCTTCCTTTTTTTTTATGTATTTTTTTTCTCTTTTGCTTTTCTCTTGCTTTTGTTTTATCATCAAAGTGACGCAAAAAAAATGATAGCAATTCTCTTTGTAAACTAATTAAAGATAAAAAGTTAAAGAAATAAAATAATTTCTTTTGAATCCCACTATAGTGATCATAAATTCATCATAGCTTTATCCTATCAAAATTATTAAATCTATCTTTTATTTTTATTTTTTTTACTAGAATTCCTTCTTTCAAGTTAATTAATCCCATGAACCATAATATAAAGTTTTAAATATATAATATTATAATTTATAATTTATCTATAGGTTGACAAGAGTTGGAATAGAATGTTGTGAAGTACAATAATTGGGCAAAATGAATTTAAAAGAAGCACTTCAAGCATCAATAAATAATTTTTTTTACTGATATATTTTGATCCCCCTCTAAAAATGTTCTGGTTCTGCCATTGGGTACTAGATATAATATATATATATATATATATATATAGAGAGAGAGAGAGAGAGAATTAATGCATGAATCACGGGGAGAGAGATTTCTGCTCTTAAAAATAAAATCTATCATTTTCTTTTGGTTAGACTTCAAATATTATCAATTAGCAAATTTACTCCTTTCGTCCCATTTATAGGATTTACAAAAATTAAAGATGTATTACACTTTTACCTTTACCCCTAAAAATAATTTCTAAGTTTAGTAATTATTATATGGGTATGATTTTTTATTTTAAATAGACTAATTCCAACCATACTCAAAAATAAGTAAAATGAGCTTTTATTGGGAGCTCTTTGTTTGTACTATATTTGTTTGTGCCAATTTGTGCCATGCACCAATATTGAAATGATATTTCTTCCACTTTGATCAATTTGATTACCGATCACATTATAGTATAAACACAAGTCTTTAATATGATCAATTTGATTGAACAATTAAGATAATAGGGTTTTGTTATGGATGGAGAATTGAGCCAAGATTTGATCTTGCAGTCACTTCCGGACTCCTTCTCACAATTGTTGTGAATTTTTCATATAAACAAGCTAGATATCAGCCTCGCTGATTTGCTTAACATGTTGAAAATGCTGAGAGTCACTTTCCAACCAAGAAAGACCAAGTCGTACTGGTAGGGGTCAAATGATCTTCTGAAAAGAAGAACGATTCTAAGAAGATTAAAAGAAAGGATAATAAGAACAAAACTGATACGAATAGCAAAGGAGTTTGCTTCCACTGCAATAAGCCTAGACACTGGAAAAGAAACTGCGAGAAACATCTTGCAGAGGCTAACCAAAGAAGCTTAGTGAAGTTTCGGTTACAGATACAAGTTTGTTCATAATTAAAATAAATTTTTCTTTAAGTCAATGTTCTACTTGGGTATTGGATACCGTCTTTGGTTCTTATAAATATAGATTTAAAAAGGGACCAAGCAGAAGTAGAAAGATAAACAAGGGATAAGTAATCATATGTGTGGGAAATGAAGCAAAGGTTGTTGCATTAGCCATAGGAACTTATAGTTTAGCATTGCCTACGGGCAAGTCTATTAAGTCAATAAGTTGTTATTGTATTCCAGTTCTCGTTAGAAACATTATTTCCCTTTTTGTTGATAATTTTAGGTATTATATTTAAGAACAATTATTGTTCTATTTATAATAATAATATTTTTTATAGAACTGGTTATTACTTAATGGACTTTGTGTACTTAACTTACATGAAAATTATTTTGCAAATTGAACAAACTAGTATAAGAAAAGGAGATGATCATTCAGAGAGTGAAATATTTGTATTTGATGAAATACAAGTCTGAATCATTTGAAAAGTTCAAAAAATTTAGAGATGAAACTAATTGGGAATGTATTAGGATTCTTCAATTAGATCGAGGAAGAAATACTTGTGCAATAAGTTTCTAGATCATCTAAAATGATTTTTTCACAATGGATGCCTCCTGATACGTAATAATTAATTGATGTATCTGAAAGGAAAAATCGTACCTTGTTGGACATGGTGCAGTCCATAATGATTTTTATCGACATTCCAGTATCCTTTTGGGGTCAATCCTTAGAAATAGCTGCATATCTATGGAAAAGGTAACCTCAAAATCCAGCCCCAAGACTCTATAAGAGTTATGGACATGGAGGATTCCTAATCTTAAGTATGTTAATATAAGGGGTTGTCCAGCTTATGTGAAAGGGTTTCAAAAGGATAAGTTTGGGATAAGATTTGACAAGTGAAAATTTGTGGGACATCCTAAAGTAAGTTTAGGGTATATGTTTTATAATCCTACTTAGCAAAATGTGTTTGTTGCGAAACACGCTGCCTTCTAAGATAAATGTGTTTATCATTAAGGGGCTAGTGGGAGGATAATAGATCTTGAAGAGTTCATGTGACACCCCCAAATCTGGGTACTTCATTCCCACAAGATTTGGTGTTCACTTTCCATTTATTCATTTCTAACTACCCAAATATAATAAAATTTAAACAATAAACCTTCCCATTAAAGGGTTAAATCATTAAATCCAATAAAATCTCAGGCTATCTAACCTTAAACATTCATCAAACGTGGAAAAGTAAATAATTACATCACAGTAGTTAAAATAAAGTCTGACATCATAAAAGTCAATAAATTTACAAGTCTTCAACACTTGTTCATCTTTTCTTTTCCTTAGCTAATGGTTGGTTCATCAACCTTCTCAATTTTAGCTGCAATGGTTATATAAGCAAGAGTTAGCAAAACAAATGCGTACTTGAAACGACAATGAATAATAACAACATAATAACTGCCAACGAATAGGCTCAATAGAACTGAATAATATTTTCTAACATTGATAATCAAGAACTAAAATTCAGAATTTGAAATATATCTGAAGGTCACAAGACTATGAACTATGTCCAAGGTTATAAATATTCTTTCAACTTAAACCTAAACAGTCATAAGACTGTAGGGACTCCCCGTATTTAGGGTGATCAGCCATTTGTACAATGTATTGTGCACAAACATCTAAACGCTAACGTGTAATAAATCCCCTATAATAGGGTTGTTCTTCTAAGTTTTAGAATACAAGTCCGCACCAAAGTAAGTTTGGTTTGGATAAGCTTCAAGGGTAATTTAGAGTTTAACGAACATCAACTAAGGATTAGTTGAATCAAAACTTAATAATGTTTCAAGGGTTTGATAACAATATGTTATAGAATAGTTATGAGCTACAATGGAATAAACATAATGCATTAAAGTCATACTTTAGGAATAAATTTAAAAGCATCAAAAGATATACTAAACCTTGGTTGAACAATAATAATAAGCTAAGGTTACATTCTTTTTCGATAAAGAAACAGAATTAGAAACTTTGTTAAATGTAAGTGTAGGTTTAGGAATAAGAACTTGTTCAATAAAGTTACAACTTGAATAATCATAATTGATTTAGGGTAATGAACTTGCATAACAATGATAAACAAGATAGGATAAGGATCTTGGTTTACATAAAGAAATAGGGTTTAGGGAACTTGCGCAATCATAATCATGATAAAGATAAGTACTTGCATTCATTATAAAGAGAATGAAGTTAGGAAACTTACTTTACATAACGAAAGTAAGGTTTAGGGAACTTGCTTAAAGTAAGTAAAGTTAGGGTAAAGAAACTTGCCTCGTGTGTAAGCTACATAATTATAACGCACGTTCACCAAAATACCCTACACATACCATTAGAATTGTAATATCGATTAGTTATACTAACATTAACCTTATAAGTTCCATTCACCATCTTATTTCAGTTATAACCTTTAACTTGAGGTCTAATCATAATGATCAACCACATAACACGAATCAGAAACTCACTAACATATAACATAAAGCTATAGCATTCAATTCTCATCTCTAACTTTTACAAATATCGAGTTTCAATCATTTTATAACTTGTTAATAAACAACTTAAAATCTTCATATTTGGTATTACAATGTAACTACAATATGTTATAACATCATATAACATGATTAGCATCTTTTTATGTTTATAAGATTAGGTTATAATTGCATGCTATGGACTGAACTAAAAAAAATAACAAAACAATTTTTGTTAAGGGGTTGGCACGATTGCGCCAACTTAAGCTTTGGCACCAGCGCGGCCGTACTGGTGTGCAAACTTGGATTCTGCAGTCGCAAACTTGGCCTCTTTTAATATATGTCAGTTATATTTTATTTTTATTTATTATTTTTTTTAAAAAAAACCATAAATCCTTATTTGGCAAAACAAGATTAAAATAAAGAGTTAATCATTGCTTAAGCATTGTTTGGCAAAAACAAGATTAAAATAAGAATTTCAAAAGCTCTAAGGCTTCGTTTGATAAAAACCAAATTAAACTCTTTTAATTTTTTTTTATAACTCATTTATAATATATTTTATTGTCCCACTTTATTTACTAAAATTCCCATATTCAAATTTAACTAAATTAAAACTAACAACTTATTAAATCAATTTGCCACATAATCCAATACAACAAAATTATAATTTTATTATAATTTTATTTAATAAATTAACACATCACATTAATTACTAAATCAAATTTAAACAATTCATTTAATCCTTATCAACTCTCTAATTTAATTATTAAATTAAATTAGAATATTATTCATAATAATTAATTCATCACTCTTTTATTTTAATTAACTTCAAAATACCAAATTACCAATTATCAACTTAATTAACTTATTACCTTAATTAAGTTAATTCCCATAACTCATGAATTATTTATTTAACTAATAAATAATTAAATTAAATAAATATTTATTTAACAATAAACACATCAATTAAAATATTTATTTAATTTAATAAATATTTGAAATTATAATTAAAATTCTGGATTGTTACATCCTTCACTTCTTACAAGGATTCTGTCCCTAGAATGATAATTCAAACAACTCATTCATCACATTCTTCTCTCCTTACAAGGATTCTATCCCCAGAATCGAAGACACAGATTAAACAAATAACTCAGGATAGTTCTTCATTATTTTGTCTTCGAGTTCCCACGTAGCTTCTTTGGCATTGTGGTTCCTCCATATCACCTTTATGGAAGGTATCACTTTATTCTTCAGCACTTGTTCTTTCCTGTCAACTATCTGGATAGGAATCTCCTTATAGGATAAATCTTTATCGAACTGTAATGGTTCATACTCGATCACATGCTTGTAATTGGGTTTATACGGTCGTAGCACCGAAACATGAAAAACATTGTGAACATGTTCCAACTCTGGAGGTAGAGCTACCTCGTAAGCTACTTCACCTATTCTTCGCAGCACCTCAAAGGGTCCAATAAATCTCGGGCTTAGATTTCCCTTTTTACCAAAACGAATCTTCCCCTTCCAAGGAGAAAATTTTAGGAAAACAAATTTCTTAGGTTAAATTCACGATTTTTGTGACGCCCCCGAATCTGGGTCCTCTGACCCCGGTTCGGTCATCACGAAAACATACAAGCATCCACCTCTAAACAACATACGATAACTAAAATGCAGAAATATAATAAACGTATGTCGTTCATTCAAAAGGTGTTACTAGTCCCAAGATACGATAACCTTAATATCATCTTACAAACATACCCTAAAATAAACATTAGGGTTCATATTACATAATAGTAACTTAAACTAGGCATAAGGCAAAGTCTGCTCCTTTCCACTATTCTACATCTTTCCTTTACCCTTATCCTTCCCCGAGGTCTCGGGCTTAGCTGCAATATATTCATGATATAGCAAGGATGAACAACAAGTTTGCTCAACAAGTTTAAATACAATAATAAGGATATATCATGATGAATGGAAAAATATCTGGCAATGGATTCAACAATATGAATATCTGAAGGATTCAACAATATGAATATCATAAGCAAAGATAATAATTGCTCTTAGAATAACTGCTAGTCAAATAAACTTTGAACTATAACACTCCAATGGAATCAATAGCTAATTGACCCTTTGGTTACTGGCTACAGAATAAGTACTTGAGGGGATTAGCCTCACGTACTCTATGTATATGTATAACATTCAAATTTGCTCTGTGTATCTTATATTAGATACCAGGGGTACTCCCCTATCATAAAAGGGTGTTCTTTCAGTCTAAGAATCCTTACCCTCAATAAGTTTGGATAGCTTTTATAAAACTTCATACACTTGTCTGACCGAACAAAGGTTCAGACTCTATCTCACACAGTTCAAGAATTATTTGAACTTTAAATGATGTACAAGTCCAATGCTGTAACAACTCAAGTACACTAAGTGCGAATATCAATAATATCAATGTGGAATAATTGTAAGGTAATTAAACCACTTAATAACATGCTTGGAAATAAGATTCAAGCTTAAATGAATAACTTTCAATTCAACAATAACCTACTCAATACAATATGAGAAGGATAAGAAAATTTCACAACAAACAAAGTTGTGTAAGTTAGGAAACATTGCAACACAATAAACTAGTGTTCGGATACTTGCTCAATATAAATTTGAGTAAGTTTAGGAAAACTTGCACAATAAAAGTAGGGTTCAAGGAACTTGCTCAATAATAATTGGAGTAAGTTTAGGGAAAACTTGCTCAAGTAAAAGAGTAAGAATTCAGGCAACTTGCCTGTTTGCTCAGCTACAATATAATACTAGCTTTAACTAACTCGCATTGAAACGACCTAACATTAACAAGTTGGTCTTTCAATTAGTATAATAAAAACTAGTGCAGTCTACACTTAAAAGAATCAAGTCATCACATAGCATGCTTCTCAGCACATTATATGGCATATTGGTCATATATGACAAGGTACAGAAATCATATAAGCATGCCTTAAATTTTAGAACCAAAACATAATCTATTTGTAGATCGCAAGATGGCGTGAAGCTGCCTTTGATCTATCTATAGGGGGGCGCAATTTGCACATCCCTTGGCCAAACCAAGGTTGAGCTGCTACTCTCCTGACTTCAGTCCAACTCCAACACACCAATTACACATATATTTTAACATACATACATGCTAGAGTTTCACATATAACACATGGCCATCTTGAATTCATTACTTCAAGTTTAACTTACACTTTATATGTCATTAAAACACAAAAGTCATGTAATCATTTGTGCCTTACAACTTGATCATTCAATACTCAATAGTCATGCTTGTATTTAGACAACACATATATACTTTACCCACATAGTTCACATTTTAGAAATTTCCTTTTCATGACTATGTATGAATAAGTGAGAACCATACATTAATCAAACGATATTCATGCCAATATATCTATAAGCATAATGAGTCCTAATATGCAAGCTTGCATGGTCATAACATATTTTACTCATTTCTTGATGACATTAGCTTTCTCATTCTAATTTTCTTTGAATTTTACACCAAGTCAACTTAGCATATACAAGGCATATTAGCATATAACTCTCATGCATTTACAACATATATTAAAGTCACATATGCATGCTCAAATGGTCAGAACTTACACGATAAAAGTCTTGGTCAAGTTCACTTTGAAAAGTCTTAAGTTTTCTTATCTTTGAAATAGTCTTAACTTTTAATCATGTATGCTAGTGTGTTCAATCACTTTAGTCTTATATTTCATGTCAATATAAACCATATCATCTCACTCATAAAGTCAGAATGCTCACATGATGTGTTCGTGACAAAGTTCACTTTCGAACTTTCAATTTCATTTCAAGACCACAAGTATTGTGTCAATCATATGTACTAACATTGTTATACTTGTTCATACCACATGCATTTGCTTATGTGTGTGTGCTAAAATAGTTTACATGATTGCTCTAACCATGTGTCAACAAGTTCGCACAATGAAACATATGAGAACACATCCAGTGCAGTGCAGTGCAGCATGTAATTGCTACCGCACCCTAAGTACAATTAGGGCGTGAATTACGCCATTATGCGCATCGAGAGGCAATAACTTACTCTATTTTGCAGAGTATCAAACATCAACACTTCTCTTTGATTTAAACATACTTAATACCATCATTTAAGAGTTCAAACATGTATGGCTACTTCCTAAACACATCATGGCATGCCAAATCACTTTGATTAACAAAAAATTTCAAGTAATGACAAGAATTTGACAAAACCCATTTCAGGAACACAAGTTAAGATTTTATACCTCTTGGAGCTAAATGACTTACTTTCTTTCCTCTGAACTTGCTAGCCTCTTCTATGGAAAACCCACACTCAAATTCAAATTCTCAGAGGTTCCACAGATAAATAACATCAACATAAACTCTGAGAATTGGGCTACTATTTATAGAAGAACCTTGGACTGGGAATTAGATTTGCATGAAAGGTTGAGACTGGAATGTAGAAGAAGAATACATTGGTTCTTAAGGGGTTACTCAACCACCCACCATCAGCTACCTTCCTAGACAATAATCAGAGACTTGGAAGTTACGTATATAAGGTGTAGGTTACTGTTCATGTACCTTTGTGACACTCATTTTGGGGCAAGAGCAAAATCTCAGCATTTTTTATTCTAAGGCTTGGTTTGGAAACTATAATTCCCATAATGTAATATAAATGTGTTACTACTACTACAAAAAGGAAATTTGGGATTTATTTACGTACTCACATTATATAACCTATGTACATTAAATACACGCAGTAAAATAACGCAGTTAAGTATTATTGTCCGGGTAGTTCCATAATTATCTCTACTACTCATATAGCCATATTATAACATTATTATATATCTAGTGTACACACATAATTTCTTTTCCCAATTTCTGGGATACATAGATAGTCATTTATTTCTGTTTAACAATCACTTATGATTTTATTGCACTACTTGATACTCCATATCATTAGAATATATTCTTATTATATGATTCTATGCATGCCACACATGACACTAATGTTCCAATTCATTTTCTATAGCGAACCCTAATCGACTTCAGATCGACACCTTTGGCATACCAAGGCTTATTTTGTATCATTGACTTGAGAATGGCAGCACTGTATGGGTCCTCGGCAAATGGCAAAATAGGTTAGCTTTAAGCCAGTTCCAATTCTTATCACCACATAAGTTTCATATGGGATAATTTAACTTCTTCAATGGTGATATACCCATACATGACATAATTCAATATGTTCAACTCTTGCCACCATATTCAAATAAATTGAATATTTAATCATTAAGAATCCTAATAATTCTTTGATATCAAACTCTTAGGGTTAGTCTACTAATTTAAATAAACTATTAGTGACTCCCTTTAATCATTTCATACATTCTCATAACCACATAAGGTCTAAATAAACTCACAAAACTAACTCATAAAAAATATTAAATCACATATTTAATTAATAAGAAGTTTAAAATTTGTGGACGTTACATCCCTCCCCCCTTATAAAAATTCTGTCCTTGGAATTGCAAAAATAAGGTTACTCAAATAAAAAACGGATAATTCGCTCTCATTTTCTCTTCTAGCTCCCACGTAGCTTCTTCTACTGCTTGATTCCTCCAGAGAATCTTAACGGAATGGATAATCTTATTCCTCAACTTCTGTTCCTTCCTGTCTAGTATCTGGACAGGAACTTCCTCATATGATAAGTTTTTCTCGACTTGAATTGGTTCATAGGAGATAACATGCTTGTAGTCTAGTTTATATGACCGTATTACTGACACATGAAACACATTGTGAATGTGCTCAAGTTCAGGAGGTAACGCTACCTCATATGCCACTTCATCGACTCGCCTCAGAATCTTGAATGGTCCTATGAACCTAGGGCTTAACTTTCCCTTCTTCCCAAAACGAATCTTCCCTTTCCAGGGAGATACTTTCAGAAAAGCATAACTTCCTAATTCAAAATCTCTCTTCTTACGATGTAAATCCGCATACTTCTTTTGGCAATTTTGAGCTGCTACTAATCGTGCTCTTATCACGTTGATGATTTCTACCGTCTGTTGTGCCAATTCTGGTCCCAACAGTCGACGTTCTCTAACTTTGTCCCAGCATAAGGGCGTTCTACATTCCCTCCCATACTAGCATGATAACTATTATTATACGCGAACTCTACTAATGGAAGGTGATCCTCCTAACTACCCTTGAAGTCCATCACACAAGCTCGGAGCATGTCTTCAAGTGTTTAAATTATTCTCTCGCTCTGCCCATTGATTTGTGGATGATACCGCTCGTAGTTGTGTCCCCATTCTTTCTTGAAGACTCTTCCAGAATTTTGACGTGACTCGCGGATCTCTATCTGATACAATAGATACCGGCACCCCATGCCTTGAGATAATTTCCTTAACATACAATTTGGCTAACTGGTCTAAACTATACTTAATCCTAATCGGCAAAAAGTGAGCTGACTTAATAAGACGATCTACAATCACCCATATGGCGTCGTGCCCTTTCTGCGTTGCCGGAAGTCCCACCACAAAGTCCATTGTGATGTGCTCCAATTTCCATTCTGGAATCTCTAATGGTTGTAATAACCCGCTTGGTCGTTGGTGCTTTGCCTTTACTCTCTGACAAGTTAGACATCTACTTACGCATTCCGCAACCTCTCTCTTCATGTTTGGCCACCAGAAGTGGTGACGTAAATCTTGGTACATCTTTGTGCTTCACAGGTGTATCAAGTATCTCGTCTTGTCTTGCTTTCTTGCAAAATCTCCCTCGCATGATTCGGTACTAACGGTACCCAAATTCGTCCTTCAAATCTTAGCAGTCCAGTGCCATCAATCTTAAATTTCAACTCATCACCTTCAGTTAATCGCTTCTTGATGTTATCGCAATCTTCATCCTTTTCTTGTGCCTCTTTAACCTTATCCAATAAAGTCGGGCTCGCTGTCACTGAAAATAATTGTTCATTGGTCTCCATCGGATACTTAATCTCCAAGTCTAGTCATTCGAAATCCTTCACCAATTAATCTTGAATGGTTAACTTCAATAACTTCTCTCTGCCTTTTCTACTCAAGGCATCTGCCACTACATTTGCTTTGCCTGGGTGGTACAAAATCTCACAATCATAATCCTTGATCAATTCTAACCATCAGCGCTGCCTCATGTTTAACTCTTTCTGCATGAAGATATACTTCAGACTCTTGTGATCTGAATATATCTCACACTTCTCGCCATATAAATAATGCCTCCAAATCTTCAAGGCAAAAACTACCGCTGCTAACTCCAGATCATGAGTTGGATATCCCTTTTCATAATCTTTTAGCTGACATGAAGCGTACGCAATGACCCTGCCTTGTTGCATCAGTACACAACCAAGACCCTTTTGTTACACATCACTATACACTACAAATCCTTATGTGTTGTCCGGTAAAGCCAACACAGGTGCTTGACTAAGCCTCTTCTTCAATTCTAGGAAACTCTCTTCATACTTCTCCGTCCAAACAAACTTAACTATTTTTCTGGTAAGATTGGTCAATAGCGATGCTAATTTCAAAAAATCCCGAATAAATCTTCGATAGTATCCCACCAATCCTAAGAAACTCTTGATTTTGGTCGACGTCTTCGGTTTCTCCCAATTAATAACCGCTTTTACCTTCGCTGGATCCACCAAAACACTATTCTTGTCGATAACGTGCCCTAAAAACTGTACTCTCTGCCACCAAAACTCACACTCGGAATGTTTTTCCTCCGTCTCTGAATACACTAGAATGTCATCGATGAATACGATAACAAACTTATCCAAATACTGTTTGAACACTCTGTTCATCTAATCCATAAAGGCTGCTGGCGCGTTCGTTAATCCAAATGACATTACCAGAAACTCAAAGTGTCCATACCGAGTTCTAAATGCTGTCTTTGGAATATCCTCCGGTCTCACTTTCAGTTGGTGATAACCGATCCTCAAGTCAATCTTTGAAAAGTACTTTGCCCCCTTTAACTGATCAAACAAATCGTCTATCCTAGACAACGGGTACTTGTTCTTAATGGTGACCTTGTTCAACTCTCGGTAGTCAATACAAAGTCTTAGCGACCTATCCTAATTCTTTACGAATAAGACTGGTGCTCCCCACGGTGATACGCTCGGTCGAATGTATCCCTTATCTAATAACTCTTGTAATTGAGACATTAGTTCTTTCATCTCTACCTGTGCCATACGATACGATGCTTTGTATACTAGTGCTGTCCCTGGTGCCAAATTAATGAAAAACTCTATCTCTCTATCCGATGGCAATCCCAGAATTTTGTCTAGGAAGACATCAACGAAATCCCTTACAATAGGTATCTGACTTAGTTCACCCTCGACTCGTCGAGTATCAACTACATGAGCCAAATAACCTATACAACCCTTCCTAAGCAATCTCTGCGCTTGCACCATCGTCAGATAATGAGATTGTCTCGGCGATTTACTACCATAAAATACCACCTTTGACTTATTCAGAGTCTTAAGGTGTACACACTTCTTCTTATAGTCTATAATTGCTCCGTGAACCAATAACCAATCCATTTCAAGGATTACATCGAACTCCCCCAAACGAATGGGTATCAAATCCACTCTGAGCTTAAATCCTCACAATTCGGTATAACAATTCCTATGAATGTATTCTACGGGAATAATTTCCTTGTTCGCTATTTCTACGTTCATAGGGTGTTCTAACCTCTCACGAGGTATGTCTAACTGTTTAGCAAATTATTCGGAAACAAAAGAGCAGGTAGCACCTAAATCAAATAACACGTATGCATCTATATCATTGATCGGAATGATACCTGACACTACATCCTTAGACTCCACTGCATCCTATATGGTCATGTTGAACGTTCGTGCCGTTGGTCAATTGGCTTGACTGGCTGACCCTCTAATTTTCAGTCCATTGTTGTTGTTGTTATGGTTGTCGCTAGCTGCATCGCCCTTTTTCTTCGGGCAGTCCTTAATTTGATGGTTTGCGGCTGCACACGAGAAACATCCTCCTTTCGGCTTATTCGGACATTGAGGAGCCATGTTCCCCGGTTATCCGCAACGATAACAAACACTCTTTCCCTTCATACACTCCCCCGAGTGACTCCTCCCATAGTTGTTACACTTCATACTTTTCTTAGCCTCTCCCCCGGACTTATTACCTTCAGAGGATTGGCTCTCTGTCCATTTGCGCTTATTGGGGTTGCTGCCTCCACTGCTTCCCCCTTTCTGCCCTTCCTGAATCGAGTGATGGCTTCATTGCCTCCTTTGGCAATGATAGCCCTTTCCAAAAGATTAGAGTAAGTCTTAATCTTCAACACAACCACTGCATTTTGCACCCATGGTTTCAGTCCTAATTAGAACCTTCTTGCTTTGCTGGCCTCTGTGTCAACCTGATGTGAAGCGAATCAGGCTAACTCATTAAATCTCACCGCGTACTTTGCGACAGACATATTACCTTGTTTCAGTTCCAGAAACTTAACTTCCATATCCTGTTGCGTATTCTCCAAGAAGTAATTCTCAAGGAATAGCTCCTTAAATCTCTCCTAAGGAATAACTCCTTCGTCTGCTCGGCCCCTATTGGCTTTCCATCGATAGTTAGCTTCGCCCTTCATCATGAAAGTGGAAAAACTCATCTTTTGTGCTTCGGCCATGCGTGCAACCTCAAACACCTTCCCCATCTCTTCTATCCATGTCTGGGCTTCAATTGGGTCCAGGATTCCTTGGAACTTTGGTGGTCATACCAATTTAAAGTCCTTAAAGCTAGCCAAGTTTTGTCTTGGCTGTCCTGCTGCTGGTGGGGGTCTATTTTGCATTGCCTCAGTTAACAGGTTAACGAAGTTCTGCATTGGATCAACATTTTCCCCTCTGCCATTGTTAACGGATCCTTCCTCCCTCTGATTCCACGGTATTCTTCTAGGCGACATGATCTGAGGAAAGGAAGAAAACTATTAGGCTTTATTTGATATGCTATCCATATTAGCATTAAGAAGTTTAAGACGTCTATCAATCATTTTTGATTTAAATAAACAACTTCATTATCACAATAAAACTCGATGGATTTCTTCAACCCATCACTTACATACTCTACTTGAGTTTTCTACTAAGGTTATAACCTAGGTTTTGCATTCCTAACGTTTATAACCTATGGCTCTGATACCAACCTGTGACGCCCCCGAATTCGGGTCCTCTGACCCCGGTTCGGTCATCACGACAACATACAAACATCTACCTCTAAACAACATACAATAACTAAAATGCGGAAATATAATAAACGTACGTCGTTCATTCAAAAGGTGTTACTAGTCCCAAGATACGATAACCTTAATATCATCTTACAAACATACCCTAAAATAAACATTAGGGTTCATATTACATAATAGTAATTTAAACTAGGCACAAGGTAAAGTCTGCTCCTTGCCACTATTCTACATCTTTCCTTTACCCTTGTCCTTCCCTGAGGTCTCGGGCTTAGTTGCAATATATTCATAATATAGCAAGGATGAGCAACAAGTTTGCTCAACAAGTTTAAATACAACAATAAGGATATATCATGATGAATGGAAAAATATCTAGCAATGGATTCAACAATATGAATATCTGAAGGATTCAACAATATGAATATCATAAGCAAAGATAATTATTGCTTTTAGAATAACTGCTAGTCAAATAGACTTTGAACTATAACACTCCAATGGAATCAATAGCTAATTGACCCTTTGGTTACTGGCTACAAAATAAGTACTTGAGGGGATCAGCCTCACGTACTCTATGTGTGACGCCCCCAAATCTGGGTATCTTCTAACCCGACAGATGGTGCTACACGGTACTACCATTCACACATACATTCAATTGAAAAGTCTCAAAAGAACGAATATGTCTTCTATATATTCAAAATAATATTACATTTCCCCAGATTATTTATAACCAATACATTTGTTCTTGTCATAATATTCAATATATTATAAATATCCATCTATACTATTACATAAGAAATCTAAGGGTTCGTCTTTGCCTTGCCCTTATCCTTGTCGGAGCCTTCGGTCCGTTCGATCTTAGCTGTGTTCATAGGTTTCAAGAAAGAGTGAACATGGCTAGCTCAGCAAGTACTACAATTATAATAAACAACATGCTTGAAACATAGAACTCGTATATCTTCAATAACTGATAATAGTTACGAAGTACTATCGATAACTCAAAATAGCACTTCTTTTCATTCAAAACTTTTTACAACAACAATATTCAGTAAAACATCAATTCCAGTCCAAGACCTTGAGCATTTCATAAGTTCTTTTGAAAAGGACATCCCGACAGTAAGTTCGTAAGTCCGACATTACTTACGAGCACATCTAGGTGATCAGCCTATAGTACTATGTTGATCAACACTACATTCATTAAACGTGTATACGTTTAAGTTGTGGTAACCTCACGTGCCTGTCGTTTGCCGACAAAACATTTTTAGCATACTCAGTCTTCGTTTGAAAACCACACCAATATAACTTGGTAAACATTAACCATGCTTGAAAGAAACATAATATAAGTCTAGCCGAAAGAATTGGTTTTGACTTCATCATACAAGACTTCATGCGTAGGATATACATGAATTTCAAAGCTTGTCGGATGGCTGGAACAAGGGTTAGAATACTTGCCTTTAGCGTCTACTACAATTAATAACATGTTCTCGATTTAAGTCTTTAAGTCTCTACTGTAATTAATAATATCACATAACACATTTGGTCATGAATGAACATGTGTGGTTCCTAATGTATCTTACCCTTCTTCTTAATGTAATTATGACTTAGATTTATTACTATTTGTTCCGGCTTCTTGTTATGTTGTTCTTACATTGTCATTACTTCATATTTGATTACTTATCTTCAACATAATTAAGGTTTAATACTACCTTAAACCATGTTCATCAAGCTTTAGTTCATTACTAAAGAGTTACTATCCATATTATACTTGTAAACTATCTTTTTGTCGTCTAAACCCTAGAATTGGCTATGCACCATGTATGTATCATATGTATATCTCATGGCATGTAGAAGTTAGCGATAACCCGAGCTTTCTACCTTGGCTGGCTTGCGCTCAAACTCAACAATCTTGTTCTTGCCGCGGTAGCGACTCTGCGATATTTTATTGCCTTTGTGCACAAGATCTTCTTTGCGCCATCATTTGGCCTTGGGTTGGCGCTACGGCGCCAACTCTGTGCACCAGAAAATTTTGACAGACTTTTTATTTTTGCGAAACTCTCGGACACATAACTTCTTCGTTATAAGTCCGAATTGGCTTGTTCAAGAGCCTACAGTTCACAAATTACATACTATACACGTTCATGCAAGAATTTTATCTATTTGACTTTGTTTGCTAAAATTTCACCTATTAGTTCATTTTTAACGAAAACGATAAACGTTCATGAACGTTCAACGCTCGTTTCTTCGTTCTAAGTTGGAATCCGGTCATTTTTGAGTCCGCAACTCTATAATGCCAAATATGACTTGTCTCCATCGAAAACCAACGTTTCCGAGTTCAAACACAAAATATGACTTCCATTCCGAGAATTTCATGAATTCGACGATTATCGTCTAATTGTGTGAATTCCGGCGAAACCTCATTACTTGTTCAACTCTTGATAGTCGATACAAAGCCTTAACATCCGTCCTTCTTTTTGACAAATAGTACCGGTGCTCCCCACGACGAAACACTCGGTTGAATGTACTTCCTGTCCAATAGTTCTTGTAACTGCACCATCAACTCCTTCATCTCCACTGGTGCCATACGATACGGTGCCTTAAAAACTGGTGCCACTCCTGGCACTATGTCTATTATAAACTCTGTCTCCCTATCCGGCGGAAGACCCGACAATTTACTCAAAAATACATCAGCAAATTCTTTCACTATAGGTATTTGTTCCATGGTTGCTACCACTCTCTAGGTATCAATAACATGACACAGATAACCTACACATCCCTTCCTCAATAATTTTCTAGTTTGTGTCATGGTTAGACAACACGAACGTCCCGACGATCTATTCCCGTAAAATACTACCTGAGGTTGTCTTAACATTTTAATGTTAACACATTTCTTTTGACAATCTATAATTGCCCCATGGTTAACTAACCAATCCATTCCGAGAATTACATCGAATTCTCCTAACTTTATTGGTATCAAATCTACCGATAATTTACAAACCCGTATATCTACGCAACAACTCCTATGAACATCTTCAACATGAATTATTTCTTCGTTTGCTACCTTAATATTTAAAGGTATAGGAAACTTTTCGGGAAGTAATCCTAATTGTCTAGCAAAATTGCATGCTATAAACGAACAAGTAGAACCCGAATCAAATAGCACGTAAGCATTTATGTCATTGATCGGAATAATACCTGCGACGATGTCCCCTGATGCAATGGCATCTTGGACTGTCATGTTAATGGTACGGCCCATCGGCCTACCCGGATGCGCTGGACCACTAATAGCTAACTTACATTACTAGTACCCTTTCCCCGTCCGTCCCATTCTTTAGGCGGCCATGTGGTCAGTTGACCAACACACAAAGAATACGTGATTCTTTTTTGAACTTAGACAGTTAGGCGAGATATGCCCTTCCTGTCCACAGTTGTAGCATAGGGCCTTCCCCTTAAGACAGACTCCTAAATGAGTCTTCCCGCAGGTCTTGCAAGCCTCCATCCTCCTCTTCAGATCTCCTAGCTTCACTCCGGTATTCCCAGAGCTGAATGCCTTCCTCTTTTGTCCCTCTCCACTACTGCTGGCTCCTTCGACATTTACTCCCCCATCCACTTTCCCCTTGCTCTTCTTGTCCTTGTGGTATTGACTCAGAGCCTCACTACCACCTTTGGCGATTATCACCTTCTCTAAAATGGTTCCAAATGAAGTACTTTGGAACACCGAAATACGGTTATAGAGCCAGGGTTTCAAGCCCTGCTCGAACCGTTGTGCCTTCCTAACCTCGGTATCCACCTGGTGTGGAGCGAACCTCGCCAGTTCATTAAACTTGGCGGCGTATTGGGGAACCGTCATGTCCCCTTGTTTCAACTCAAGAAATCGCATCTCCATCCTTCCTTGCATGCTCGTGGGAAAGTAGTTCTCGAAGAATATCTCCTTGAACCTCTCCCATGTCAGATTCTCTATCTCGGCCCTAGCCTGATTGGCTTCCCACCAAAAGTTGGCCTCTCACTTCATCATATAGGTTGCAAAGGCAACCTCCTGGGCCTCATCGACATTTGCTATTACAAATGCCTTCTCTATTTCCTTCACCCACGTTTGGGCTTCGATAGGGTCCGTAGTTCCTTTGAACTCCGGCGGACCCACGCTCTTAAAATCCTTAAAGGTAATAGCTCGTGCTACTCCTGGATTTACGGGGATATTAGCCCCTGTTCTATTAAAGGTAGCTGTTAAAAGGTTTACAAACTCCTGCATCGGGTTAACTGTACCTCCCTCCGATTGATTCATATTAGCTCCTTGATTACGTTGTACTCTTCTTGGCGGCATTTTGCTGATACAATAAACACATTTCGTTATTATTCCTTTCTTTATTAGTTATTATTTGATATTAAACAATAACTTCAACATCCATTGCTCATTGTTTTCCATAAAAAGGCTTATATTCATTCTTTGTAGTATAATACTACATCAGTTACATTACACAGCTTAAGCTGATTACATTACTTTCCCGCTATTGCTTTCCAAAAATTTGGATTTACAAAAGACTACCCTTCGCTATACAAAATAGGGATTTATGACACTACTAAGTACAAAATATTTACATACTTAAACTACTCTAGCTACTATTAGATTATATCTACCTTAAGGCATTATCGAAATCTGCCTTGGCAAGACCGGCAATGATATCACGGCTGATAGTATGTCATGGCGCCTTCTACCTCTCTAGGATAACCACTACCCTCATCACTTGAAATCTATGTGAGAACTCCTATGAATATAGGACATTCTCCCTATCTTCTGCAGTTTGGTCTTTAGCTCCTCCTTGAGCTCAAAGACCTCATGTTTCAGCTTATGGACCTTGTCCTTAGCCAAAACCCTTTTATCGTGCTCCTACTCCCACATGGACTCCACATCAGTCTTGTCCTCTATGACAACTTGGAGCTCTGCCTTTATCTCCTTGACCTCTTGACAGTAGTGGATATTTCTATCCAATATTGACATGAACAACGACATCATAGACCCCCCCAGGAGCTATCTCTGCTGCTATAGCTACTGGATTGAAGGATACTACCTCCACCTCCTCCTCTATCATACCATCGAATACTGACATGAGGTCAGGATCCTCTGAGTCTCCAGACTCAATAACAACTATCTCAGGCTCTGCCGCTATGGGGTTCTGTATGACCTCTACTTGGTTCACAGACTCTTCACTAACAGTCTGTCCATCTACATGCATTCCATTTACTCCTGACATCTACACAAAACAATTAAGTTGATTAGTACACGTCAGTAGAATAGTAAAAACACATAACATAATCATAATGCATTTTTATGAAGTTATTTTCTTCTTTTACTTCTTTGACTTCTCTTAAGGTTATGGCTTAAGGTTTTTAATCCCCCCTTAAGTTTTATAACCTAGTGCTTTGATACCAACCTGTGACGCCCTCAAATCCGGGTATCTTCCAACCCGACAAATGGTGCTACACGGTACTACCATTCACACATACATTCAATTGAAAAGTCTCAAAAGAACGAATATGTCTTCTATATATTCAAAATAATGATACATTTTCCCAAGTTCTTTATAACCAATACATTCATTCTTGTCATAATATTCAATATATTATAAACATCCATATATACTATTACATAAGAAATCTAAGGGTTAAATCTCGCCTTTCCTTATCCTTGCAAGAGCCTTCTGATCCGATTCGATCTTAAATTGTGTTCATAGGTTTCAAGAAAGAGTGAGCATGACTAGCTCAACAAGTACTACAATTATAATAAACAACATGCTTGAAACATAGAACTCGTATATCTTCAATAACTGAATAATAGTTACGAAGGACTATCGATAACTCAAAATAACACTTCTTTTCATTCAAAACTTTTTACAACAACAATATTCAGTAAAACATTAATTCCAGTCCAAGACCTTGAGCATTTCATAAGTTCTTTTGAAAAGGACATCCCGACAGTAAGTCTGTAAGTCCGACATTACTTACGAGCACATCTAGGTGATCAGCCTATAGTACTATGTTGATCAACACTACATTCATTAAACGTGTATATACGTTTAAGTTGTAAATAACCTCACGTGCACGCTGTTGCAACAAAACATTTTAGCATACTCGGGTCTTCGTTTGAAAACCACACCAATATAACTTGGTAAACATTAACCATGCTTGAAAGAAACATAATATAAGTCTAGCCAAAAGAATTGGTTTTGACTTCATCATACAAGACTTCATGCGTAAGGATACATGAATTTCAAAGCTTGTCCAGACTGAACTGGAACAAGGGTTAGAATACTTGCCTTTAGCGTCTACTACAATTAATAACATGTTCTCGATTTAAGTCTTTAAGTCTCTACCAGTAATTAATAATATCACATAACACATTTGGTCATGAATGAACATGCTTGGTTCCTAATGTATCTTACCCTTCTTCTTAATCTAATTATGACTTAGATTTATTACTATTTGTTCCGGCTTCTTGTTATATTGTTCTTAAATTGTCATTACTTCATATTTGATTACTTATCTTCAACATAATTAAGGTTTAATAATACCTTAAACCATGTTCATCAAGCTTTAGTTCATTACAAAAGAGTTACTATCCATGTTATACTTGCAAACTATCTTTTCTATCCAAACCTAGGGAAAGCTGCGGCCCGGTCATATAGCCATTTACATCTCATGTTGCAAGACTTTGAGTTAGCGAGAAGCAGGAGTCTTGTACCTTGGCATGCAAGTGCCAAACTCAACACTCATGTTCTTACTGCATTTCGACTCTGCGATATTTTCATTACCTTTGTACTGCACCTTCTCTTGCGCCATCATTTGGCCTTGGGTTGGCGCCACGGCGCCAACTCTCTGCACTAGAAAATTTTGACAGACTTTTTTTTTTTTGCGAAACTCCGGACGCATAACTTCTTCGTTATAAGTCCGGATTTGCTCGCTCAAGAGCCTCAGTTCTAAATTACATACTATACACATTTATGAAAGAATTTTATCTATTTGACTTTGTTTGCTAAAATTTCACCTATTAGTTCATTTTTAACGAAAACGATAAACGTTCCTGAACGTTCAACGCTCGTTTCTTCGTTCTAAGTCGGAATCCGGTCATTTTTGAGTCCGCAACTCTACAATGCCAAATATGACTTGTCTCCATCGAAAACCAACATTTTCGAGTTCAAACCCAAAATATGACTTTTATTCCGAGAATTTCACGAATTCAACGATTATCGTCCAATCGTGTGAATTTTGGCGAAACCTCATTACTAATGATTTGAGTATCATTCTAAATGGATTTTAACCATCATATGAACATCTTAATCTACTTATTATACCAACTTACTTTCAAAGTAAGTTTTGACATATTCTTCATAAGTTCATGACTTATTCAACTTATAAACTACAATTTCCATTTCTTATGACTTAGTATGGACTTAAATCCTTTACTCACTGTTCTCACATCATATTGAACATACTAACTTCATATGACAATCATATGACAAGATCATCATAAGTTATGAACTTATTTAGATTCAGGTTGCTTATTCATAACTTATTCGGCTTAAATCCATTCATTAATTACTTCTTACATGTTTTTAGCATACAAGTTCATTAAGCTACACTTCTCTATCAAACTTATTATGGTAGAGATAGAAGACTAATAGATCATAAGATCATTACCTTTGATGACTAGCTTTTCTCCTTCTTGGAAATCTCACAAGGAAAGTTATGGCTTAAAAGGGCTTATTCTCTCTAACACTCAAGTTGTTTAATGTTGGATGAAATTAATCAAGCAACAAATGAATTGTGGAGCTTGCTATTTATAAACTTGCCAAAGTTAGGGTAATTTAGTCATTTGGACATTCCACCTCCTCAACTAACCTCCTTACTATATAACCTCCTTACTATTCCTTGCTTTAGCCCTAAGTAAACTTGCTTATCACTCACATTACTTGGCCATCACAAAACAAATCCTATGCTTGGCCATCACACAAAGTTCTTGCTTACCAAGTCTAACCCACATTCACCTTGGTTTGCTCCATGGATCATGGCTAATCCATTGGATCATTACATTGGGCTTACTTAATTAACTTAGCTTATTCCTTGTTGGGCTTGCATTAAATTAGTTTGGGCTTGCATCTTAATTCTCATTGGATTCTACCAATTTGATAATAATCCTACAAGTCCATTCCATTTAATTAAAAGCCTTATCATTTTTACTATACGTATAATTCTCGTATGCTAGCTTGTATATAATTTGTAATATACGTTATTCCACTCTTCATACATATTCGTATAATACTTCGTATTATACTCACATTCAATACCTCGCACAATGCATACACATCATACGATTAATACATTCTCTTCTTAAAGCTTAATATTCCTAACGTTCTCTAATTAAGTCCGCATGCAAAATATTACGTTTTCCATACATAAATTATTATTAAATAATTCATACCGCCTTGATATTATAACGTTACGTATTTCTTGGAAGTTCAAAAATAATTCCCGAGCTGAAATCGATGAATAGTGTTTTTTAGAAAATTTCTCGGAAAGCTTTTATTTTCGTCTTTAGAAATTCAAACACTTTAATTCTCTCAATGTAGTTAAAATACTACTGACGTTCTTGATGTTTCTAGGTTATAGAACGACATTCATCTTATCAACACGTAATAATAATAAATAATGTTATTTTATTGATTATTAAAAGTATTTACAAAAGGTTCAATTTTCTGGGGAGTTACACTCTCTCCCCCTTATAAGGATTCTGTCCCCAAAATCTCGCTATATAAAAAAAATTACACAAACAAATGCGGGTAATTTCTTTTCATCTTTTCTTCCAATTCCCACGTTGCTTCTTCTGCATCGTGGTTCTTCCATATCACCTTCATGGAAGGTATGGCTTTATTCCACAGAACTTGTTCTTTCCTATCGATAATTTGAATCGGTGTTTCTTTGTACGTTAAGTCCTTCTCGATATGAATAGGCTCATATTCTATCACGTGTTTATAATCCGACTTATAAGGACGTAACACGGATATGTGAAACACATTATATATTCGTTCTAGGTCTGGAGGTAATGCTATCATGTAAGATACCTCACCTACCCGTTTTAATACCTCAAAAGGTCCTATAAACCTTGGACTTAACTTTCCCTTCTTTCCAAAATGTATCTTTCCTTTCCAGGGAGATACCTTTAGAAATACGTACGAACCTATTTCAAATTCTCTATTCTCTCTATGCGAATCTGTAAATTTCTTCGGTCTATCTTGAGCTGCTAAGAGACGCATTTGTATCATCTTGACAATGTCCATGGTTTGCTGCACCAATTCTGGTCCTAGCATTCGGCGTTCTCCTACCTCATCCCAATACAGCGGTGTTCTACATTTCCTCCCATACAAAGCTTCATAAGGCGGCATACCTATGCTTACATGATAACTATTGTTATACGCAAACTCCACTAATGGTAGATGATCATCCCAACTACCCTTGAAATCCATGACGCAAGATCTTAGCATATCTTCTAACGTCTGAATTGTTCTCTCGCTCTGTCCATCAGTTTGTGGATGATACGCCGTACTCAGCTTCAACTGCATTCCCAACTGCTCTTGTAGACTCCTCCAAAAGTTTGATGTGAATCGTGGATCACGATCTGACACAATCGATACTGGGGCTCCATGTCTGGAAATTATTTCCTTAACATAAAGTCTATCTAACTGATCTAAGTTATACTTAACCCTAATTGGCAAAAAGTGAGTCGACTTTGTCAATCGATCCATTATTACCCAAATCGCGTCATACCCTTTCGTTGTAGTCGGAAGTCCCACCACAAAATCCATCGTGATATTCTCCCACTTCCACTCCGGAATTTCCAATGACTGTAACAAGCCACTTGGTCGTTGATGTTCAGCCTTAACTTTTTGGCAAGTCAAGCACCTACTCACGTACTCTGCTATCTCTCTTTTCATGTTCGACCACCAAAAACTCTATGGAAGGTCTTGATACATCTTAGTACTACCAGGATGAATCGAAGAACTCGAACTATGAGTCTCTTGTAACACCTACTCCTTTAATTCTGTCTAATTCGGAACCCAAATTCTTCCTTCAAATCTTAATAATCCCTCATTATCAAGACTGTACTTAATATCTTTTTCATTGGCTAGCCGCTCCTTTATCCGGTCACACTCATCAGTTTTAAGTTGCACTTCCTTAACTCTCTCTACGATGGTAGATTACATCTCCGTCACAAACAGTATTGGTCCTGCTTCATTCGGCAACTTCACTTCCAATTCCATCCTAGCTATCTCTGTTATTAACTCATTTTGAGCCGTTAACAAAGATAACTTTTCCCGACCCTTCCTACTTAAGGCGCCTAAGAACTACATTAGCTTTTTTCGGGGTGATACGAGATTTCACAATGTAATCCTTTATCAACTCTAGCTATCTTCTCTCGCCTCATATTCAACTCCTTCGTGGTGAAGATATATTTTAGACTCTTGTGGTCCATGTATATCTCATTTTTTCTCCATAAAGATAATGTCTCCATATCTTTAGAGAGCAAAAACTCTCATGGGTGAGTTCCGGATCATGAGTAGGGTAAACTTTCTCATAAACCTTCAATTGCTTAGATGCATACATGAAATGACCTTTGCTATGCTTTGCATGAAAGCACGCAAATCAAGTCCTCTGTGCGCGAAGCATCGCTATAAACTATAAAATTTCTTGTGTCATCGGGCAATGACAAAACAGGCGCTTCACTCAACCTCTTCTTCAGTTCTTGAAAACTGGCCTCACACTTATCAGTCCACGCGTATTTCACCATCTTCCTTGTCAAGTTAGTCAATGGAGTAGCTATCTTCGAAAAATCCTGAATGAATCTCCGATAGTAACCCGGTAACCCTAGGAAACTCCTCACCTCGGTTGGCATTTTTGGTTGTTCCCAATTCATCACGGCTTCCACCTTCTCTGGATCTACTGAAATCCCCTCATGGTCAATGACATGACCTAAAAACTGTACCTTCTCCAACCAAAATTTACACTTAGTGAATTTCGCATACAACTTCTCCTTCCTTAGTGTCTCCAACACTAATCTTAGGTGTTCAGCATAATCTTCTGGCGTCTTAGAATAGTCTAGATTATCATCGATAAACACCACGACAAAATTGTCCATATATTGTTTGAACACTCTGTTCATCATATCCATAAATATAGCTGGTGCATTAGTCAACCAAAATGACATCACCAGAAACTCGTAATGACCATAACGAGTCCTAAATGCTGTCTTTGGTACATCCTCCTTCCTAACCTTCAACTGGTGATACCCCGTTCTTAAATCTATTTTAGAAAAATACTTAGCCCCTTTCAATTGATCAAAGAGAACATCGATCCTGGGCAATGGGTATTTTCTTTATCGTTAACTTGTTCAACTCTCGATAGTCGATACAAAGCCTTAACATCCGTCCTTCTTTTTGACAAATAGTACCGGTGCTCCCCACGATGAAACACTCGGTTGAATGTACTTCCTGTCCAACAGTTCTTGTAACTACACCATCAACTCCTTCATCTCCACTGGTGCCATACGATATGGTGCCTTGGAAACTGGTGCCGCTCCTGGCACTATGTCTATTACAAACTCTGTCTCCCTATCCGGCGGACGACCCGACAATTCACTCAAAAATACATCAGCAAATTCTTTCACTATAGGTATTTGTTCCATGGTTGCTACCACTCTCTAGGTATCAACAACATGACACAGATAACCTACACATCCCTTCCTCAATAATTTTCTAGTTTGTGTCATGGTTAGACAACACGAACGTCCCGACGATCTATTCCCGTAAAATACTACCTGAGGTTGTCTTAACATTTTAATGTTAACACATTTCTTTTGACAATCTATAATTGCCCCATGGTTAACTAACCAATCCATTCCGAGAATTACGTCGAATTCTACTAACTTTATTGGTATCAAATCTACCGATAATTTACAACCCCGTATATCTACGCAACAACTCCTATGAACATCTTCAACATGAATTATTTCTTCGTTTGCTACCTTAATATTTAAAGGTATAGGAAACTTTTCGGGAAGTAATCCTAATTGTCTAGCAAAATTTGTGAGGTCCCCAAATCCGGATACTTGAAACCCGAACTCGGTACTTCACGATACCATTTCTATGAGCGGAATAATACTAATAATAATAACAATAATATAAACTTAACTTTAAGTTTACATATAATCCGAGTCATTCTCCCAAGTACGTAACCTTTAAACATTCATTACATGTCATAATATATATATATATATATATATATATATATATATATATATCATAGTCTTCATAATCTAATAAAACTATTACAAATACTGCCGCAATTCTAATTTGGTTAGCTTTCCTTTTCCTTTGTCTCTACCGAACTTTCTCGGTCCTTCACACTTAGCCGAAAACATTTAAATTAAGCAAGGATGAGCATTTGAGTGCCCAAAGAAGTATTATATATATATAAATTTGAAAGAATTTAAATGTTTTCTTTATAATATCTTCTACAACTAGTCATGAGTTGTGAAGTAATCTGTACCAATAATAATTCATAACAACCCTCTTTCAACTTTTGAAATTACGTATTGATCAGATATGGGGTTTCATGACATACCATGAACATTATTTTTCATTTTCGAAAAGGTTTAAGCAAATTCATCTCATGAAACCGTCATGACTTACGAAAGCACGGAGGGTGATCGGCCTGTTGTACCACATATTGATCAATACTACATTTACATGAACGATGTTATCGTTATTCTGTCACTTGCCAAGATAAAATTTTCCTTCGGGATGTTCATATCCGTCGGGTTTTCATAACAAAGGTCCTATATAATTCAACATATATGTATATCAAAAGGTATCAACATGCGATGAAAAATAATGATTGTCCAAGTGGGGACACTTGTATAATCATTTATAGAAATTAACGAGCAAAGATATATTTATCCGAATTATCATATACTAGCATGTTGATAATCAATGGGCTTATATAATATAAGTTTAACAACTGTATAAATAATAACAATAATTACAACTTCTCACTTCATCCATTGCATAAAGAAAATGCAAAGTTAGGATACTTGCACGATCTTATACCGCTTACTATTCTCAACTTAATTTTATCTTTTATGAAATCACCTATCATTAATCGGATCATTTTACCGATTAGTATATCATAACGTAACACATAACACTTTTATTGCGATCAAAGACATTCCTATTCACATTATCACACATGTTTAACAATCGTTGACTCATAATTAAACATCAACACCTTCCTAATCACATTGTCATACAACCTTAACAACCATTGAATCACAAATAAACAATTAACTAACTTAATTTCTAAGTCCGGATCAATTTCTCGAAACATACGCCGGTTCTACCGAACGCTTTTTTCGGTAATTATCGAGTCTAAGACTCTAAACCGTAGTTCAATATCCATTTGGATAACTTAAACATTAGTCACACTATTTTTTTTCATGGCCTTATAATAATAATTATTATCATTTATTATAATTTTTGAAATATCGAAATCATTATTAAATGATTTAAATATTAAACAATTCTATTATCATTAATATTTAATTAGTATTAAACTATTAATGAAACCATTGCCAAAATATTAAAGTTATGTATAATAACTCAAAATATTTTTAAAGTATTTATAACACCCTTAAATGATTTTTAAAATATTTAAAATCATTATTAAATAATTACCATTAATATTTAAATATTAATGAACTATTTATACAAATATTAAAAGTCAATAATTATAACTTAAAATATTTTTAAATCATTAATATCCTTTTTAAATGATTTTAAATAAATAAAACCATTTTTAAACTATTTATTTAATATAATTATTAAATAAATTTAATATCATTAATCATTAAATAAATATCATTAATATTAAATTATTAATTTAAATTATCCTTTAAATATTAAAGTTATATTTTATAACTTAAAATATCTTTAAACACTTTATTTTTATTTAAAATGATTATTATAATTATAAAAATCATTTTTAAACTAAATTATTTAATATAATTATTAAATAACTTTATTATCATTAATCATAATTAATTAATGAAATTTACCTTTAAATATTAAAAGTTACATTTTATAACTTAAAATATTTTTAAATACCTTATTATTATTTAAAATGATTTTAATATAATAAAATCATTTTTAATTCATTTATTTATTTTATTTAATAAATAACTTAATTATCATTAATATAAATTTATTAATGAAAATTATCACATAATATTAAAAGTTATCAAAAATAACTTAAATTATTTTCTTATATCATAATATAATTTTAAATGATTTTTCATGAATTAAAATCATTTTTAAATAATTTATTTAATATTATAATTAAATAAATTAATTACTTTTAATATTCCAAAAATATTAAATATTTATGAAATATATTTAAAATAATTAAAAACTAATTTTCGTAATTTAAAATAATTTTTAATAATTTATTTTGTATTTTTAATAATTTAAAACTAATTTTCTATAATTATTAATTAATTTAGGAAAATATTAATGTTCTGTCATAGAAAATTTACCTATAGCAGCAGGCATCCGCCGCTATAGGTGTTCTTCATGTTCATACTTAAACCCAGGATCTTCATAGGCGAGTTCTTAGAAAGTGGCCATGTTTGACCCACTTTAATTCTCTCAGATATTGTGTTTCCGAGAAATACAAAAGCTATATTTTGTAGACAAAGTTCAAGACTACATGTTCTAATAGACCACATGATCTAACAACCTAATGAAGCTAGATCTAAGCGCCCAAGATGTCATTCGAGTCGTTTCTTCATTTTCTGGTTGCCCGAGAAATGAAGAAACGATTCGAGTTTCCACTTTTTGATCGACTATAACGCAACAAACACATGAACGTTCTTGTGATATAAAGGGTTCAGTTGTAGCTAGCATGCAAGAGAGTAGATCTATTACATAAAATACAACTAACATGAATGAGAATCCAAAAGTTATGACTCGGTTAAAACCATGTCAATGACATGTTCATATATTTTCTGGTTACCCGTAAAAAAGCGGAACAAGCTCGACCTTGCTTAGTTTGACCGTCCATAAAATTCAACCCATTTACGAAATAAGTGATATTAAGGCATGATGATGTAGTCTAACAAACATACTACAACTTAGATACAAGAACCATAACGATACATCAAACCACTGTCAGATTCAAGCCATTTAAAAACTTGTCGAGCTTTCTGGGCATCATTCTGGGTTACCCAGAAATGGCCCAGTCAATGTTGGTCAACGACCTTTGACCGGTTATAACTTATAATCTACAACTGATCTAGGTCTGATTCTTGATCCAGAGCAAAGATCTCATAACCGACTACCATATTCAACACTTATAACACAAAAATCAAACACCTACAGAGATCTACACGACCTGACATTCGTTGTCAGACGCCTCCTTTAAAAATTTCCAGATTTTGAAAATCTTTAATTTCGAGCACTTTAATGTTATGGACTTGATAAATACCAACCCAGATCATCACTAGAGACTAAATACAACATATTCTAACAACAAAAACTAACATCTAACACCGAAATTTTGGACAGAAATTAAAGCTTGAGTTTCATACCTTTAATGTCCAAGATCCGATTTCATTTAGTGATTTGTTGTGGTGGTTCGCGTGAGGCTTCAATAAGGGACTATAAAGCTTGATATTTTCGGAGGTTTGGGGCTTAAGAGAATTGTAGAGTGTTTGTGCAAATTTTAGTAAACAACCCACTTTCTCTCTCCTTCAATCTATATATATAATGTGTTGGATACATGAATGGGCTGATATAATGGCTGATTGCTGTCATCTTAGAGTCAAGGTAGTGGTTGATTTGGTGAACAACTTCACCAAGTTGTCAAACCTACAAGCTAGCCTCTTTAATGCTAAAAAGGCAAAATGGTCATTTCTTTAAATTTCTAGAAAAGTGCCTTGGGTTTAGGGTTTAGACATTTTAGTGTTTGGGGTTTGAGCCAATTTGGGTTTTATAAGTAAACAAAAATCTAGGATTTCCAATTTAGGGTTTGCACACAAAAAAATTAAATAAATAAAATTAAATACTTTTAGTTTCTAAAATTTTGAAAAATAAATATTGTTAATTAATTAAGTTTGTAATTACATGAACATTAGGGTTTATTACCCTTAATCATAATGAACTTTGCTAATAAAGCAATTAGGGTTTAAAATATCGATAATTACGGTTTCTAGAAATACAATTAGGGTTTCTAGAAATTAAATTAGATTCTAGGTTTTAGGGTTTTGATTTACTAATTACGTTTATTTTAATTAGCAATTAAAGTCTATCACACGTGTTATTAATCAACGTAACACAATTCTTGATGATCAAACCTCCTATTTAGGTTTTCCTGATTAGGGTTTCTAATATTGGAAATTAGGGTTTAACATTATTAGGTTTCCGAATTTTAATTAGGGTTTACCTAATTAATACATTAAATACACACATAATTAATATTACATACTTATAAAACAATCTCATACTCTAATTTGGATCTCAAATTAGGGTTTAACATTATTACTAGGGTTTGTGTCAAAATACACCGTAATTGACCAACCATTAATAATACGGACATACCGTACATATTCATAGCACTGAAAAATCAAAATATAAGTAATATTATATTATTATTCTCATACCTTGACAATAATCCAAAATTAGGGTTTGGATTCCATATCTGATTATTCTTTCATATTTAACCTTAATAATTAAGGTAAAATAATTAACTTAATAATCTGTACAAAAATTCATATAATAATATAATGATTATATTTATTCAAAAAAAATCACTTCATATATTATTGAAATAATATATGATTATATATTCATGGAAAATAAATAAAAACATTTTTATCTTAAAATTAATTATTATAAAAATATACTTTATAATAATCAATAATTCTAAAATAAATTTACTTGAAAATATTCATGTAATAAATATATTTTTATTTACCACATAAATACATATACATAATCTTGTACAAATCCTCATCCTTAAACAAAAAAAAAAATTATACATAAAATTTAAGATTTATTTATATAGAAAATATCGGGTTGTCACATTCACCTCCCTTATAAGGATTCCGTCCCTAATCACCACTTAAAACCTACACATAACTCGTGTTCATAGCATACACAATCTTTGCAAATAGAGATCTCGATTAACTCTAATCGAACCGATCTTTAATTAATCACATTATGCTTGTCTTTCCGATTAAACGGACATCCGATTTCTAAAAGGACACAAATTTCTCCTCAAAATTTCTTTATAAAACAATTTACTATAAATAGAAAAATTCTAATTACGCAAAATAAAAGTTATTCGAATATTACCTGGGCTGCATTTGCCACCGCCACCGTGTCTTGAAACAAGTCATGTTGAAGACCCTTGATGTTGACTTTGTTGGTTTGTTCGATGATGTCGGTCCGTGATTGCTAATGTTCCACTACCCTTACCAATATTCACACTACCAAATTTCTACCCTCCTGTTCGGACAATCCTTAACCCTATGCTCCAACGATCCACAAATAAAACAACCATTGCTCATTCTAGGATTTGGGCGGTTGGGAGAGATGTGACCCTCCCCGCCCGCTTATTATAACACACAAATTTTCCTTTTAAACATTCTCCTGAGTGGTTCTTTCCACACGTTTTTGCCTTTGAATCACCGGGCTTCTTAACTCCCTCTTGCTTCACCTGCGTTTCCAAAGTAGTTTCCTTTCTTTTCCATCGGCCTCCTGCTTCCACTATTAATTCTCACCTTCTCGGCTCCCTCGACCTTGCCCTTGTTTTTCTTCTCCTTATTGTAGAGACTCATAGCCTCACTTCCCTTTTTCGCAATTATAGCCTTCTCCATGAGTGCTGCAAATGTTGGGATCTGCAACACTGCCACCTTATTATAGAGCCAAGGTTTTAAGCCCAGCTTTCAAATCTCCTAGCCTTCCTAGCCTCGTAGATCGACTTGATGCGAGCAAACCTAACTAATTCATTGAATTTGGCGGCATATTCATATGACATATCCCTTGCTTCAACTCCAGAAATTTTACCTCCATTCTAGCCTGTGTACTAGCTGAAAAATAATTCTCGAAAAATAAGGTCTTAAATCTATCCCATGTTACCACACCTGCTCCTGCCCTCACCTGATTCGCTTCCCACCAGAAATTTGCCTCACCCTTCATCATGTAGGTGGCAAAAGAGGTCTTTTGCCCCTCAGCTACCCTAGCTATTATAAACGCCTTCTCAATTTCCCTAACCCAAGTTTGGGCTTCTACAGGGTCAGTCGTACCTTTGAATTCTGGTGGTCCTACGGCCTTAAAATCTTTAAAATTTGCCAAATAATTATCCGGCTGGTTCCCTTGTTGCATGGCCTGAGCTACCATATTCGCGAACTGCTGCATTGGGTCCACTTGTTGTTGTCCTTCAACGTTGTTAATGATTCTCTCCCTTTGATTCCGAAGTTTGACGTCTTGGCGGCATTATCTCGTTAAGTAAAACCATAAATTAACTTACATTCTAAACCTTATCATATAAGTTTAAACTTATTAAACTTGTTTCATAACTCAAACTTTGATTCATATTCATTCATTGCTTTCAAAATACTTTACATATCACAGCACATAGTGCTTTAAACATCAGTCATCCCATTGTGACTACAAAAGTCGGGATTTACTTCACCGCTTGTACAAAAGTTTTATAATAATGCATTACATGAGATAAACTAAACACACATATTATATTAAACACGCTACACAACCTAACCTATACTACCTATTCACTACGCCTTCTTCCTTGGGCGACCTTTTACTTTGATGATCCTTTTTTCCACAAACAAAAAACATGCTCCCCGTTTATAGTCGGGACAATACAGTGGTATATGCCCTTCATAACCGCAAAGATAACATATTCTTTTCATTTCTTCTTCCCTGGTTTTCCTAAATCATGGTCTTCTACCTTCCTTTTCCCCTTATCTCTCTGAGTTGCATTAATGAAGTGTTGCTTGAGGCTCCCATCCGATTGATTTTGAGTTTAAGCTTATCCTGCTCTTCCATTGTTTCTATTAACGCTGACGAATTGGTATTAAGCGGTCTTTCTCTGCCTTCCACAACCCTTCTAGAGAGATACCTTGTTCCTCAATTCTTGCATCTCCAATGATGCTTGATCGCCTTTCGACTTTAGGGTGCGAATCACTATCTGTTAAATCCACTATTTCCGGATCGGTACTATGTTTTCCACGATAACCACCTCGCCCTGAGTTTGTTTCATTGTGAGCTTCTATTTTTATTTATTGGCTTCGATAGTAGCTCCTTCTTTACAACCCGTGGATATCCTAATCCTTTTTCACCGACATCTACACACGTGATTATCCCGATTAGCATATATTATATACACATAGTCAAATAATAGTTTTGTATGAATTATCTTTTATTTTGTTTGGCGATGAATTTATTCAATTCATCTCTTTTTAAACTCTATATGAGTTATTTATATTTTCAACGTTCCCTCTGTTACTAAGGTTGTAGCCTAAAGTCTATCCCACCTAAGGTTTCCAACCCTATAGCTCGATACCATTACGCAGAGGTCCCCAAATCCGGATACTTGAAACCCGAACTTCGGTTTCACGATACCATTTCTATAGCGGAATAATACTAATAATAATAACAATAATATAAAACTTAACTTAAGTTTACATATACATCGAGTCATTCTCCCAAGTACGTAACCTTTAAACATTCATTACATGTCATAATATATATATATATATATCATAGTCTTCATAATCTAATAAAACTATTACAAATACTGCCGCAATTCTAATTTGGTTAGCTTTCCTTTTCCTTTGTCTCGGCCTGAACTTTCTGGTCCTTCACACTTAGCTGAAAACATTAAAATTAAGCAAGGATGAACATTTGAGTGCCCAACAAGTATTATATATATATAGGCTGAAAGAATTTAAATGTTTTCTTTATAATATCTTCTACAACTAGTCAGTAGTTGTGAAGTAATCTGTACCAATAATAATTCATAACAACCCTCTTTCAACTTTTGAAATTACGTATTGACTGTATATGGGGTTTCTGTGACATACCATGAACATTATTTTTCATTTTCGAAAAGGTTTAAACAGAAATTCATCTCAGAAATAATCATGACTTACTGACGCACGGAGGGGTGATCTACCTGTTGTACCACAGATTGATCAATACTACATTTACATGAACGATGTTATCGTTATTTCTGTCGCCTTTGGGTAGATAAAATTTTCCCTTCGGGATGTTCATATCTGTCGGGTTTTCATAATAAAGGTCCTATATAATTCAACATATATGTATATCAAAAGGGGTATCAACATGCGATGAAAAACAATGATTGTCCAAGTGGGGACACTTGTATAATCATTTATAGAAATTAACGAACAGCATATATTTATCCGAATTATCATATACTAGCATGTTGATAATCAATGGGCTTATATAATATAAGTTTAACAATCTGTACAATAATAACAATAATTCTGAACTTCTCACTTCTGTCCATTGCATAAAGAAAATGCAAAGTTAGGATACTTGCCTGATGCGCTGCTTACTATTCTCAACTTAATTTTATCTTTTATGAAATCACCTATCATTAATCAGATCATTTTACTGATTAGTATATCATAACGTAACACATAACACTGCCTATTGCAGTCAGCACATTCCCTATTCACATTATCACACATGTTTAACAATCGTTGACTCATAATTAAACATCAACACCTTCCTAATCACATTGTCATACAACCTTAACAACCATTGAATCACAAATAAACAATTAACTAACTTAATTTCTAAGTCCAGATCAATTTAAAACACGTTAGGTTCTCACCGAAGCTTTTTTTCGGGTAATTATCGAGTCTAAGACTCTAAACCGTAGTTCAATATCCATTTGGATAACTTAAACATTAGTCACACTATTTTTCATGGCCTTATAATAATAATTATTATCATTTATTATAATTTTTGAAATATCAGAATCATTATTAAATGATTTAAATATTAAACAATTCTATTATCATTAATATTTAATTAGTATTAAACTATTAATGAAACCATTGCCAAAATATTAAAGTTATGTATAATAACTCAAAATATTTTTAAAGTATTTATAACACCCTTAAATGATTTTTAAAATATTTAAAATTATTATTAAATAATTACCATTAATATTTAAATATTAATGAACTATTTATACAAATATTAAAAAGTCAATAATTATAACTTAAAATATTTTTAAATCATTAATATCCTTTTTAAATGATTTTTAAATAAATAAAACCATTTTTAAACTATTTATTTAATATAATTATTAAATAAATTTAATATCATTAATCATTAAATAAATATCATTAATATTAAATTATTAACGAAATTATCCTTTAAATATTAAAGTTATATTTTATAACTTAAAATATCTTTAAACACTTTATTTTTATTTAAAATGATTATTATAATTATAAAAATCATTTTTAAACTAAATTATTTAATATAATTATTAAATAACTTTATTATCATTAATCATAATTAATTAATGAAATTTACCTTTAAATATTAAAAGTTACATTTTATAACTTAAAATATTTTTAAATACCTTATTATTATTTAAAATGATTTTTAATATAATAAAATCATTTTTAATTCATTTATTTATTTTATTTAATAAATAACTTAATTATCATTAATATAAATTTATTAATGAAAATTATCACATAATATTAAAAGTTATCAAAATAACTTAAATTATTTTCTTATATCATAATATAATTTTAAATGATTTTTTATGAATTAAAATCATTTTAAATAATTTATTTAATATTATAATTAAATAAATTAATTACTTTTAATATTCCAAAAATATTAAATATTTATGAAATATATTTAAAATAATTAAAAACTAATTTTCAGAATTTAAAATAATTTTTAATAATTTATTTTGTATTTTTAATAATTTAAAACTAATTTTCTATAATTATTAATTAATTTCCGGAAAATATTAATCTGTCTGTCGCTAAAGGCCACCTATAGCGACAGAACCGTCGCTATAGGTGTTCTTCATGTTCATACTTAAACCCAGATCTTCATAGCGGCGATTCTTAGAAGTGTAGCGTGTTTGACCCACTTTAATTCTCTCGTATATTGTGTTTCGAGAAATACAAAAGCTATATTTTGTGTAGACAAAGTTCAAGACTACATGTTCTAATAGACCACATGATCTAACAACCTAACGAAAGCTAGATCTAAGCGTTCCAAGATCTTTGTCAGAGTGTTCTTCATTTTCTGGGTTGCCCGAAATGAAGAACGATTCTCGAATGTTCCACTTTCGATCGACTATAACGTCAACACATGAACTGTTCTTGTGATATAAAGGGTTCAGTTGTAGCTAGCATGCAAGAGAGTAGATCTATTACATAAAATACAACTAACATGAGCGAGAATCCAAAAGTTGTGACTCGGTTCGAACCATGTCGGTCGACATGTTCATATATTTTCCGGGTTACCCGGAAAATGAGAGAACAAGCTCGACCTTGCTAGTTTGATGATCCATAAAATCCAACCCATTTACGAAATAAGTGATATTAAGGCATGATGATGTAGTCTAACAAACATACTACAACTTAGATACAAGAACCATAACGATACATCAAACCAATTGTCGATTCAAGCCATTTAAAAACTTGTCGAGCTTTACGGGCTCATTACTGGGTTACCTTAAATGGCCCGATCGAATGTTGGTCAACGACCTTTGGCGATTATAACTTATAATCTACAACCGATCTAGGTCTCGATTCTTGATCCGAGCAAAGATCTCATAACCGAACTACCATATTCAACACTTATAACACAAAAATCAAACACCTACAGAGATCTACACGACTGACATTCGTTGTCGGGCGCCTCCTTTAAAAATTTCCATTTTTGAAAATCTTTAATTTGAGCACTTTAATGTTATGGACTTGATAAATACCAACCCGGATCATCACTAGAGACTAAATACAACATATTCTAACAACAAAACTAACATCTAACACCGAAATTTTGGATGAGAAATTAAAGCTTGAGTTTCATACCTTTAATGTCCAAGATCGATTCTGGCTAGTGATTTGTTGTTGGATTTCGTGGGGCTTCAATAAGGGACTATAAAGCTTGATATTTTGGGAGGTTTGGGGCTTAAGAGAATTGTAGAGTGTTTGTGCAAATTTTAGTAAACAACCCACTTTCTCTCTTTCAATCTATATATATAATGTGTTGGATACATGAATGAAATTTGATATATATGGTGATTCTTTGTCATCTTAGAGTCAAGGTAGTGGTTGATTTGGTGAACAACTTCACCAAGTTGTCAAAACCTACAAGCTAGCCTCTTTAATGCTAAAAAGGGCAAAATGGTCATTTCCTTAAATTTCTAGAAAAGTGCCTTAGGGTTTAGGGTTTAGACATTTTAGTGTTTAGGGTTTGAGCCAATTTGGGTTTTATAAGTAAACAAAAATCTAGGATTTCCAATTTAGGGTTTGCACACAAAAAAATTAAATAAATAAAATTAAATACTTTTAGTTTCTAAAATTTTGAAAAATAAATATTGTTAATTAATTAAGTTTGTAATTACATGAACATTAGGGTTTATTACCCTTAATCATAATGAACTTTGCTAATAAAGCAATTAGGGTTTAAAATATCGATAATTACGGTTTCTAGAAATACAATTAGGGTTTCTAGAAATTAAATTAGGATTCTAGGTTTTAGGGTTTTGATTTACTAATTACGTTTATTTTAATTAGCAATTAAAGTCTATCACACGTGTTATTAATCACTGTAACACAATTCTTGATGGATCAAACCTCGGTTTAGGTTTTCCTGATTAGGGTTTCTAATATTGGAAATTAGGGTTTAACATTATTAGGGTTTCGAATTTTTAATTAGGGTTTACCTAATTAATACATTAAATACACGACATAATTAATATTACATACTTATAAAACAATCTCATACTCTAATTTGGATCTCAAATTAGGGTTTAACATTATTACTAGGGTTTGTGTCAAAATACACCGTAATTGACCAACCATTAATAATACGGACATACCGTACATATTCATAGCACTGAAAAATCAAAATATAAGTAATATTATATTATTATTCTCATACCTTGACAATAATCCAAAATTAGGGTTTGGATTCCATATCGATTATTCTTTCATATTTAACCTTAATAATTAAGGTAAAATAATTAACTTAATAATCTGTACAAAATTCATATAATAATATAATGATTATATTTATTCAAAAAAAAATCACTTCATATATTATTGAAATAATATATGATTATATATTCATGGAAAATAAATAAAAACATTTTTATCTTAAAATTAATTATTATAAAAATATACTTTATAATAATCAATAATTCTAAAATAAATTTACTTGAAAATATTCATGTAATAAATATATTTTTATTTACCACATAAATACATATACACATAATCTTGTACAAATCCTCATCCTTAAACAAAAAAAAAAATTATACGCAAAATTTAAGATTTATTTATATAGAAAATATCGGGTTGTCACAAAATTGCATGCTATAAACGAACAAGTAGAACCCGAATCAAATAGCACGTAAGAATTTATGTCATTGATCGGAATAATACCTGCGACGACGTCCCCTGATGCAATGGCATCTTGGACTGTCATGTTAATGGTACGGCCCATCGGCCTACCCGGATGCGCTGGACCACTAATAGCTAACTTACCGCTACTAGTACCCCGGTTCCCGTCCGTCCCATTCTTTGGGCAGTTCTTTGCCATGTGGTCAGTTGACCAACACACAAAGAATCCGTGATTCTTTTTTGAACTTAGATAGTTAGGCGAGATATGCCCTTCCTGTCCACAGTTGTAGCATACGGCCTTCCCCTTGAGACAGACTCCTAAATGAGTCTTCCCGCAGGTCTTGCAAGCCTCCATCCTCCTCTTCAGATCTCCTAGCTTCACTCCTGTATTCCCAGAGCTGAATGCCTTCCTCTTTTGTCCCTCTCCACTACTGCTGGCTCCTTCGACATTTACTCCCCCATCCACTTTCCCCTTGCTCTTCTTGTCCTTGTGGTATTGACTCAGAGCCTCACTACCACCTTTGGTGATTATCACCTTCTCTAAAATGGTTCCAAATGAAGTACTTTGGAACATCGAAATACGGTTATAGAGCCAGGGTTTCAAGCCCTGCTCGAACCGTTGTGCCTTCCTAACCTCGGTATCCACACGGTGTGGAGCGAACCTCGCCAGCTTCATTAAACTTGGCGTGCGTATTGAGGCAAATCATGTCCCTTGTTTCAACTCGAGAAATCGCATCTCCATCCTACCTTGCATGCTTTCGTGGGAAAGTAGTTCTCGAAGAATATCTCCTTGAACCTCTCCCATATCGATTCTCTATCTCTACCCTAGCTTTGATTGGCTTCCACCAAAAGTTGGCCTCTCACTTCATCATATAGGTTGCAAAGGCAACCTCCACAGGCCCTCATCGACATTTGCTATTACAAATGCCTTCTCTATTTCCTTCACCCACGTTTGGGCTTGATAGGGTCCGTAGTTCCTTTGAACTCCTATGACCCACGCTTTAAAATCCTTAAAGGTAATAGCTTCGTACTACTCCACGGATTCTGGGGATATTAGCCCTGTTCTATTAAAGGTAGTCATTTAAAGGTTAACAAACTCACGCATCGGGTTAACTCGTACCTCCTCCGATTGATTCATATTAGCTCCTTGATTACGTTGTACTCTTCTTGGCGGCATTTTCTTGATACAATAAACATATTTCGTTATTATTCCTTTCTTTATTAGTTATTATTTGATATTAAACAATAACTTCAACATCCATTGCTCATTTTTTTCCATAAAAAGGCTTATATTCATTCTTTGTAGTATAATACTACATCAGTTACATTACACGACTTAAGTCGATTACATTACTTTCCCGCTTATTGCTTTCCAAAATTTGGATTTACAAAAGACTACCCTTATTTATACAAAATAGGGATTTATGTCACTACTAAGTACAAAATATTTACATACTTAAACTACTCTAGCTACTATTAGATTATATCTACCTTAAGGCATTATCGAAATCTGCCTTGGCAAGGCCGCAATGAATGATATCACTACCGGTGATAGTATCTGGCGTCTGCCTACTACCTCTACCGGATAACCGACTTTCTATGCTTTGAAATCTATGTGAGAACTCCTATGAATATAGGACATTCTCCCTATCTTCTGTAGTTTGGTCTTTAGCTCCTCCTTGAGCTCAAAGACCTCATGTTTCAGCTTATGGACCTTGTCCTTAGCCAAAACCCTTTCATCGTGCTCCTGCTCCCACATGGACTCCACATCAGTCTTGTCCTCTATGACAACTTGGAGCTCTGCCTTTATCTCCTTGACCTCTTGACAGTAGTGGATATTTCTATCCAATATTGACATGAACAACGACATCATAGACCCCCCCCAGGAGCTATCTCTGCTGCTATAGCTACTGAATTGAAGGATACTACCTCCACCTCCTCCTCTATCATACCATCGAATACTAACATGAGGTCAGTATCCTCTGAGTCTCCAGACTCAATGACAACTATCTCAGGCTCTGCCGCTATGGGGTTCGGTATGACCTCTACTTGGTTCATAGACTCTTCACTAACAGTCTGTCCATCTACATGCATTCCATTTACTCCTGACATCTACACAAAACAATTAAGTTGATTAGTACACGTCAGTAGAATAGTAAAAACACATAACATAATCATAATGCATTTTTATAAAGTTATTTTCTTCTTTTACTTCTTTGACTTCTCTTAAGGTTATGGCTTAAGGTTTTTAATCCCCCCTTAAGTTTTATAACCTAGTGCTTTGATACCAACCTGTGACGCCCTCAAATCCGGGTATCTTCCAACCCGACAGATGGTGCTACACGGTACTACCATTCACACATACATTCAATTGAAAAGTCTCAAAAGAACGAATATGTCTTCTATATATTCAAAATAATGTTACATTTTCCCAAGTTCTTTATAACCAATACATTCATTCTTGTCATAATATTCAATATATTACAAACATCCATATATACTATTACATAAGAAATCTAAGGGTTCGTCTACGCCTTTCCCTTATCCTTGCCGGAGCCTTCGGTCCGTTCGATCTTAGCTGTGTTCATAGGTTTCAAGAAAGAGTGAGCATGACTAGCTCAACAAGTACTACAATTATAATAAACAACATGCTTGAAACATAGAACTCGTATATCTTCAATAACTGAATAATAGTTACGAAGGACTATCGATAACTCAAAATAGCACTTCTTTTCATTCAAAACTTTTTACAACAACAATATTCAGTAAAACATTAATTCCAGTCCAAGACCTTGAGCATTTCATAAGTTCTTTTGAAAAGGACATCCCGACAGTAAGTCTGTAAGTCCGACATTACTTACGAGCACATCTAGGTGATCAGCCTATAGTACTCTATGTTGATCAACACTATATTCATTAAACATGTATACGTTTAAGTTGTGGTAACCTCACGTGCCTGTCGTTTGCCGACAAAACATTTTTAGCATACTCAGTCTTCGTTTGAAAACCACACCAATATAACTTGGTAAACATTAACCATGCTTGAAAGAAACATAATATAAGTCTAGCCAAAAGAATTGGCTTTGACTTCATCATACAAGACTTCATGCGTAAGGATATATGAATTTCAAAGCTTGTCCAGACTGAACTGGAACAAGGGTTAGAATACTTGCCTTTAGCGTCTACTACAATTAATAACATGTTCTCGATTTAAGTCTTTAAGTCTCTACTGTAATTAATAATATCACATAACACATTTGGTCATGAATGAACATGCTTGGTTCCTAATGTATCTTACCCTTCTTCTTAATCTAATTATGACTTAGATTTATTACTATTTGTTCCGGTTTCTTGTTATATTGTTCTTAAATTGTCATTACTTCATATTTGATTACTTATCTTCAACATAATTAAGGTTTAATAATACCTTAAACCATGCTCATCAGGCTTTAGTTCATTACTAAAGAGTTACTATCCATGTTATACTTGCAAACTATCTTTTCTGTCCAAACCCTAGATCGATGGTATTTGCCCCACGGCCATAGTTTTACATCTCATGTTGTACATGAGTTAGCGATAACTTGAGCTACCTTGGCTGCTGCGGCTCAAACTCAACACTCATGTTCTTGCCTTGAACGCGACTCTGCGATATTTTATTACCTTTGTGCAACATGACCTTTGCGCCATCATTTGGCCTTGGGTTGGCGCCACGGCGCCAACTCTCTGCACCAGAAAATTTTGACAGACTTTTTATTTTTGCGAAACTCCCGGACGCATAACTTCTTCGTTATAAGTCCGGATTTGCTCGTTCAAGAGCCTACAGTTCACAAATTACATACTATACACGTTTATGAAAGAATTTTATCTATTTGACTTTGTTTGCTAAAATTTCACCTATAAGTTCATTTTTAACGAAAACGATAAACGTTCCTGAACGTTCAACGCTCGTTTCTTCGTTCTAAGTCGGAATCCGGTCATTTTTGAGTCCGCAACTCTACAATGCCAAATATGACTTGTCTCCATCGAAAACCAACATTTTCGAGTTCAAACCCAAAATATGACTTTTATTCCGAGAATTTCACGAATTCAACGATTATCGTCCAATCGTGTGAATTTTGGCGAAACCTCATTACTAATGATTTGAGTATCATTCTAAATGGATTTTAACCATCATATGAACATCTTAATCTACTTATTATACCAACTTACTTTCAAAGTAAGTTTTGACATATTCTTCATAAGTTCATGACTTATTCAACTTATAAACTACAATTTCCATTTCTTATGACTTAGTATGGACTTAAATCCTTTACTCACTGTTCTGACATCATATTGAACATACTAACTTCATATGACAAGATCATCATAAGTTATGAACTTATTTAGATTCAAGTTGCTTATTCATAACTTATTCGGCTTAAATCCATTCATTAATTACTTCTTACATGTTTTTAGCATACAAGTTCATTAAGCTACACTTCTCTATCAAACTTATTATGGTAGAGATAGAAGACTAATAGATCATAAGATCATTACCTTTGATGACTAGCTTTTCTCCTTCTTGGAAATCTCACAAGGAAAGTTATGGCTTAAAAGGGCTTATTCTCTCTAACACTCAAGTTGTTTAATGTTGGATGAAATTAATCAAGCAACAAATGAATTGTGGAGCTTGCTATTTATAAACTTGCCAAAGTTAGGGTAATTTAGTCATTTGGACATTCCACCTCCTCAACTAACCTCCTTACTATATAACCTCCTTACTATTCCTTGCTTTAGCCCTAAGTAAACTTGCTTTTCACTCACATTACTTGGCCATCACAAGACAAATCCTATACTTGGCCATCACACAAAGTTCTTGCTTACCAAGTCTAACCCACATTCACCTTGGTTTGCTCCATGGATCATGGCTAATCCATTGGATCATTACATTGGGCTTACTTAATTAACTTAGCTTATTCCTTGTTGGGCTTGCATTACCTTAGTTTGGGCTTACATCTTAATTCTCATTGGATTCTACCAATTTGATAATATTCCTACAAGTCTATTCCATTTAATTAAAAGCCTTATCATTTATACTATACATATAATTCTCGTATGCTAGCTTGTAGATAATTCGTAATATACGTTATTCCACTCTTCATACATTTTTGTATAATACTTAATATTATACTTATATTCAATACCTCGCACAATGCATACGCATCATACGATTAATACATTCTCTTCTTAAAGCTTAATATTCCTAACGTTCTCTAATTAAGTCCGCATGTGAAATATTGTGTTTTCCATACGTAAATTATTATTACATAATTCATATCACCTTGATATTATAACGTTACGTATTTTTCGGAAGTTCAAAAATAATTCCCGAGCTGAAATCGATGAATAGTGTTTTTCGGAAAATTTCTCGGAAAGCTTTTATTTTTGTCTTAGAAATTCAAACACTTTAATTCTCTCACATAGTTAAAATACTACAACGTTTCGACATTTCTAGGTTATAGAACGACATTCATCTTATCAACACGTAATAATAATAAATAATATTATTTTATTCATTATTAAAAGTATTTACAAAAGGTTCGATTTTCTGGGGCGTTACACTATGTATATGCATAACATTTAAATCTGCTCTGTGTATCTTATATTAGATACCTGGGGTACTCCCCTATTATAAAAGGGGTGTTCTTTTAGTCTAAGAATCCTTACCCTCAATAGGTTTGGATAACTTTTATAAAACTTCATACGCTTGTCTGACCGAACAAAGGTTCAGACTCTATCTCACACAGTTCAAGAATTATTTGAACTTTAAATGATGTACAAGTCCAAGGCATGCGAACTCAAGTGCACTAAGTGCGAATATCAATAATATCGATGTGGAATAATTGTAAGGTAATTAAACCACTTAATAACATGCTTGGAAATAAGATTCAAGCATAAATGAATAACTTTCAATTCAACAATAACCTACTCAATACAATATGAGAAGGATAAGAAACTTTCATAACAAACAAAGTTGTGTAAGTTAGGAGACATTGCAACACAATAAACTAGTGTTCGGATACTTGCTCAATATAAATTTGAGTAAGTTTAGGAAAACTTGCACAATAAAAGTAGGGTTCAAGGAACTTGCACAATAAAAGTAGGGTTCAAGGAACTTGCACAATAAAAGTAGGGTTCAAGGAACTTGCTCAATAATAATTGGAGTAAGTTTAGGGAAAACTTGCTCAAGTAAAAGAGTAAGAATTCAGGAAACTTGCCTGTTTGCTCAGCTACAATATAATACTAGTTTTAACTAACTCGCGTTGAAACGACCTAACATTAACAAGTTGGTCTTTCAATTAGTATGTGTAAACTAGTACGAGTCTACACTTAAAAGAATCAAGTCATCACATAGCATGCTTCTCAACACATTATATGGCATATTGGTCATATATAACAAGGTAAAGAAATCATATAAGCATGCCTTAAATTTTAGAACCAAAACAAAATCTATTTGTGATCTGCGGGAGATGGCGCAATTGCTTTTTGGTCTGAAACTTAGGGATGACCGGTAGCAATTGGCTTATCCCTTGGCCAAACCAAGGTTGTGCTGCTGCTCTCCTGACTTCAGTCCAACTCTAACACACCAATTACACATATATTTTAACATACGTACATGCTAGAGTTTCACATATAACACACGACCATACTTGAATTCATTACTTCAAGTTTAAGTTACACTTTATATGTCATTAAAACACAAAAGTCATGTAATCATTTGTGCCTTACAACTTGATTATTCAATACTCAGTAGTCATGCTTGTATATAGACAACACATGTATACTTTACCCACGTAGTTCACATTTTAGAAATTTCCTTTTCATGACTATGTGTGAATAAGTGAGAATCATACATTAATTAAAAGATATTCGTGCCAATATATCTATAGGCATAATGAGTCATAATATGCAAGCTCGCATAGTCATAACATATTTTACTCATTTCTTGATGACATTAGCTTTCTCATTCTAATTTTCTTTGAATTTTACACCAAGTCAACTTAACATATACAAGGCATATTAGCATATAACTCTCATGCATTTACAACATATATTAAAGTCACATATGCATGCTCAAATGGTCAGAACTTACAAGATAAAAGTCTTGGTTAAGTTCACTTTGAAAAGTCTTAAGTTTTCTTATCTTTGAAATAGTCTTAACTTTTAATCATGTATGCTAGTGTGTACAATCACTTTAGTCTTATATTTCATGTCAATATAAACCATATCATCTCACTCATAAAGTCAGAATGCTCACATGATGTGTTCGTGACAAAGTTCACTTTCGAACTTTCAATTTCATTTCAAGACCACAAGTATTGTGTCAATCATATGTACTAACATTGTTATACTTGTTCATACCACATGCATTTGCTTATGTGTGTGTGCTAAAATAGTTTACATGATTGCTCTAACCATGTGTCAACAAGTTCGCACAACAGAAACATAATGTAACACATCAAGTGCAGTGCGTGTCAGCAGCACGATTGCGTTTTGCACCCTAGTATAATTAGAGTAGCAATTGCGCCATATATATACGCATCGAGAGATGAACTTACTCTATTTTGCAGAGTATCAAACATCAACACTTCTCTTTGATTTAAACATGCTTAATACCATCATTTAAGAGTTCAAACATGTAAGTCTACTTCCTAAACACATCATGGCATGCCAAATCACTTTGATTAACAAAGAATTTCAAGTAATTTCAAGAATTTCATAAAACCCATTTCAAGAACACAAGTTAAGATTTTATACCTCTTGGAGCTAAATGACTTACTTTCTTTCCTCTGAACTTGCTAGCCTCTTCTATGGAAAACCCACACTCAAATTCAAATTCTCAGAGGTTCCACATATAAATAACATCAACATAAACTCTGAGAATTGGGCTACTATTTATAGAAGAACCTTGGACTGGGAATTAGCTTTGCATAAAAGGTTGAGACTATAATGTAGAAGAAGAATACATTGGTTCTTAAGGGGTTGCTCAACCACCCACCATCAGCTACCTTCCTAGCCAATAATCACAGACTTGGAAGTTATGTATATAAGGTGTAGGTTCTTGTTCATGTACCTTTGTGAAACTCATTTTGGGACAAGAGCAAAATCTTAGCATTTGTTATTCTAAGGCTTGGTTTGGACACTATAATTCCCATAGTGTAATATAAATGTGTTACTACTACTACACAAAAGAAATTTGGGATTTATTTACGTACTCACATTATATAACCTATGTACATTAAATACACGCAGTAAAATAACGCAGTTAAGTATTATTGTCTGGGTAGTTCCATAATTATCTCTACTACTCACATAGTCATATTATAACATTATTATATATCTAGAGTACACACATAATTTCTTTTCCCAATTTCTGGATACACAGATAGTCATTTATTTCTGTTTAACAATCACTTATGATTTTATTGCACTACTTGATACTCCATATTATTAGAATATATTCTTATTATATGATTCTATGCATGCCACACATTACACTAATGTTTCAACTCATTTTCTATAGCAGAACCTAACTGACTTAGATCGGACACTTGGTGTAAACTTAGCCATTTTGTCTTTGCTTTCGGGACAGTAGCATTTAGATTTGGTCCCTGGCGATTGCCAAAATAGGTTAGCTTCAAGCCAATTCCAATTCCTATCACCACATAAGTTTCATATGAGATAATTTAACTTCTTCAATGGTGATATACCCATACATGACATAATTCAATATGTTCAACTCTTGCCACCATATTCAAATAAATTAAATGTTTAATCAATAAGAATCCTAACAATTCTTTGAAATCAAAATCTTAGGGTTAGTCCACTAATTTAAATAAACTATTAGTGACTCCCTTTAATCATTTCATACATTCTCATAACCACATCAGGTTTAAATAAACTCACAAAACTAACTCATAAAAATTAAATCACATATTTAATTAATAAGGAGTTTAAAATTTGTGGACGTTACAATTTTGCTTGTGTTGATCAGCATACTTCTTCTGTCTATCTTGAGCAGCTACCAATCTTGCTCTGATGAGTTTGATAACCTCAGCGGTCTGCTGTATTAGTTTCGGTCCTAATAGTTAACGTTTACCAACTTCATCCCAGCACAGTGGAGTTCTGCACTTCCTGCCGTACAATGCTTCGTAAGGCGGCATGCCAATACTCGCGTGGTAACTATTGTTGTATGCGAATTCAGCCAATGGTAAGTGATTATCCTAGTTTCCTTTGAAATCTATGATTCATGCTTTAAGCATATCTTCCAACGTTTAGATCATTCGTTCACTTTGACCGTCTGTTTGAGGATGGTACACCGTATTCATTCTCAACCGTGTTCCCATGCCTTCTTGTGTCTCTTCTAGAAATTTAACGTGAACCTCATATATCTGTCTGACACAATTGATAATGGAACTCTGTGTCTTGAAACGATCTCCTTGACGTATAACTTTGCCAACTGATCATGATTGAATCTAATCCTTATTGGTAAAAAGTGTGCTGATTTCGTCAGCCTATCCACTATCACCCAAATTGCATTTTACCCTTTCTAATTAGTTGGAAGACCTACCACAAAATCCATTGTGATATGCTCCCACTTCCATTACTGTATTTCCAATAGTTGAAGTAATCCGCTTGGTCTCTGATGCTAGGCCTTGACTCTTTGACATGTCAAGCATTTCGCAACATATTCTGTAACATCTCGTTTCATATTCAACCACCAGAAATGTTATCGTAAATCTTGATGCATTTTCGTACTTCCTGAATGAATTGAATATATTGAGTTATGAGCTTTAGTCATGATTTTGTCTTTAATACCCGGTACTGCTGGGACCCAAATTCTTCCCTCGAATCTTAGTAGTCATTCGACATCGACCCTGTATTTCACTTCACTACCCTCAACTATTCTTTCTTTGATTTTTCCACATTCTTCATCTTGTAGTTGAGCTTTCTTCACTTTGTCCACTAAAGTTGGACTAGCTTCCATCTGGAATAATCTCTCATTGGATTCTTTTGGAAGTTTTATTTCCAACTCTAACCTTGCCATTATTGATATAAGTTCCTCCCGAGAAGTTAAGAACATCAACTTCTCTGGACCCTTTCTACTCAAGGCATCGACAACCACATTCGCTTTACCTGGATGATAAAAGATTTCATAGTCATAATCTTTTATCAATTCTAGCCATCGCCTCTGACGCATGTTCAGATCCTTTTGTGTGAAAATATACTTCAGACTTTTATGGTCCATATATATCTCACATTTCTCTCCATAGAGATAATGTCTCCATATCTTCAGAGCAAAAACCACCGCATCCAACTCTAAATCATGAGTCAGGTATCCTTTCTAATAGTCCTTCAGTTGCCTTGATGCATACACAATGACTTTGCTATTTTGTATAAGCACACAACCTAGTCCTTTATGTGATGCATCACTATACACCATAAAGTTTCCTGTATTATCCGGTAATGACAACACATGTGCCATACTAAGTTTCTTTTTCAAGTCCTAAAAACTCTATTTGCACTTTTCCTTCCAAACAAATTTTATAGCTTTCCATGTCAAATTTGTCAACAGAGTGGAAATCTTAGAAAATTCTTGAATAAACCGCCTGTAGTAACCTGCCAAACCCAAGAAACTCCTCACCTCTGATGGTGTTCTTGGTTGTTCCCAATTTATTATAGATTCGACCTTTGATGGATCCATCAAAATCCCATCTTTGTCAATCACATGCCAAAGAAATTGCACACGTTCTAGCCAAAATTCACACTTAGAGAATTTCACATACAACTTTTTCTTTCATAGAGTCTCTAACATCAACGTAAATGTTCCACGTGTTCTTCTTGAGATTTGGAGTACACAAGAATATAATCAATGAATACCACCACAAACTTATCTAAGAATGGTTTAAACACTCTGTTCATTAAATCCATGAATGCTGCAGGGGCATTGGTCAAACCAAAAGACATTACCAGAAACTCGTAATGTCCATACCGAGTTCTGAATGCCATCTTAGGTACATCCTCCTCATCAGGTATACCCTCTTGCTCAAACTCTAGGGCATAACCAACCACTGTGACCAATGGAGATGACTCCCTTGGCACCAGTTGTTCCCATACCACCTGAATATCTTGAGGCTCCTCCTCTCTAGGCATTTGAGGTTCCTCCTCCCTAGCTTGACTGAATTCTCCCATATTAGCCATCTTGACAACAATTTTTTTTAGTTTTAATTACTAATCATCACTAATCAACACTCACGAGCACATAGGTTACAAGCGCCCCAAATTCGGGTATCTTCCAACCCAACATATGGTGCTACACGGTACTCATAACTATACAATCATTCCATTGAAATACAACATAATGAATGTAATTACTATCTTTTATTACAATCAAATTATAATCCTTCCCAGGTTCATAAACCGATTACATTGTTTGTTGTTTGTAAATTATAATACATACAACATACTAATCTATTACACGATGGCTAACTATCCATCTTAGTTTTGCCTTTATCTCTCTTAGCATTCTCAGTACGTTCATCCTTAATAGCAATCATATAATTCACACAAGAAGTGAGCATAACAAGCTCAACAAGTTTAACAAAGGATAATAGTAATACCACATTCATGAATTATATAACAATTCATACATAACTGAACAAATAGTTATCAAGTACTATGAAACAATAATACTTTAACAATCCATATCATCAATTCCCAAAGTATAGAGTAGATTATGAATTCTGAACCGGTAGATAGACCATGAACAGTAGCTTTCTATTTTCATACTTGAAAAGGATATCACAACACTAAGGCTGTACATCCGCATTACTTACGAGCACTTCTAGGTGATCAGCCTATAGTACTCTATGTTGATCAACACTCATTCGTTAAACGTATTTACGTTTAAATTTTGGCAAACTCGCGTGCCCATCGAATAATCGATGAAAAATACTTTTGTTTGTTCATAGACAAACCTTACCTTCAAATCCGTACCAATTACTTGGCATAGGATAGCGTTAACATTTCTATATAGAAAGATATGAATACAAATCAATCTATATCTTACGAATAGTCTAGCCGAGTTAAAACTGGCATTGACCTTTTCTTTAAAACCCGTCATGCAATTCAGTACAATGAATCACATAAAACTTGACTAACTTGAAAGTTAGACAAGCGTTAAGAAAACTTGCCTTTCAGCGTCTTCAAATAACTTAATCGACTGACCACAACCTTTATAGAATCTACATGATATATTCACATAGCACACTATAATTAGCTATCAAACAATCACTCACATTGTTTCTACCAACTTCTTTCTCTTCTATGTCTTTGTTAACTAAATTTCATTAACAAAGTCAATTCGACTCATTACCCTTCGTCCTGACTTATTAACCAACTTACGTTATTAACTGGACTCTATCTTCATTGGTGAAGTACCAATGTCGTTCACCGATTACGGTTCATTGATAACATTTTATGTTCTTCGTTAATAAATTAATAACATACATTTAATTCCTAAGTTTCATTACCGTATACCTTAGTATATATAGTATAGGAATAGTTCTAGTACACTTATTAAGTGTATAAACTTAACTCTTATAGGTCTCTTAACAATTGCATTTCAAACCTAAGTTATCTAACAAGGACTTTTGCCTATCGTCATGCAAGTGATGATTATTATTATTCAGGCTGGCGGCTATGGCGCCTTTCCGATACCCATGTGTCTGGTCATTGCTGTATGTGAGAGACTTCCTTATACCGATGGTTGCGGTGCCACTTTCTAGTAGCCACTGACACACGTGTTGGTATTGCGTACTGACACTTTAAAAGCTTTCTGCTGGCGCCGCATGGCAGGAAACCTCGACTGAAAAATTTTTAAAAGACAAAATTTTGGTGAGTTTCTCGGATCCATAACTTCTTCATTATAAGTCTGATTTGGTCCGTTCAAAAGTCTACACGTCATAAATGACATACTCTATGCATTCATATAAGAATTCAACACTTTCAAATTCGTTAACTCAAAATTCACTATTAAGTTCATTTTTAAGCGTTCGTAAACGTTAATGAGCGTTCAATGCTCGTTTTCTTCGTTCTAAGTTGGAATCCGATGATTCTTGAGTCCACGACTCTTAAATACCCTATCTCACGTGTTGACATTAAAAAATAATGTTTTCAAGTCTCACGGAAACTTTTGATTACCAATCCGGAATTTTAACATTTTCGACGCTTAACATCTATTTCCATGAAATTCGCCATAACTTCATTACTAATATTCTCTAAGCCAAATCACATCGAATACTCCACGGACTTCATATCTACATCTTAACCAAGCAAGATGCACATATTTAAGTATTGATGGAGTTTAATTGTTCATCAACAATCAATCTCAACAATCAATATTTTCATGATTTAAAACTATATCAACCCTTATGATTTCTATGATTTCATGACTTGTAAAGATTGTATCTATAACAAGTCATCCTTATTCCCCCATAATAGACATACACCACCCATTTATGATTCTTCATTCTTAAAGAAATCAAAAGAGATGGAACTAGTATTAAGGAGTATTACCTTAAGGATTTCTTTAGTGATCTTGAAAAACTCTAAGGCAAAGCTTCAAAGTAGATGTTTTGGTTGAGTCTAGCTCTTTCTCTCTCTCAAAATATAGGTTGGCAACTTGAAAAACCTTCAAAAGACCAACTCTAGCTTTCTATTTATAGAAAAAGGAAATGGAGGGCAAAATAGTCATTACACCCCCATCTCCTTACTATTCCACACTTTGTCACCAAGTAAAATACTTGGTGACCAAGTGATTTTCTTGCCTTGCACCCCAAGTGGCCGACCCACCATGCCCATGGGTTGCCCCATGGGTTTTACCCATTCGGTGACTCACCAGTTCGATCCACGGTTCTGTTTTCTCGCATTGGGCTTAATCAATCTAATATTGGGCTTTGGCTTGGGCTTAACACATTAATTCATTGGGCTTACCTATACAATTGATTGGACCTGGCATAATCCAAATCAATTGAATTCACTTTAAGTCTTAACTTAATTCCATAATATAAATTGTATTCTACACTTATAATTCACGCATACTTTTCGTATAATACTCGTACGATAATCGTATTGTACTTCATATTAACTCATCGTATTATACATAGATACTAGATAGTATCATACTTGTATAACACACGATTTAACAATAGCGCAATTCCTTCTACGCGTCACATTTTCTTCTCGAAAATCGATCTACTTAACCCTTAGGTTTTAAGTCCGCAGGCAAAAACTTCATTTGACATAAATGAAATATTATTAGATATTTTATCTTATCTCAATATTCTATCATTACGCGTTTCTCGAAATTTCAAAATAATTCCCGAGCGAAATGATGAATAGTGTTTTTTACGAAATTTCTCGGAAAACATTTATTTTAAGTCTTGGAAATTCTAAACAATTAATTCTAGCACGTGGCGGATTACTAACCATATAAGCACATCCTAGGTCATAGAACGACCTTCACATAACTTTACTCACAAAATAAATCAATTAAATTCATTTAATTCACATAATCAAATAAAAATTAATTATCATAAAAATCCGATTTTCTCGGCGTTACATTCTCTCCCCCCTTATAAGGATTTTCCCCCGAATCTAGCTTATAATTACATAAACAAATGAGGAAATTTTTTTTCATTTTACTCTCGAGTTCCCACGTTGCTTCTTGACATTGTGGTTTCTCCATAACACCTTCCTTTGAAGGTATTACTTTATTTCTTAATACTTGTTCCTTCTATCAATAATTTGAATTGGAAGTTCCTCATATGATAAATCTTTCTCTATACGGATAGATTCATACTCTATTACGTGTTTATAGTCCGGTTTATAAGGGCCTTGACACGGACACATAAAACACATTATGAATGCGTTCCATTTCTGGAGGTAAAGCTACTTCATAAGCTACCTCTCCTACCCTTCTTAAAATCTCAAAAGGTCCTACAAACCTTGGACTTAACTTCCCTTTCTTTCCAAAATGTATCTTTCTTTTCCAAGGAGATACTTTCAGAAAGACAAAAGATCCTACATCGAATTCTCTCTTCTCTCTGTGAGGATCTGCATACTTCTTCTGCCTATCTTAGGCAACAACTAATCGAGCACATATTATCTTCACCATGTCTATTATTTGTTGTACCATCTCGAGGTCCCAACATCATGGCGTTCACCCACCTCATCCAACACAATGGAGTTGGCACTTCCTTCCATCTGGCCTTAATGGCGGCATGCCTATACTAGCGTGAAAACTATTGTTGTACGAGAATTCCACCAACGATAGATATTCGTCCCAACTCCCTTTGAAATCCATAACGCAAGATCTTAACATATCTTCAAGCATTTAAATTTTCCGTTCACTCTGACCATCCGTCTGAGGATGATACGCCGTACTTAATCTTAAATGATTTCCCATTTGCTCTTGCAAACTCCTCCAAAAGTTCGATGTGAATCATGGATCACGATCGGACACAATCAAAATAGGTACTCCATATCTGGAAATAATTTCCTTGACATACAACTTAGCTAATTGTTCTAGGTTATACCTAACTCCTATTGGTAGAAAATGAGCCGATTTCGTCAATCGATCCACTATCACCCAAATAGCATCGTATCCTTTCCTTGTTGTTGGAAGTCCCACCACAAAATCCATTGTGATGTGCTCCCATTTCCACTCTGGAATTTCTAACGGTTGCAAAAACCCGCTAGGTCGTTGGTGTTCAGCCTTAACTTTTTGACAAGTTAAGCACCTACTAACATATTACGCTATCTCCCTTTTCATGTTACGGCCACCAAAAAGTTACGATGAAGGTCTTGATACATCTTACGTACTACTAAGGGATGTATCGAGTACCTCGAACTATGAGCCTCCATCATTATCTCCTCTTTTAATTCGGAATCATTTGGAACCCAAATTCTTCCTTCAAAATGAAGTACTCCCTCCTTATCGAGGTTATACTTAGTCTTTTCTTCATCTTCTATCCTCTTCTTCATCTGCTTGCATTCCTCGTTGCTCAATTGTACTCCCTAACCCGTTCCACTATGGTCGGTTGGGTTTCCATGGAAAATAACATTTCCACCGCTTCCTCCGGTAACTTCACTTCTAACTCCATTCTTGCCATTGCTGATATCAACTCATTCTGAGTTGTTAACATTGACAATTTCTCTCTACCCTTCTTACTTAGCGCGCATTGGCTACTACATTTTGCTTTCCCCAGGATGATATAAAATATCACAGTCATAATCTTTTATTAACTCTAACCACCTTCTGCATCTCATGTTCAACTCCTTATGTGTGAAGATATATTTGAGACTTTTGTGGTCGTGTATATCTCACACTTCTCACCATATAGATAATGCCTCCATATCTTCAAGGCAAAAAACTACAGTTGCCATTTCGGATCATGAGTAGGATAAACCTTCTCATAATCCTTTAATTGACGTGGCGCATACACATGACTTTGCCATCTTTGCATGAGCACATGACCCAGATCCTTTATGTGAAGCATCACTATATACTACAAAGTTCCCTGTATCATCTGGTAAGGACAATCTGGTGCCTCATTAACCTCTTCTTGACTCCTGGCTTGTTCTCACATTTTTTAGGTCCACATACTTCACCGACTTTTCTTGTCGGTTGTCAGCGGAGTAGCTATTTTAGAAAAGTCAGGAATGAACCTTCTATAGTATCCGTTAACTTGAAAACTCCGAACCTCGGTTGGCATTTTTTTTGTTGCTCCCACTCATTAACTTACTTCTACTTTTCTTTGGATCCACGAAAATGCCATCTTTATCAATAACATGTCCTAGAAACTTCACTTTTCGTTCAAGCCAAAATTCACACTTTGTGAATTTAGCATACAACCTTTCCTTCCTTAGTGTTTCCAACACTATCCTTAAATTTTTGGCATGATCTTCTGGCGTCTTTGAATAGACTAGAATATCATCAATGAACACTATGACGAACTTGTCCAAATATTGTTTGAACACTCTGTTCATCATATCCATAAATCTTTTTTGGCGCGCATTAGTCAACCAAATGACATCACGAGCTTCGTAATGACCATAACGAGTTACGAGCGCCGTCTTAGGTACATCCTCCTTTCTCACCTTTAGCGATGATACCCGATGCCAAATCTATCTTAGAAAATACTTTTGCCCTTTCAAGCGATCAAATAGATCATCGATCACGGGCAGCGGTATTTATTCTTAATCGTTAACTTGTTCAACTCTCGATAGTCGATACAAAGTCTTAACGACCCATCCTTTTTCTTTACAAACAATATCGGTGCTCCCCAAGGAGACACACTTCGGTTGAATGTACTTTCTGTCTAATAGTTCCTGTAATTGAACCATTAACTCCTTCATCTCTACTGGCGCCATTCGATATGGTGCCCTTGAAAGCTGATGTGTTGCATGCCGTTAACAGATCAATTACAAACTCAACCTCCTGTCCGGTGGGAATGCCCGGTAATTCCTCCAAAATACATCCATGAACTCTTGAACTATAGGTATCTGGTCCAGGATGTTCCCACTCTTTGGGTATCCACAACATGGCACGAGATAACCTACACACCCTTTTTCAACATCTTCCTAGCTTGTGTCATCGATGAGACAACAAGAGCGTCTTGATGATTTACTCTTGAAGAACACTACCTTGGTTTTCTTAGAAAGCCGAAGGTTCACACTTTTCTATGGCAATCTATTATCTCCTTATGGTTAATCAACCATCCATACCAAGAATTACATCAAATTCTTTTAACCTTATCGGTACCAAATCTCTGATAACTTATTCCTCTAATATCTACCAACAATCCTTATGAATATGTTCAATGGGGATTATTTCTTCGTTTGCTACCTTAACGTCTAAAGGTATTGCTAACTTTTAGGGATTAAACCTAATCGCTTAGCAAATTCACATGCTATAAAAAAACAAGTAGCTTTTAGGTCAAATAACACATAAGCATTTATTTCATTGGCCGGAATGATACACTACTACCACATCCGTTGATCAACGCATCTTGGGCGATCATATTAAATGTACGAGGTGAGGTCTACCCTTTGATGGTGTTGGTCGATAATGGCTAATTTACCACTACGAACCCTTATTTCCCTCTAACCCTTTCTTGGGCAATTTCTTGCCATATGGTCCAATGACCCACAAAAAAAACACCCATGGTTCTTCTTAGGGTTAGGACAGTTGGGTGACAAATGTCCCTCCCGCCCACAGTTGTAGCAAACTAATTTCCCCTTTAAACAGACTCCCATGTGATTCTTTCCGCATGTCTTGCATGCCTCCGTCCTATGCTTATGATCTCCCTGATTTACCCCAGTATTCCCAGGGTTGAAGCTCTTTCTCTTAGGCAGGTTGCCACTCCGCTGGCAACTTCAGCCTTATTACCTCCCTCTATTTTATTCTTGTTCTTCTTCTCTTTATGGTACTGAGACAATGTCTCACCACCACCTTCAGCTATTATCGCCTTTTTTAGAATGGTCCCGTAGGAAGCACTCTGAAAAACCAATATTCTACTGTAGAGCCAGGGTTTTAAGCCCTGCTCAAACCTCTGCCTTCTTCTCTCTTCTTAGTGTCCACGATGTGGAGCAAATCTCACCAATTCATTGAATTTGGCGGCATACTGGGAAACTGTCATATCCCTTTGCTTAAGTTCCAAGAACTTAATTTCCATCCTACCTTGCATACTAGTAGGGAAGTAGTTCTCGAAGAACACCTTCTTGAAGCTGTTCCCAATAACTTCTTACATCCTAGCCCCACCACAGTGAGCCTCCCACCCGATGGTTGGCTTCCCCTTCATCATGTAAGTCGCAAAAGAAGTCTTTTGCGCCTCACCTACGTTTGTAATCCTGGCGCCTTCTCAATCTCTTTTACCCATATACGGGCCTCTAAAAGGGTCCGTCGTTCCTCGGAACTCGGAGGACCCACACTCTTAAATTCCTTGAAGGTAGTTGTTCTTCTACTACCCGGGGAGCTATAGAATCCTCCCCCAACTTGGTTAAATCTTGCCATTAATAAATTAACGAACTCTTGCATAGGGTTATTAGGACCCCCCGATTTTCATTATGAGACTAAAGCCTCTTGGTTACGTTGTCTCCTTCTTGGCGGCATAATTTGATTAAATAAATAAAGTTTCATTATTATCTATTTAACTTGCTTTGGTTATCATTCTCAAATAACAACTCATACCACAACAAGCACATTAAATAAAAACTTCATTATATTAATATGCTTTCATAGTCAAAACTATTTACATCATGTTTCCTTAGCCAAAAAGCTATTACATAACTATCCATGATTGACTTCTACAAAATTGGGATTTACAAAAGACTACCCTTTAATTATACAAAAGAGGTTTTACGTCACTACTTATATACAAAAAGATCTAACGATCTACTAACACTGTCGTACGACATTCTCATATTTCTGATTTGCCAGTATCGACACAATATCTGGACTTATGGTATGTCGAGTCTGCCCGGACTCAATGGAATAACAAGCAATTTTTAGCTTGAAATCCTCATGGCGCGCATTCGTGGATGTATGACATCCTAGCTATTTTCTACGGTCTTTTCGACCGGTTTCTTTTTGAAGCTCTCGACGACCTCTTCCTTATAGTCCCTTGCCTTATCCATCATAAGCACTTTTTCATCGTGCTCGACTCAAAATCCGCCTCTGCAGATTCCTTTTGCCTCATATAGGCGGTTATCTCCTCGTTACGTGTATGCACTACGATGCATGAATGCACATTCTATCCAACACGACCCGAATACAATGATCTCATTGCATCCGGAGGTGTTGGCTCTGATAAACTGCACCGTGTTAATCGATGTTACCTCCATCTCCTCCTCCACGTCAATCATCATATTCGGATATGACGCTTATCCCCATTGTCTCCTCGGAATTATTCCTCCTCGAGATGTGTACTCTTCAATATCCAGTCTTCCAGAACCACTAACGGTACCTCATTCATCCTTGGCATCGGCATTACTAATATCTCCACTTGGTTCATTGACTCCTCACTTATCACTTCAATGTCTCTAAACATCAAGCTATCGTTTGACATCTACAAAACACATAACCGTTGATTAGTACATAATACACAATAGTATAAGCACAAATCACATTTAATTTATTTAAGATTAATTTCCATCTTTTAAATCTTTTGATCTTGAGTTTTCTCAATACCTTATTAATTCATTTGACTTGAATTTCATTCTTGGGACTTTACCTTCCTTACGAGGTTATTAGCCTAAGGTTCTTCCCCCTTAAGTTTTATAACCTAATGCTTTGATACCAACTTTGTGGCGCCCCCAAATTTGGGTATCTTCCAACTTGACATATGGGTGCTACCACGGTACTCATAACTATACAATCATTCCATTGAAATACAACATAATGAATGTAATTACTATCTTTTATTACAATCAAAGTATAATCCATTCCCAGGTTCATAAACCGATTACATTGTTTGTTGTTAATAATGTATAATACATACAAACATACTAATCTATTACCGATGGTTAACTATCCATCTTAGCTTTGCCCTTATCTCTCTTAGCATTCTCGATCGTTCATCCTTAAGCTTTGCAATCATATAATTCACATGAAGTGAGCATAACAAGCTCGACAAGTTTAACAAAGGATAACATTAATACCACATTAAGTGAATTATATAACAATTCATACATAAGCCGAACAAATAGTTATGAAGTATTATGAAACAATAATACTTTAACAATTCATATCATCAATTCCCAAAGTATAGAGTAGATTAGGAATTACGAGCGGAATTCGATAGACCATGAGCGATAACTTTCTATTTTCATACTTGAAAAGGATATCACAACACTAAGGTTTGTACATCAGCATTACTTACGAGCACTTCTAGGTGATCGACTATAGTACTCTATGTTGATCAACACTCATTCGTTAAACGTATTTACGTTTAAGTTTTGGCAAATTCGCGTGCCCATCGAATAATCGATGAAAAATACTTTTGTTTGTTCATAGACAAACCTTACCTTCAAATCCGTACCAATTACTTGGCATAGGATAGCGTTAACATTTCTATATAGAAAGATATGAATACAAATCAATCTATATCTTACGAGTAGTCTAGCCGAGTTAAAACTGGCATTGACCCTTTCTTTAAAACCAGTCATGCAATTCAGTACAATGAATCACATAAAACTTGACTAACTTGAAAGTTAGACAAGCGTTAAGAAAACTTTCCTTTCAGCGTCTTCAAATAACTTAATCGATGACCACAACCTTTACCAGAATCTACATGATATATTCACATAGCACACTATAATTAGCTATCAAACAATTACTCACATTGTTTCTACCAACTTCTTTCTCTTCTATGTCTTTGTTAACTTTATTTCATTAATAAAGTCAATTCGACTTATTACCCTTCGTCCCGACTTATTAACCAACTTACGTTATTAACTGGACTCTATCTTCATTGGTGAAGTACCAATGTCGTTCACCGATTACGATTCATTGATAACATTTTATGTTCTTCGTTCATAAATTAATAACATACATTCAATTCCTAAGTTTCATTACCATATACCTTAGTATATGTAGTATAGGAATAGTTTTAGTACACTTATTAAGTGTATAAACTTAACTCTTATAGGTCTCTGAACAATTGCGATTCAAACCTAAGTTATCTAACAAATACTACTTGCCTGGCCATGGCGACGTGACATTCTATATACAAGGCGGTATTTGCGGCTGGTTTTCTGATACCCATGTCCGGTCTCGTATGGCTGCGCGCTGAGACTTCCTTATACCGATGTAGCTGCTGTGGTGCCACTTTCCGATAACCATGACCTTTGTCTTGGCTTTGCTGGCGGTAGCGACACTTTAAAGCACTATACGGCGCCACGACGCGACCTCGACACCGAAAAAAATTTTAAAAGATAAAAATTTTGGTGAGTTTCTCGGATCCATAACTTCTTCGTTATAAGTACGATTTGGTCCGTTCAAAAGCCTACCGTCATAAATGACATACTCTACGCGTTCATATAAAAATTCTACACTTTCAATCCGTTAACTCAAAATTCACTATTGAGTTCATTTTTTAAGCGTTAAATAAATGTTAATGAGCGTTCAATGCTCGTTTTCTTCATTTAAGTCGAAATCAATGATTCTTGAGTCCACGACTCTTAAATACCCTATCTCACGTGTTGACATTGAAAAACAACATTTTCAAGTCTCACGACAACTTTTGACTACTATCAATCAAGAAATTCAACGTTTTTGACGTTTAACGTCTATTTAAGTGAAATTCGCCATAACCGTTACTAATGTTCTCTAAGCCAAATCACATGGAATACTCCATGGATTTCATATCTACATCCTAACCAAGCAAGATGCACATATTTAAGTATTGATGGAGTTTAATTGTTCATCAACAATCAATCTCGACAATCAATATTTTCATGATTTAAAACTATATCAACCCTTATGATTTCTATGTCTTCATGACTTATAAAGATTGTATCTATAACAAGTCATCCTTATTCCCCCATAATAGACATACACCACCCATTTATGATTCTTCATACTAAAAGAAATCAAAAGAGATGGAATTAGTATTAAGGAGTATTACCTTAAGGAACTCTTTGGTGTTCTTGAAAAACTCTAAAAACAAAGCTTCAAAGTAGATGTTTTGGTTGAGTCTAGCTCTTTCTCTCTCTCAAAATATAGGTTGGCAACTTGAAAAACCTTCAAATGACCAACTCTAGCTTTCTATTTATAAGCAAATGAAATGGAGGGCAAAATAGTCATTATCCTCCACCTCCTTTACTATTCCACACTTTGTCACCAAGTAAAATACTTGGTGACCAAGTGATTCCTTCTTATTGCACCCCAAGTGGTAGGCCCACCATGCCCATGGGTCATCCCCATGGGTTGTCCCATGGGTTTTACCCATTCGGTGACCCACCGGTTCGATCCACGGTTCAGTTTTCTTGCATTGGGCTTAATTAGTCTAATATTGGGCTTTGGCTTGGGCTTAACACATTAATTCATTGGGCTTACCTATACAATTGATTGGACTTGGCATAATCCAAATCAATTGAATTCACTTTAAGTCTTAACTTAATTCCATAATACGAATCGTATTCTACACGTATAATTCATGTATACTTTTTGTATAATACTCGTACGATAATCGTATTGTACTTTGTATTAACTCGTCGTATTATTCACAGATACTAGATAGTATCATACTTGTATAACACACGCTTTAGCAATAACACAATTCCTTCTACGCGTCACATTTCCTTCTCAGAAATCTATCTACTCAACCCTTAGGTTTTAAGTCCGCAGGCAAAAACTTCATTTGCCATAAATGAAATATTATTAGATATTTCATCTTATCTCAATATTCTATCATTACGTGTTTCTCGAAATTTCAAAATAATTCCCCGAAGAAATGATGAATGAATAGTTTTTTACATCTTGGAAATTCTAAATTTCTCGAGAAAACATTTATTTTCATCTTGGAAATTCTAAACAATTAATTCTAATTCACATAATTAAATAAAAATTTAATTATCATAAAAATCTGATTACTAACCATATAATAAATTTATCCTAGGTCATCATTAGAGACGACCTTCACATAATGCTTACTCACAAAATAAATCAATTAAATTCATTTAATTCACATAATCAAATAAAAATTTAATTATCATAAAAGAAAGTAATTAGAAACTTTGTTCAATGTAAGTGTAGGTTTAGGAATAAGAACTTGTTCAATAAATTTACAACTTGAATAATCGTAATTAATTTAGGGTAATGAACTTGCATAACAATGATAAGTAAGATAAGATAAGGATCTTTCTTTACATAAAGAAATAGGGTTTAGGGAACTTGAGTAATCATAATCATGATAAAGATAAGTACTTGCATTCATTATAAAGAGAATTAAGTTAGGAAACTTGCTTAACATAACGAAGTAAGGTTTAGGGAACTTGCTTAAAGTAAGTAAAGTTAGGGTAAAGAAACTTGCCTCATGCGTAAGCTACACAATTATAACACACATTCACCAAAATACCATACACATACCATTAGAATTGTAATATCGATTAGTTATACTAACATTAACCTTATAAGTTCCATTCACCATCTTATTTCAGTTATAACCTTTAACTTGAGGTCTAATCATAATGATCAACCACATAACACGAATCAGAAACTCACTAACATATAACGTAAAGCTATAGCATTTAATTCTCATCTCTAACTTTTACAAACATCGAGTTTTAATCATTTTATAACTTGTTAATCAACAACTTAAAATCTTCATATTTGGTATTACAATGCAACTACAATCTTTTATAACATCATATAACATGATTAACATATTTTTATGTTCATAAGATTAGGTTACAATTGCATGCTATGGAATAAACTAAAAAAATAACTAAATAGCTTTTTGTCGAGGGTTGGTAGGCCGTAGTTAACTTAAGCTTTAACACCGGTAGCGGCCATAGCGTTGCAAGAAACTTGATTCTGCAATCGCGATATTCAAGATAATGTAAATCTAATTTGACTTACAAGCACCATTCTAACAACCAATTTTCACACATATAAGTTACATAAAATTCACAGAAATAAAATTTAATATTTCCAACACATTTTTTTAACTATATAACAACCTAAACATCAAAATTACAACATTTAATTTCACTATTTTTATTATTTTTTTCTTTTGACATTCATAACGAAATTCATCACTGTGAATTCATTTTACAACCAAAACAACTAATTTAACTCATATTTTTTTTCGTTTCCTCATGTATTTTCACAATCTACAACCAATTTACAGTTTAACACATGAATTTAACATAAATTTTAATTCTAAAAAAAGCCAGATCATATAGATATATCACTGTAATTCAATTCTTTAATACTAAACATATTTTCATGAAATTGATTACTATAACTCATGAATGAATGATATAAAATAGTTTATAATCATCTATTAACACATAGAAAACTCATAATTTCCACAATTATTCACAAAATATCAATTAAAGAGAAATTTTGATAGAAAGAAAAACAAAATCTTAAAATAAGAATTATACCTTCAATTTGCTTGTTTAACCAACAAGAATGATTAGCTAGCTTCTTTGATTTCTCAAACTCCTTCCTTCAAATTCACAGGCTTCTCTCTTTTCTCTCTTCTTTTTCTTCTTTTCTTTCTCTGCTCTTTCTTAGCCTCTCTTTATTAACTTAGCGTAAGAACAAAATACAAGCTGATATACGTATATAATATTAACGTATATAACTGATAATACATAACTCCCCTCTTTTAATATATGTCAGTTATATTTTATTTTTATTTATTATTTTTTTAAAAAAAACCATAAGGCCTTGTTTGATAAAATAAGATTAAAATAAAGACTTAATCATTCCTTAAGCCTTGTTTGGCCAAACAAGATTAAAATAAGAATTTTAAAAGTTCTAAGGCTTTGTTTGATAAAAACCAAATTAAACTCTTTTAATTTATTTTCATAACTCATTTATAATATAGTTTATTGTCCCACTTTATTTACTTAAATTCCCATATTCAAATTTAACTAAATTAAAACTAACAATAACTTATTAAATCAATTTGCCACATAATCCAATACAACAAAATTATAATTTTCATTATAATTTTATTTAATAAATTAACACATCCTTTAATTACTAAATCAAATTTAAATAATATTATAACAATTCATTTAATCCTTATCAACTCTATAATTTAATTATTAAATTAAATTATAATATTATTCATAATAATTAATTCATCACTCTTTTATTTTAATTAACTTCAAAATACTAAATTACCAATTATCAACTTAATTAACATATTACCTTAATTAAGTTAATTCCCACAACTCATGAATTATTTATTTAAATAATAAATAATCAAATTAAATAAATATTTATTTAACAATAAACACATCAATTAAAATATTTATTTAATTCAATAAATATTTGAAATTATAATTAAAATTTTATAACAATCCAGAATTTTAATTCTGTAACAAGTAGCCCTACGAGAGCTACTTGGCTAGTCCAGATCCATAATCTGAACAAAGTCCTCAAATCACCTCAGAAAGAGTGAGGTAAGTTTTAAACTTAAAGCTTATTAAAGTTAAATCATTGCTTCCTATTTGATTTAAATCATAAAGCATGCATTGTGTTAACATACATCCACAGTAGAGTTAAAATTGCATGTTCATTAAAATCTAAGGCTCATAAATTTCTTTTGCCAGAGTCTCCTTTATAAAATGGACTATCCATATGCACATAGGTATGACTAGGTGGCCATTCAGTAACACACCAACCCAACATCAAGAGATAAATTTTAAACATTAAAAGTATGTTACCATGGCAGCCAAATTACCATGTGTACTTTATTTGAAAACCCATGCTCATTTGTTCTCAAATAAGATGAATAAACTAGCAAAAAAGGGTGCCAAATGACTGTCCCAGAAATTAGTTTTTTTCACATCAGTATGTTCAAAATGGTAAAATATGAACATTTACTGAGTTTAATAATTTTTATCAAGTTGTATAAGCATGCATATTCACTATATTGTGTTTAGAAGTATTCTATATGAGATCTAACGTTCTAACGGTCAAAACTTGAAAAGAAAGGATGTAAAAATTATCGGTGTAGTGCAGAACATTTGTACGATGACGAATTTTACAAAAAGTAGACCGAACTCAATAGATCTGAAATAGAATTTCAAAATTTTCCGTATAGTTCAACTTGAAAATGACTTGTGAAAGGAACGGGGGGAGTAAATATATCCGCGGCAGCTGCGGGTCTACCTATGGCCACCCAGGGTGGGTCCCACCCCCTCAGGCTCAATCAAATTTAAGTTACAACGGAGTTCCCAGAAGCTGAAAAGTCAAATCAGAGAAAAAGGTTCTACGCGATTGAGCGGAAAGGGCCTGAAACCCTGAATTCAGATACCAAACTTTTGATCTACATGTAAGTCATGAAGGGTTTCGACATAAAAATGCACAGCGGAAATAGAACAATTTAAACCAAATTTGAAACCCTAAACAGGATCCATGCGAAAACAATTAATTTAGTGGTTAGAAATTATACCGAATATGAAAATGCTTCTGAAATTGATGTGCTCGAATCTCCAACGCAATCCAAACGAATCGCTCCTCTACGGTATCCACACGAACGCCCCGTGAACCGTCGTACGATCTGTAATAAAAGGAACTGCGGTACTAGCCACCAAAATGAATGGATTTTAGAACTCTTTCTCTCTAGTCTCTCTCTAAGAGCGGCTAGGGTTATGAAGTTATGATCTAACCCTAAGTGGCTACTATATCATATATATATAGTAGTTAAAAAGAGGATTAATCAAAACCTAATTTCATAAAATCTGAATATATATATATATATATATATATATATATCTTAATTAAGTCTTACTTAATTAATATACATTTATACAAATTATCCTTTTAATTTAAATTAAATGATTTAAATACTATTAATCATATTAATATATTTAAATCCTTCAAATTTAAATTAATTCCATTTTAAATTACGTTTACTATAAAATGACCTTATATAGGTTATTATTACGTTGGCAATAATTTTAAAATCATATTATAAAATTATAAACGGTGAGCGACATCTAGTAATGCATCACCGCTACCCAGTAATAATAAGATCGATGATTCGATGCAACCTTTTCGTGACCAATGTTTCAATGTAATTTAATCCTTTTAACCTTAATATCCTAGATTAAAATCGAGTCATGGAATGTGTCATACTCTTCATAATTTAATCTGAGTTTTCTTAATCAATGAGTAGACTATATGAAACAAATCACTATTTGAGCATGACCATGAATTTCATACTCCTACTCAATCAAGAGGCCTATGGATATCACCCCTAATATATAGGATGGTTAAATTCCATCTAGATCACTCATATTCCTCACACGATTCATGATGTACCCAATAATCACCTTTATAGTCCACCCTATTAAAGGTGATTTTGATGATATCAAAGTACATAAATTCCCGTGTAGAAATATAGTGATTTCAGGTCGGAGGACCATTACATCATTGTCACTATGAGAATTGCTAATGACACTTCGCATAATGCTCCACATAGAATTCTCATGGTGGAGTGCATCCGATTACATCATTCTCTAACATGTACCTATGCATTGACTTAATATCTCATATATTTATGACCAATGAGATTTGGTCATCAGTCAATCCACATACTAGTCTTAATGCATCATTGTTGTCCCATCAACAATGATACTCGACTAGGGACATTTAAGAACAATGATAGTAATTGTAATTATATAATCTCATGTTCAAGTCACATACTTGAAACTATATAATTTGTATCATTATTCTAAGGATTTTTTTATTATGTTAACATTTATATAACGCAGTAAATAAAACCATAATAAAATCATTCATTTATTCAAGCAAATATAATATCAAAACGTTAAACAATTATATCAAATAATTAGCCTCTAGGGCATAAACTCTAACAGTCTCCCACTTGCACTAGAGCCAATCACTCATGTATATAATACCCATGGAACTAGTGTGGCCAAGTGGTTAGCCTGCTGCGACAAAGCCTTAGTCGATGGATCTCGCAACATTATCATCAGTTGGCACTCTTCCTATATGTACATCTCCTCTATCAATGATTTCATGGATGAGATGGTACCGCCTAAGTATATGCTTGGATCGTTGGTGAGATCTGGGTTCCTTAGCCTGTGCAATGGCTCCATTGTTATCATAGTATAGCTTAACCGGATCAACAATGGTTGGAACAATACCTCGTTCAGAGATGAACTTTTTAATCCATATAGCCTCCTTGGCACATCTAGAAGCGACAATATACTATCGACCTCATTGTAGAATCGGCTACTATCTCTTGCTTCGAACTCTTCCAGCTAACAGCACCACCATTAAGGCAAAACACAAAACCTTAATGAGACTTATAGTCATCATTGTCAGTCTGGAAACTAGCATCTGTGTAACCCTTTACTGCCAGTTCGTCTTCACCTCCATATACCAAGAATAAATGCTTAGTCCTTTTTAGGTACTTGAGGATATTCTTGACTGCTGTCCAGTGACCTTCACCTAGATTCGACTGGTATCTGCTCATTATGCTCAAAGCATACGAGACATCCAGACGAGTACATATCATTGCATACATGATAGGTCCAATTGCCGAAGTATAAGGGATCTTTCTCATACGCTCCTCATCATCTTGTGATTGAGGACATTGGGCCTTAGAGATCTTCACACCATGAGTCATGGGTAAGTGTCCTCTTTTTGCCTCTTGCATGCTGAACCATTTTAGCACTTTATCAATATATGTACTCTGACTTAGGCCGAGCATTTTCCTCGATCTATCTCGATAGATCTTGATACCTAAAATGTAGGCTGCATCGCCTAAATCTTTCATGGAGAAACATTTTCCTAACCATGTTTTTATAACTTGTAATGAAGGAATGTCATTCCCAATAATTAATATGTCGTCAACATATAATATCAAGAATACAATATAACTCCCACTAACCTTCTTATATACATAAGGTTCATCTTCATTTTTAATAAAGCCAAACTCTTTGTCTGCTTCATCAAATCGAAGATTCCAACTCCGAGAGGCTTTCTTCAATCCATAAATGGATCACTGCAGCTTACATACCTTTCCAGCATCCTTTGGATTGACAAATCCCTCAGGTTGTGTCATGTACACATCCTCAAGGAGATTTCCCTTAAGGAAAGCAGTTTTGACATCCATCTGCCAGATTTCGTAATCGTAAAAGGCTGCAATAGCAAGTAAGATCCTGATGGATTTAACCATTGCCACTGGAGAGAAGGTTTCATCATAGTTAACACCTTGAACTTGTTTGTAACCTTTTGGTACCAGTTGACCTTTGTAGGTTTGTACATTACCATCCATGTCGGTTTTCTTCTTGAAAACCCACTTGCACCCGATTGGTTTTACCCCTTCGGGTGGATCAACCAAAGTCCATACGTGGTTAGTATACATGGAGTCCATTTCAGATCTCATGGCTTCAATCCATCTCTCAGAATCTGGTCCATTCATAGCTTCTTGGTAGGAAGCAGGCTCATCCTGATCTATGAGCATCACATCGCCGTTTTGAGTCACAAGATATCCATAATATCTCTCGGGCTCTTGGCGTGTCCTATCGATCTCTTTAATTCCTTGTGTAATTTGAGCAGTTCACTTTCCACAACATCTTGTGGTTTCTGCTCACATTCCAACTCAGGTTCAATGATATTCTGTGGTTCTCGAATTTCTTCGAGTTCTACTTTCCTCCCACTATTTCCTTTAGAGACAAATTCTCTTTCTAGAAAAATACCAATTCGAGCAACAAACACTTTGTTCTTAAAAGGTTTGTAGAAATAATATCCTTTTGTTTCCTTTGGGTATCCCACAAAATTACATTTGTCAGATTTGGGTCCGAGCTTGTCAGAATCTAGACGTTTTATAAATGCCTCGCAACCCCAAATCTTCATGAACGACATACTAGGACGTTTCCCAGTCCACATCTCATATGGTGTCTTCTGAACCATTTTTGTAGGAACACGATTAAGTGTGAATGCAACTGTCTCTAGGGCATGACCCCAAAAGCTTATTGGATGATCTGCATAACTTATCATTGATCGTACCATGTCCAACAAGGTTTGATTCCTCCTCTCAGACACACCATTCCATTGTGGTGTTCCAGGTGGAGTGAGCTGTGATATAATACCACACTCCTTTAGAAGGTCATCAAAGTCTTGGCTTAAGTATTCACCTCCTCGATCGGATCAAAGGGCTTTTATGCTTTTGCCAAATTGATTTTGAACTTCATTCTTGAATTCGTTGAACTTTTCAAAGGATTCGGATTTGTGTCTCATAAGATAAACATATCCATATCTACTGAAGTCGTCAGTAAATATAATGAAGTAATAAAACCTACCTCTTACTAACGAACTTATGGGTCCACATACATCACTATGTATAAGTCCCAATATATCGCTAGCCCGTTCACTGTGTCCAGTGAAAGGGGCTTTAGTCATCTTGCCTAATAAACAAGATTCACATTTTTCATATGATTTAAAATTAAATGAATCCAAAAATCCATCTTTATGGAGTTTTGATATGCGTTTCTCATTTATATGGCCCAAATGACAGTGCTAGAGATATGTCGGATTTGAATCATTTGATTTAAATTGTTTTGTATTTATGTTATAGATAGACATTTCCAAATCAAGAATATAAAGACCATTAAACAATTGTGCAACATAATAGCATATATCATTTAAGTAAAATGAACAACGGTTGTTCTTTATTATAAATGAAAAACCTTTCTTATCCAAACAAGAAACAGAAATAATGTTTTTGCTTATAGCAGGCACAAAATAACAATCTTCTAATTCTAAAACTAGCCCAGAGGGCAAAGATAAATGATAAGTTCCTACAGCTAGTGCAGCAACTTTTTCTCCATTCCTAACACGTAGGTCAACCTCTCCTTTTGCCAAAGTCCTACTCCTTCAGAGTTCTTGCACATTAACACAAATGTGAGAACCACATCCAGTATCTAATACCCATGATGTAGAAGTAGACAAGTTGACTTCTACAACATATATACCTGAATCATAAGTCATACTTCCTTTCTTTTTCTTCACTTCTTCCAAGTAAGCATGGCAATTCCTTTTCCAGTGTCTAGGTTTTCCACAGAAGTGACAATCACCTTCTTTAGCCACCCCACCTTTAGGTTTTAAAGCCTGTTTGGTTTTGGAATTGGGTTTGACACGATTTAGATCCCATCTTCTTCTTGCCTTTCCAATTTCCTTTAGCATTCCCCTTTGCACCATCATTATGGGAGCGGGTCCCGCTTTTTCATGTTGTTCTTGGCAGTTCTTAACATGCTCAATAACTCGATGAGGGGTTTCATAATTTCATTCATAAGATAATTCATGACAAATTGAGAATACACATTGTTCGAGGATTGCAAAATAAGATCTGTTTTGGGCCTCCGGAGTGATTGGAAAACCCAACCTATCAAGGTACTCAATATACCCAATCATTTTCAGCACATGTGGACCAACTTGATCACATTCACCCATCTTGCAGTGATACAACACCTTGCTTGTATCATACCTCTCTTGTTGAGCATGCCCTTCGAACAATTTCTTGAGATGCTCGATTATCTCATAAGCATCCATCAACTCATGTTTCTTCTGAAGCTCAGTGTTCATGGTTGCTAGCATGAGACAACTCACGTCCAGAGCATCATCTTGATGCTTTTTGTAAGCATTATGCTCCGTACATGGTGCAGTATCAGTTGGTGCTGCAGGAATGGGCTTTTCAATGACATATAGCTTGCGCTCTTATTTGAGGACAATCCTCAAGTTCCTATGCCAGTCAAGGAAATTAATTCCACTCAGCTTGTCCTTCTCAAGGACTGATCGTAGTGAAAGACTACTTGTATTATTGTTGTTTTCCATTGATATCTACAATTTATAAGTGCAAAAAAATAATAAGTCAAATTGCAGAGTTGATATTATGTAATTGATAATAGTACATTCAAAATATACCTCCCATTATTTTATTAAAATTAATAGCCCTCACCATTAATTCGGAAAGCATTTTTCAATTAAATCTTTCTAGTGAGCCAAGATCCATATTTCATTTGCCCTAAGTTAGCTTTGGCTAATCTCTTAAAACACAATTATTTAGGTAGACAACCCTTGTGACACCCCCAAATCCAGGTTACCTGGCCCCCAAATTTGGTGTTCACGATCCACAATATAATACCATCTAGCTACCCATTTTAATATAAATAGGAATACATAACTCATTAACATAGATTGTTAATACATAAGTCCCAGGTCTACTAACCTTAACATTACAGACATACCCCTTTAGATATACAAAAAGGGTTTACAATACAATACAACATAATAATAATAATAATAATAATAATAATAATAATAATAATAATAATATTGTTCATCATAATTAATTTATAACTATTCATTTTCCTTTGTTCTTCTTCGCAGCACCTTCTGCAACTTCGTCCCTAGCTGAAAAGTTTTATTTATAGCAAGGGTGAGCAACAAGTTTGCTCCGCAAGTTAAGAGATACAATAAAGATATAGAAATCAATATCAAACCTTCTCACATTCTATGCAATAATAATTCGATAATGAAATAGTATAACGCTTTCAAGGTTTCTACGATATTCAAACGAATAATCAAGAATTAATTCTATGAAATAGCAAAGTTGAATGTTTTTCAGATTTATGCTGAGCGATCCATTGGATCTTGAACTTCTCTTCTCGAGTAACTATCAAAGATATACTTTGATATACCCAGGTGTATCAAATAACCAAAAAGATTAAATCATACCCCTCTGTAAGTATATAAAGTGATCAGCTTTAGTATACCCTATATTATGCATAATACTTAATCGCATAAGTAGAATACTCGATAGATAAAATATTCCCTTTATATAAAGGGTTGTTCTTCTCAGTCTTAGAATCAAGATTTTGATTTTACAACGAAATACTGTGATTTCAAATTCTATTTACTTCTCGATTTAGCCGAACTAATTGGCATCGACCTGTCAATAATAATTTAATTCTCTTCTCGAACCTATCAAGTTCTAACAAATGTCCGTCTAATCAGAATAATTGGCTAATATATTTCTCAACATAATTCGACAATAAACAGGAATTATCTGTACTGTCAATTCTAGCTTCTACGGATATGTATATCCAACAATAGTTATTCTACGAATGTATATATATTCTGAATCAGTAATTCAATTTGAATTATTAAGCATGCACTAACTGCGAATAATCAACAATAAATCCCTGGACATGGTCTAATTAGCAATAATTAACCACCAATAATAATTAAACAATATTAACTCAAGGTTGAGTTAGGGAACTTGCCTCTTCCGCTGATTACAGCTAGACAATAAACTTATTTGCGTTCGTAAGACCTATAACCAATAATATCGGTCTCACAAATAGCACAATAATTTATAACACATAACACTGTAATTCACAGTCAAACTTCTCTTAGGCACATTACCACATAACCACATCAGTATTTATAACCTAGATAAACACTTATCAAGTCTAACTATTTTGATCTGGTTGGACTTCGGTCCATTTTTAGAGTTCTGGTCACCGTATCTGACAATTAACACAATTATTGTCAATTACACTTGGTCTCTAAGCTTCAATATTATTTTAGATAAGTCAAATATTTTTTGGAAGCTTTTAATAATTTACAAGCAATTATTATAATTTATAATAATTTTTCAAACATCGGAATCACTTTTAAATGATTTAATTATCAAATAATCTTATCATTATTAATATTTAATAATATAAAATATTAATAACATACTTGTCAAAATATTATAGTTATTTTTAATAACTTACAATATTTTAAATCATCAATATTCTACTTAAATGATTTTTAAAGTAATTAAAATCATTTTAAATCATCACCATTAATAATGAAATTATCATCAAAATATTAAAAGTCATTAATTATAACTTAAAATATTTTTAAATCATTTTCTCATTTTTAAATGATCAATAAAATCATTTTAATTCATTTATTTAATATAATAATTAAATAAATCTAATATCGTTAATATTAATTTATTAATAAAATTCTCCAAAAATATTAAAAGTTACATTTTATAACTCAAAATATTTTTAAACACTTTATTCTTATTTAAAATAATTTTTAATAATATTAAATTATTTTTCTCTAATTTATTAATACATTAATTAAATATATTAAATAACTTTAATATTTAAATAATTATAAATATTAAAGAAAAATATTCCAAATAGTCAGAAATTATTTTTCATAATTTAAAATAATTTTTAAAACTATTTTTGGTAATTTTTATAATTTATTTTCTATTTTTAAGTATTTTGTAGAAAAATCAGAAAATAAAACTAATTAAACCGTCGCTATAGCCTATAGCGACACTTATCTGTCGTCTTAGGTGTTCTTGAGCTTCAAGAACACTGTCAGACAGTTAACTAGTGTGCACGTTTGACCAACTTTCTTTCTCAGTATATTTATGATCTAGTCCAAATTAAACCTTAATCATGTAGTACTCATGTAGCACTACAACATTCAACAAGAACTTTGATCAAACAATAACATAGCGAAGAGATCTGGACTCTCAAAGTCCATGTCAGACCATACCTGGGTTTTCTGGGCAAACCCAGAAACCTAGGCAGCTCGTGGTGACACTTTCCAACCCATATTAATCTATGTTCTGACCAATATTTTAGTGGTTTCAAGGTTCATACAAGTAGTCCTTATGTCAAGGAACAACTAAATAACAATATCTCAGTGTAAAAACAACAAAATCACAAGCTATGCTTCGGTCAATACTTGTCAGAGGCCTGTTCTTGCTTTTTCTGGAATTTTCCAGAAAATAGTTTCGTGGCGGGATGGCCAGGTTTGACCATCTACTACAACGAATCTGTTTGTTGTTTAAGACATATAAAAGCATAGATCTAAAGTTCATATTACAGGCTACAATTTGGTCACAAAAACAACATCAAACAACCTAAATCCTACCAGATACGAGCTATTAAAAAGGCTGTCAGACATGGTTTTTAAACATTCTGGGTTTCCCCAGAATTCACCCGGTCAACATCGGTCAACGATGTTTTGACAAGAATAAAACGAAATATAGACATCCAACAACTGTGATTCCACTTCTAGATGAAAGACCATATACCAAACTATAGATCTAACACATAAAATATAATAAAACATTAACAGACAGAGATTTGAGCCGTCTGACATTTGCATGTCAGAGCACAAAATCTGCTCTTGGACAGTTTTGGAAAAACACCATTTTAAAGCCATTTAATGTTATGGATCCACAACGGATCATCATAGATCAACTAAAAATACCATATAACACAAATATAAATACTTAAACACAAAAGTTTTCTTAGCATACAAGATCTAGGTTGAGTTTGGGTTTTACCATCTCTTGTCCAATCTTTGATCCTAGCTCTTCTCTACTGATCTTGATGATCTAAAGGCTTGGTTAGTGACTGAAACACTTAGGGATTTCGTGGGTTTAGGTGAGAGAAAGAGTGGGTTGGTGTTAGATAGCTAATGAGCTCAATATGTGAACTTTCTCTCCCCTAGATCTTTTATATCATAGATGTAATGAATCCAAGTGTGCAAGTTGGCAAGATATGGATTAGATTTGGGCTGATTTCTAGCACATGGGATAATCTTAAGTGTTGACTCACTAGATCTTGCAAATCTTCTAACTTAATATCTAAATAAATGGGTATTTTGGACTTTATACATGAAATTTTAATGGCATACATGGAATTTACCAAACCCTTAGGGTTTAACCCTAAGGCTCTAACCCTAAGGTTTTACAACTTTAGCTTCTAGGATTTTCTAAATTAGGATCTTTAAAATAGAAAATTAAGATTTTCAAAAATATAATTAGTGTTCCCTAATTACATTAAAGGTAACTAATCACATTAAAGTATACTAATCACTTTAGAGCTTACTAATTAGGATTATGGTTTCCTAATTAGGGTTTAGGATTTCCGAATTAAAAATTAGGGTTTTTCGGCTTTCGATTAGGGTTCCTTACTACGTGTTAGTGTTTCAAATCTTGAGATTAGAGTTTCCAATCCCTTATTAGGGCTTACCAATATTGTACCCTACCCGACCAATCATTGATCAACATTCTATACAGTACAAACACGTACTCATCAGTATAATTATTTCAATTATATTTTCAATCGAATCCATATCCGGACTTAGGGTTAGGGTTCCTATTCTCCGTTAAGCACAACTCTACTCTAATTTCTCAGTCAATACATAAATTGACTACTTCTCGATACTCGTATCACAGATACATAGTACAATATTAACAGTCAATGTCAATATATATAAAAAAAATTTATTCATGAAATTTAGATTATTCAAAATCCCGGGTTATCACATCCACCCCTCCTTAAAAGGATTCCGTCCTCAGAATCACCGCTTTCTTATTCTCTACAATCTTTTAAAGTTGTATCATCAATTCATTTTTAAGAACACAATATTAATTTGTGTTTCAAATTCTAACTTGTGACTTGAATCTATAAAAGAAAACAATTCACTGCAATAACTAACCAAGATTACTTGCGTAATTAAATTTATAAACAAAATCGTTACCTGCCACCTCCTGAGTAGTCACTACATCTTGCGTCGTCATGTTGAAAGTACGGGCCGTTGGTCATTCTGGTTGTGCAGGTCCTTGAATCGCTAAGGTTCCACCACCGGGTCCGTTGTTAACACTTTCCTTCTCCGCATTCCTTTTCGGATAGTTCCGTACTATATGATCAGTTGATCCACAGACAAAACAACCTTGAATTTTCTTCGAACTGGGACAATTGGGTGACATGTGCCCCTCTTGCCCACAGTTGTAACAGACTCCTTTCTTCTTTAAACAGACTCCAGAATGGTTCTTTTCGCAGGTCGCGCATGGTTCCCTTCCTTTCCTATTCTCTTCAGTCTTGCTACCCGATTGGGTATTCTCACTCCACTTCCTCTTATTCTGATTACTACCACCACTACTTCCACCATCATTGGTCTTCTTCTTCTTCTCCTAATGAAATTGAGATGCAGCCTCGCTTCTTCCTTCAGCAATTAATTCTTTCTCCAACAAAGCCGTGAACGTGTTGATCTGCAATACCGCTACCTTATTGAATATCCCCGGCTTCAGTCCGTTCTCAAATCTTCTCACTTTTCTTGCTTCTGTGTCCACATGACGAGGTGTAAATCTTGCTAATTCGTTGAATTTGGCAGCATACTTCGATACCGACATGTTCTCTTACTTAAGTTCCAAGAACTTAACTTCCATCCGAGCTTGCATACTCGGTGAGAAGTAATTCTCAAAGAACAACTCCTTAAATCTTGTCCACGCTACCACCGCTGTACCATCTCTTGCCTGATTAGTCTCCCACCAGTATTTAGCTTCTCCTTTCATTAAGTATGTTGTAAAAGCCGTCTTTTGCTCTTCTGCCACTCGCGCAATGATGAACGCTTTCTCCATCTCTTTTACCCAAGTTTGGGCTTCAATCGGATCCGTGGTTCCCTTGAATTCAAGAGGTCCTACCGCCTTAAAGTCCTTGAAGTTAGCCAATCTGTCAGCTGGCTGATTCCTCGCTCTTCCTCTTGCAGAAGAAGCTCTATTCTCCATAGCTTCGGCTATCATATTTGCAAAGTTTTGCATTGGGCCAGCTTTACCACCTTCGTTATTCATCGACTGCTCTTCTCGTTGGTTTCGATTATGTCATCTAGGCGGCATGATCTGATAAAAATCTTATATTAATTTTCTTTCTCCATACAAATTCTTAACACAATAAGAATTCAACACATAGTTCTCATGTAATCACATATTTATTCAAATAACACATAGTACATATAGTACTTAACACATATTACTATCCCTTTTAAAATAATTCTAGGATTAACATGCTCAACTTTACATAGGAAGCTACAATTCTCCAACTTTACACAAAAAGTTGCCATTTACCAAATTCACATATCTAATCCCCGTTCATCAAACTTACCACACTTAGGAGTTCAGTAACTTGCCACAATTATATGAGTGTATGAACTTATCCTAGTCAGACCTTTGGCGTCCATTCGCTGAGGGGTTCAAAATATTTTATATAATCATGAGTCATGATCTTACCATAAGTATGAGTTTTAAGAACACATAACTTAATCTTAATCTTATATTCATATAGAAAATAAAGATTTCATTCATTTAAACATATGTATATACATATGCTTAAACATCATTCTCGATATTATAACACTTACTATCATAAGCTTCTACCAAAAGATACTATTACATATATCTAAGTTGTCTACCGACCACTCCCTTCACCAGTCTTCTTTTTGTTGGGACACTTGTTAAATCTGTGACCCGTTCTTCCACATGAGAAACACTTCCTCATATTCGGCTTAGGACAATGCAAAGAAATATGTCCTTCCTGCTTACAATTAAAGCAAACGTTTTTCCACATCATGCATTCTCCCGCGTGAGTCTTTCCATACTTATTGCAAGCTTGTCTCTTCTTCGGGTTTGACTTTTCAGAGTTGTCGATGTTGTTGTCCCTCTTTCTCTTCTTCTTGTCTTTCTTGCTTGTTCCTTCAGATGATCCACCACCTTCAGTCTTCATCCTCTCCACCTGTGCCTTCAGCTCATTCCGTTCTTCAGTCATTTCGCGTAACGCCCGCTCTGTCTTCCACAACTCATCCAAGAGAAATACCTTACTTCGGAGTTCCTGGACTTCTACAGTTAGCTGATCTTGCTCTCCAACTTTGATCTTATTCTTCAACTCCACCTTAGCTTCTTCAGACTCCGCCTCCTCATCACCACTTAGATACATCTCGGGATAATCATCCTGATCACTCCCGAGATTGGTCATTGGTTCATCTTTCTCCACTTCTTTCACTGACTCGCTCTGCGCTAGCACCTCTACTACTGACACTGGTGCGACAGCCGCTGGCATCTCCGTACTCGTCTTATCTTCTCCCGACGTCCTACAATCAGTTTAAACAACTTGATTAGTACTTCACCAGTACACACTCCTCACACTATGTGTCCACTTATCTCACTATCGATACGCTTCTGCAATGTAATAACCCGAGAATTTCTATATAAAATAAATAAGAAATTTTGCCTATAAATTTTTTTTTTATTTAATGACGAGACTAAGTGTCAAGTAAAGTGAACGATAAATGCGAATACATTTATTACTTGAAAAATTAGAAATAATTTTGGAATTATTAATTACCACAAATTATATGGTAATAAATTTACGTAATTTCTAAATATTTTTATTAATTATTTCCCATGAAAACATGATTGGAAATAATATATGATGTGATAATTAGATTTATATAATAAATATTTTATTATATGAATTGTTCGTAATATTTAAGTTAATTATTTTAACTTGATTATTGATGATGTGTACTGAAGAATAAGTCGACATGAGATCCAAACCTGGATTGGGATTGTGATCAAGAGATGAGAATAATAATATTATATTATTTTACATTACTATAATTATGTCTTTGGGTATGTCTGACGGATAATATTGAAAGAATGACGGTCAATTAGGTCATAGCATATTACCGCGGTTTGTGAAACCCTAATTATTAAACTTCGATTATGGGATATTTACGAGTAGTGACCGTGTATATGAAGTTACCGTGAATAAGAATATCGGTAATTAGAAGAAACCCTAATTATCATTATATCGTCCGATAATTAGGACAAACCCTAATTATTATAACCTAACCTATTGAAATTAGAAACCGTAACGACCGTGTTAGTAACATACACATATAATTAAAGAACCACTAATGGTCAATTAGAAACCCTAATTGATGACGTTGAGAAACCCTAATTTTAATTAATGGGTTTAATTTCGATATTCTTGTATAAGTGTTTTAATTTACCAAAGGATAGAAGTTAATTGGTAAATTATAAGAATTAAATCTAGTGATTAAATATTACATTTAATTGCCTTGTACAAGATTGCCCATACACTCTTAAACAAAGCCCAACCATTACCCATAACAAATCAAAAGCAAGAATCAAGAATTTTTGGCAAAAAGGGTATAAGAACACTAAACCTAGAAATCCTTTGATTCGATGTTATTTGATGCAATTGATTGTTTAAAGTTGTGTAATAGAATGTTAATTGATGATATGGGTTGATAAATCAAAGACCCATAACATCAAAGTGCACTGAATTTGAAGATTTAAGCAAGTTGGAAAAACCGAATTACATTATTTTTCACCAAATGTCGGGGCCATAACTCTTTGCTCGATCATGAGTTTTATTCTTCAAAAGTTGTTATGTGTAGCCCGATATGTGGTCTTTAATCTGCAAAAAGAATCAAGTCCATATCATGTATAGATTAGAAGTTATAGATGGTCAAACATGGTTGACCGATCATGATAAACCTGCTTTTTAGGCGATGCATAATGGGGTCATTCTCGTCCACTTTTTGTGCTTTAAAAGGTCTGGGCTTTTGATATGCTGTAGTGCATCGAGTTAGGAAGCCATAGGCTTTGGAATGACCTCATTCCGACCTCTCGGATGAGGAAATTACGGTGATTGGAAGGAAATGTGTCCAATTTCTCAAAAGCGAAAGTCACAGCGTGATGTGCTATTCGGGACACTGTTTCAATTAGTTAATGTTTCCAAAACCTTCGGGCTTTTGGTATGTTATAGTACACCGAATAAGCTTTCCATAGACTCAAAGCGGACTAAATCCGATATCGGAGGAGAGAGTTATGACATTTCAAAGTAGTAGTGTCAAAACTTCCCAACAAGTGCGGTGCAAACCATTTGAACGGAATTTACGGGCTGATGTGTTCGAATTTGGAAGTGGTCAAAGAATAAAGGTTGTAGCCCTAGAAGTTAGCTTCACAGGGCTCAAGAATCGCTCAAAAATGTTTTAAAATGAAAGAGTTATGACTGTTTTTAGGAAAGAGGTAAAGCTAAAACGAGATTGAAAAGCATTATGAACGTCCACTTTTGACGACTGTTTGGGCTACCTAATGAACCCGAAATGGGTAATTCGTATTTTTAAAAATAGTCTTACATACCATGTATAACATATCCAAAAATCAGATTAATCGGAGTTATGAGCAATGCGTTAGAAAATCGCATAAAGTAAGCTATTGAAAATTAGTATAAACCAAGTCCCACATCGACTAAATTGAGAACTTCACCATTTTCTAAACCTATAAATAGAAGGGCTTGGCCTTTGTTTCATTCACCAACAATAAGGCCTCCAATTTTGAGAAAGGCTTTGTTGTGAGAGGACTTTTATAAAGATCTCCTTAGTTAAATTTTGGGCGTGGAAGTGCGTATTCAAATTGTGTGGAATTCAGTATTTAGGGTATGTTTCTTATTTAATTTTTGTAATGTTATTATTTTTAATTGTTAGTTAAAGTTTGAATTTTTAAAGTTTAGTTAGTGTTGTTAATAAACTAGTTGGTTTACTATGTTTATTTTGGCTTGGAATTGATTATGTAAATGAGTTATTTGTGATGACTTTTAATATTTTGTGATGAATTTCATTAATTAATAATTATTAATGATATTAAAGTTATTTAATGATTATATTAAATAATTTAGTTTAAAAATGATTTTAATATTATAAAAATCATTTTAAATAAAAATAAGGAATTTAAAAATATTTGAAGTTATAAAATATAACTTTTAATATTTAAATGATAATTTCATTAATAATTAAATATTAATGATATTAAGATAATATTAATGATATTTAGTTTATTTAATGATTAATATTAAATAAATAGTTTAAAAATGGTTTTACTTATTTAAAAACCATTTAAAGAGGATATTAAGGATTTAAAAATATTTTAAGTTATAATTAATGATTTTTATATTTGGATAAATAGTACATTAATATTTAAATATTAATGGTAATTATTTGGGTAATATAAATGTTTTAAAAATAGTTTGAGTTATTATAAATAACTTTTATATTTTAGTAATGGTTTCATTAATAGTTTAGTATTAATTAAACTATTAATGATAATGGAATTATTTAATGTTTAAATCATTTAATTATGATTCCGATATTTGAAAGTTATAAATTTTACCAAACTAGTTGACTTGAGAACCGATTATGAAAGTTACGAATTTGAAGAAAAACACCTATAGTAATAGCTTATATCACTATAGGCCCTTTAGTGATGATTTGAATTATTTTAAATTTTTCAATTTCGAAATTGCGAAAATAATTAAAAATAAGATGTCGATATTTACAGATGTTGAGGTATAGAATAAGAGTCTTAGACTCAATTATTTACCCGATAAAGTCATGTCAGATGCAACAAATGTCGACCTTATAAAAGAAAGAAAAGACTACTGTAAGAGCATGGATGAGATATTTGAAAAATGTATAAAAATATTTCAAGTATAGAATAGGAACTAAAAGTATGATCACTGTGATTATGTGATTAGACTATTTCTTTAATCGTAATAGATGCGATACTATGTGTTAAGATATATTGTTCTAATCGAACGAATGATCTGATTATTGATAGGTTGTGATAAAGAGATAAAACCTAAGTTGAGATTTGTAATCAGCGAATCAGACAAGTATCCTACCTTTGCACTTCCTTTATGCAATGGACATGAGTAAGAAGTTTCAGAATTATTCTATCCCTGTACAGATTATGTACTCTTTGATTATCGACATGTTAGCTCGGATATATATTACGCTCATTGATTTCTATAAATGGTTATACAAGTGTCCCCACTTGGATAATCATCGGCATTTGTTCACATGTTGATACACCTTTGTCAATTACCCGTATATATATGTTGAATTACATATTATTGTTGAGCAAGATTAAAAACCTTCGGGTTTGGAACCAGGCATGTATGAACATCCCTATATGGGAAGATTTTTGCACAAGGCGGATAGAGTGAGCGATGAATTTCGTTCAAGTTATGTAGTATTGATCAATACAGGGTACAACGAGGCTTGATCACCCTCCGTGCCGTAAGTTATGACAGTTTGAGGATAGAATTCCGCTAAACCTTTTCGAAAATGAAAAGAATGTTCATAGTATGTTTCTTAAACCCTATTCAAGGGTAGAGCGAGCCAAATTTAAAGAATTTGAAAGAGAGTTGTTATGTGAATTTTTTATCGCATGATTACTTCACAACTTTCAATTCATTGTAGAAGTGTTATGTAAAGAGAATACTTATATTCTTTCAACATATATAATTGCTATTACTTGTTGGGCACTTAAATGCTCATCCTTGCTTAAATTAAATGTTTTCGATTATGTATGAGCAACTCAAGGCTCGAACACGAACAAAGGAAAAGGAAAGTCGATTGAATAAGTGTGTATTATGAGTTAATGGTTATAGTTGTATTGGTATCTATTCAAGTATTGTAAGGAATGTATTTGAAGGTCACGTGCACTGGGACGTAAACTTTGATGTATGTAAATTAAGTTCGAATGTATTATTATTTAGTATTATTCACTTTAAAGAAATGGTATCGTGGGGAACCGAGTTCGGGTTTCAAGTACCTGGATTTGGGGTCGTCACATGCAATCCCTCACTTAGTACTCTAAATGAGTATTCTCTATCTCGCTCAGGGTTATAATCCTAGGGTTTTCCCCACCCCACTTAAGGTTTATAACCTACAACTTTGATACCAACCTGTGACACCCCCAAATCCAGGTTACCTGGCCCTCGAATTTGGTGTTCACGATCCACAATATAATACCATCTACCTACCCATTTTAATATAAATAGGAATACATAACTCATTAACATAGATTGTTAATACATAAGTCCCAGGTCTACTAACCTTAACATTACAGACATACCCCTTTAGATATACAAAAAGGGTTTACAATACAATACAATATAATAATAATAATATTGTTCATCATAATTAATTTATAACTATTCCTTTTCCTTTGTTCTTCTTCGCAGCACCTTCTGCAACTTCGTCCCTAGCTGAAAAGTTTTATTTATAGCAAGGGTGAGCAACAAGTTTGCTCCGCAAGTTAAGAGATACAATAAAGATATAGAAATCAATATCAAACCTTCTCACATTCTACGCAATAATAATTCGATAATGAAAGAGTATAACGCTTTCAAGGTTTCTACGATATTCAAACGAATAATCAAGAATTAATTCTACGAAATAGCAAAGTGGAATGTTTTCCGATTTATCTCTGAGTGATCCATTGGATCTTGAACTTCTCTTCTCGAGTAACTATCAAAGATATACTTTGATATACCCAGGTGTATCAGATAACCATAAAGATTAAATCATACCCCTCTGCAAGTATATAAAGTGAACAGCTTTAGTATACCCTATATTATGCATAATACTTAATCGTGCGCAAAGGTCGAATACTCGACCGATAAAATATTCCCTTTATATAAAGGATTGTTCTTCTTAGTCTTAGAATCAAGATTTTGATTTTACAACGAAATACTGTGATTTCAAATTCTATTTACTTCTCAATCTAGCCGAAATAATTGGCATCGACCTGTCAATAATAATTTAATTCTCTTCTTGAACCTATCAAGTTCTAACAAATGTTTGTCTAATCAGAATAATTGGCTAAGACATTTCTCAACATAATTCGACAATAAACAGGAATTATATGTACTGTCAATTCTAGCTTCTACGAATATGTATATCCAACAATAGTTATTCTACGAATGTATATATATTCTGAATCAGTAATTCAATTTGAATTATTAAGCATGCACTAACTGCGAATAATCAACAATAAATCCCTGGACATGGTCTAATTAGCAATAATTAACCACCAATAATAATTAAACAATATTAACTCAAGGTTGAGTTAGGGAACTTGCCTCTTCCGCTGATTATAGCTAGACAATAAACTTATCTGCGTTTGTAAGACCTATAACCAATAATATCGGTCTCATAATTAGCACAATAATTTATAACACATAACACTGTAATTTACAGTCAATCTTCTCTTAGGCACATTACCAGATAGCCACATCAGTATTTATAACCTAGATAAACACTTATCAAGTCTAACTATTTCGGTCTTGTTGGACTTCGGTCCATTCTTAGAGTTTTTGTCACCCTATCTAACAATTAACACAATTATTGTCAATTACACTTGGTCTCTAAGCTTCAATATTATTTTAGATAAGTCAAATATTTTTCGGAAGCTTTTAATAATTTACAATAATTTTTCAAACATTGGAATCACTTTTAAATGATTTAATTATCAAATAATCTTATCATTATTAATATTTAATAATATAAAAATATTAATAACATACTTGTCAAAATATTATAGTTATTTTAATAACTTATAATATTTTTAAATCATCAATATTCTACTTAAATGATTTTTAAAGTAATTAAAATCATTTTTAAATCATCACCATTAATAATGAAATTATCATCAAAATATTAAAAGTCATTAATTATAACTTAAAATATTTTTAAATCATTTTCTCTCATTTTAAATGATCAATAAAATCATTTTTAATTCATTTATTTAATATAATAATTAAATAAATCTAATATCATTAATATTAATTTATTAATGAAAATTCTCCAAAAATATTAAAAGTTACATTTTATAACTCAAAATATTTTTAAACACTTTATTCTTATTTAAAATGATTTTTAATAATATTAAATCATTTTTCTCTAATTTATTAATACATTAATTAAATATATTAAATAACTTTAATATTTAAATAATTATAAATAGTAAAGAAAAATATTCCAAATAATCGAAATTATTTTTCATAATTTAAAATAATTTTAAAATCATTTTTGGTAATTTTTATAATTTATTTTCTATTTTTAAGTATTTTCCAGAAAAATCAGAAAATAAAACTAATTAAACCGTCGCTATAGCCTATAGCGACACTTTTCTTTCGTCTTAGGTGTTCTTGAGCTTCAAGAACACTGTCAGACAGTTAACTAGTATGCACGTTTGACCATCTTTCTTTCTCAGTATATTTATGATCTAGTCCAAATTAAACCTCAATCATGTAGTACTCATGTAGCACTACAACATTCAACAAGAACTTTGATCAAACAATAACATAGCAAAGAGATCTGGACTCTCAAAGTCCATGTCAGACCATACCTGGGTTTTCTGGGCAAACCCAGAAACCCATGCAGCTCGTGGTGACACTTTCCAACCCATATTAATCTATGTTCTGACCAATATTTTAGTGGTTTCAAGGTTCATACAAGTAGTCCTTATGTCAAGGAACAACTAAATAACAATATCTCAGTGTAAAAACAATAAAATCACAAGCTATGCTTCGGTCAATACTTGTCAGAGGCCTGTTCTTGCGTTTTCTGGAATTTTCCAGAAAATAGTTTCATGACCGGATGGTCAGGTTTGACCATCCACTACAACGAATCTATTTGTTGTTTAAGACATATAAAATCATAGATCTAAAGTCCATATTACAGGCTACAATTTGGTCACAAAAACAACATCAAACAACCTAAATCTCATGGACACGAAATGTTAAAAAGGTCATGAGACATCATTTTTAAACATTCCGGTTTCCCAGACCACCCCACAACGATGTTTGACCAAGAATAAAACGAAATATATACATCCAACAATTGTGATTCCACTTCTAGATGAAAGACCATATACCAAACTATAGATCTAACACATAAAACATAATAAAAACATTAATGCATTGTAGATCCGAAAGTATTCGACATTTGCATGTTAGAGCACAAAATCTGCTCTTGGACAGTTTTGGAAAAACACCATTTTAAAGCCATTTAATGTTATGGATCCACAATGTTTAACCCTAAGGCTCTAACCCTAAGGTTTTACAACTTTAGCTTCTAGGATTTTCTAAATTAGGATCTTTAAATAGAAAATTAAGATTTTCAAAAATATAATTAGTGTTTCCTAATTACATTAAAGGTAACTAATCACATTAAAGTATACTAATCACTTTAGAGCTTACTAATTAGGATTAGGGCTTCCTAATTAGGGTTTAGGATTCCCGAATTAAAAATTAGGGTTTCCTGACTTTCGATTAGGGTTTCTAACTACGTGTTAGTGTTTCAAATCTTGAGATTAGAGTTTCCAATCCCTTATTAAGGCTTACCAATATTGTACCCTACCTGACCAATCATTGATCAACATTCTTTACAGTACAAACACGTATTCATCAGTATAATTATTTCAATTATATTTTCAATCGAATCCATATCCGGACTTAGGGTTAGGGTTCCTATTCTCCGATTAAGCACAACTCCACTCTAATTTCTCGGTCGATACACAAATTGACTACTTCTACGATACTCAGATATCCGAGATACACAAAGACAATATTAACAGTCAATGTCAATATATATAAAAAAAAATTATTTGTGAAATTTAGATTATTCGAAATCCCGGGTTATCACAACCCTTTTGTCAATTATATCATATATAACTCTTGGATAGTTTGGTAAATAACATTTGTTTCTAGTTCATCTTATGGTACCTACCAAACTCTATGCCTATAAGTCCACAATCCTATTGAGATAACTTAGTTAAGTCGGGCCCAATGATTTTAACAGTTTCGATATCACAATTATCCTATCGCATCTTACCAAGATAAATAGGGTACTTTGTTTTGGCAAACCTACATCTATTGATCAAGGGCTTGATGAGTGTTATTCATTGGAAGGCATCTGATTTAGACTTAATAGTTTAATGAGGGATTTTATAAATAAATTTAGATCTCACCAATTTTTAATCTTATTAAGCATGCACATTATTTATCATATCATATCGCATATAAGCATAAATAAAGTGCAAAAATAAATGTGTCACAGTTATGGCCCAATCCACTATCAATCTTTTCAAGCTAATGAAAGATTGAAGGTCAATCTAAGGTGGTAAAAGATCTTAAAATAAATAGCTTCCTTGGATCTTCCTCAAGCATGTGCCTCCTCTCTATCATCATCTTTCCATCGTGTTCTCCATCTTGACATCTTCATCGATTACAGATTATTACATGACATAAAGAAACCTCGAGTTACATTCGAGGAGATTTAGATGAGAAGAGAATATTACATTAGAATTTATAGAAAGGCACGACATGCAAGTCAGATTTCAAAACCAAAACCACTAACCTATGGGTCAAAAAAAGGCCATAATCGCATGCACCATGCATATCACAATAAACACATAACAATTTATATATAATTAAAGAAAACTATATATAACATATATGGGACACGACTATCGTAAGCGCTACTGACGGGGGGTCCAAGGAGGTCTCCCCACAGTGGTCTCTGAAACTTTGAAACAATTTATATATAATCAGATTATGTAATTTTTTCATACTGAATCTCCTCAAACAGCTTTTAGAATCATATATTTAATCCACCAAAACAATCATAATAATAATACACCCTTAAGACATATCATATATGTCCATTTCAATTAATCATATTAAATCGAATCGCACACTTCTAATCCAATTAGAAATGGTTGTATCTTCGTTATTACGCCATATAAGATACAATTAATGTAACATCATATACATGCAAATCTATTGCTGATATTCATAATACCAGAATATGTCAATTACAGAATATCATATACTCAATTAATAGAACATCATATACATGCATATCTATTACTGATATTCATAATAACAGAATATGTCGATTACATAATTTCATATACTCAATTTCAGTTCGATAAAATTGTATCATCATATATCATATATATCGAAAATAATATAATCAATTTCAGATCAGTAAAATTGTATCATCACATATCATATATATCGAAAACAATTAAACACGTTATCTGAATTAATCGTTTCGCAAGTAGCTTTGATACCACTGAAGGGTTTCGATACAAAAATGCACAGTAGAAATAGAATAATTTAAACCAAATTCGAAACCCTAAACAGGATCCATGCGAAAACAATTAATTCAGTGGTTAGAAATTATACCGAATATGAAAATGCTTCTGAAATTGATGCGCTCGAATCTCCAACGCAATCCAAACGAATCGCGCCTCTACAGTATCCACACGAACGCCCTGCGAACCGTCGTACGATCTGCAGTAAAAGGAACCGCGGTACTAGCCACTAAAAGGAATGGATTTTAGAACTCTTTCTTTCTAGTCTCTCTCTAAGAGCGGCTAGGGTTCTAAAGTTATGATCTAACCCTAAGTGGCTACTATATCATATATATAGTAGTTAAAAAGGGGATTAATCAAAACCTAATTTCATAAAATTTAAATTTATATATATATATATATATATATAATATATCTTAATTAAGTCTTACTTAATTAATATACATATATACAAATTATTCTTTTAAATTAAATTCATGATTTAAATACTATTAATCATATTAATATATTTAAATCTTTAAAATTTAAATTAATTTCATTTTAAATTACGTTTCTATGTGTGTGACCTCATATAGGTTATTATTACGTTGGCAATAATTTTAAAATCATATTATAAAATTATAAATAGTGAGCGGCATCTAGTAATGCATCACCGCTACCCAAGTAATAATAAGATCGATGATTCGATGCAACCTTTTCGTGACCAATGTTTCAATGTAATTTAATCCTTTTAACCTTAATATCCTAGATTAAACTCGAGTCATGGAATGTGTCATACTCTTCATAATTTAATCTGACTTTTCTTGATCAATGAGTAGACTTTATGAAATAAATCACTATTTGAGCATGGCCATGCATTTCATAGTCCTACTCAATCAAGAGGCCTATGGATATCACCCCTAATATATAGGATGGTTAAATTCCATCTAGATCACTCGTATTCCTCACACGATTCATGATGTACCCAATAATCACCTTTATAGTCCACCCTATTAAAGGTGACATTTGATGATATCAAAGTACATAAATTACCGTGTAGAAATATAGTGATTTCAGGTCGGAGGACCATTACATCATTGTCACTATGAGAATTACTAATGACACTTTGTATAATGATCCACATAGAATTCTCATGGTGGGTCTGTACATCGTTCTCTAACATGTACCTATGCATTGACTTAATATCTCATATATTTATGACCAATGAGATTTGGTCATCAGTCAATCCACATACTAATCTTAATGCATCATTGTTGTCCCATCAACAATGATACTCGACTAGGGACATTTAAGAACAATGATACTAATTGTAATTATATAATCTCATGTTCAAGTCACATACTTGAAACTATATAATTTGTATCATTCTAAGGATTTTTTATTATGTTAACATTTATATAACGCAGTAAATAAAATCATAATAAAATCATTCATTTATTCAATCAAATATAATATCAAAACGTTAAGCAATTATATCAAATAATTGGCCTCTAGGGCATAAACTCTAACAAGTCATTGGTATTAACCCGAATGTGGGGTTCAGAAAGCCGATGATAGAGATTGTAATATCCAAGATTATCTATATAATTTAAGAATTATCAATAAACGAATTTATATGAAACTTTTAGGTGATTTCATTTATTAGATGTATATGTGTTGTACATATATGTGTTATTTCAAGATATGTGATGAGATGTATTTAAATGGTTGGTTTAGTTTTATTTATCTATTTAAATTAATTAAGTAGGGAATTATTCTATTTATTACGTGGGATTGTATTAAATCATGAGATGGAGTTCGGAGCAGAATTTAGAGACGTGGACTGTGTATTTGAGTCCGGAACATCGAAATTAGTTAGGATAGACTGTAATCACGAAAAAGTGTCACGGTTGACTTTTTGGTCAAAGTCAACTAGTTGACTTTTTCGAGGAAAAAGTCAACTACGAATTTTAGAGGTGAATTGGACTAAACGGATAGTCCCATGATGTCTGGAACGTCAACTTTAGTAAGAATCAATTTAAGTTTCGCAACGTTCCGCTGTGAAGGGCAAAATGGTCAAAGTAATTTATTAATTGATTAATTGATTATGATAATGTTTTATTTAAACAAGTCAAGTGACTTAGTGGAACCCTTGTGACTCACAAATTGGGACAAGGAAGGGAGTATACGTATATTACATAATAGCTAAGGTGGGAGTACTTTATTTTATTCCTTAAAACCAAAATCCTTTCATTTCTCTAACTCCCACATTCTTCTTATTAATTAACTAAATTATTGTATTATTAAGTATTGTGAGTAACTAATAATTAGAGTTGGGGGTTATGGGAATCAAAAGACTATATCAAGCTATACATATATACACATCACTCAAACATCCTTTTCTTTTAAGAAAATTCCACCAAGTGAGTAAACATGGAGAGAAATTGAGAGTGATAGATAGTGTGGTAGTATTCTGGAGTTTTGGGGAGTCTAAACAAGAAAGTGAGGAGGATTTTCAGAAGTTAAAAAAGAAGAAATTCACATCAAGTAAGCAACTCATGAACCTTTATATGTTTTCAAGGGAAATAGCTAGAAAATGCCTCTTAGTTGCTAATTTATTCAAATCATGGTAATTTAGTGAGTTTGTTTGTTGTAATATGTTCATATATGTTAGTAGATGGGATCTGGACAGTAGGAATCGAATCCATGCATGCTAGAATCAAAATCACGATTTTTGTCAAAGTTGGTTAAAAAGCGTAATCTGTGATTTTTGGAATTTTAGGAGCTTTGGATTCGTGGTTTATATGAATCGATTAGCGTGTGTAATAATTTTATAAAATAGTATGTAGTATGAAGTCTAATCTGGCCCAAATTTCGTTAGAATCGGATTTCTAATGAGCAAGTTATGAAAATCGTAAGCAAGCATGTTCATAACAAAATATGCAGAAAATATGGAATTTCCAGATTTTTTTGATATAGAACCGATCTTGTACGTTTTTTCTATCTGATTGGTTTGTGGTCTTAGCATGCTAGTTTCATGAATGTTATATTTTTGTAAAATACCTTGTTTTATGAAGTTTATTGTGTCCAAGTATCATGGTCATATCATCTGTAGATTAGTGGGAATAAAATTGCAAAAGTGGCTGCAAGAAACAAAAATTTGATGTCTTTCTTGGCACTGTTTGGATCAGTCTATCTCGGGGGCATTTTCGTCTACTATTTTGTACTTTAAAAATTCTGGAAAAATTTGGAGTATTAATATAAGAAGATATGAAGGTCCTGTAAAAATTTGAGAATTTTTGGCCATACGGTTTGAGAGTTATGGATTTTACGGCTAAGGACACTATTTGAAAAGATACCCGAATAACTCTCTGTGTGTAAGTCCAAAAATTACAAAATTTTTCATGGAAGTACATGTTTATAATAGAAGTTAACCCTGAAAATTTTAGAATTTTTGGAGCTAATCTCGATTTATAAAATCTAAGAATATTTGGCTATTATGGACTATTTAAAAATAGTAGATGGATTTTAAAAATTCCTGAAAAAATATATGTTCAGTGTGGGAATATATTTTACAAAATCCCAGAAAAGAAATATTTTTGAGACTGATTTGGTATTTTTCATATAAATGATGTTATATGGATAAATGAGTTTAATTAAATATATGATGTCATAATTATGGAAAATGAGGTTTTCCGACTTGAGACCCTTAAGCATATTTTATGCAGATTTTTGATGGAGGTTTTGGTCTGAAAAATGTTAGAAATTTATGTTTCCCAGATTCTTTTATTTAACCACGTGGCCTATACGTAGCAACATGTTATGTAATTGAATTGTATTTGAATACGTGTGAGTTTAATCGTCTTATTAAAATAAAAGGGAACCATTACGCTTCAAAGTGGTGTTCGAGAACCAAATTGCTTAATGTGACACATGTGAATAGGTTACGTGAAGGGCTAGTAGATAGCAGTAATTGTAGAAGACGTATCAGGCAAGTTTCCTAACTTTATTTACTTTATTGCAGTGAATGTAAGTTCCCTTAACTTGTACAATTTATCATTGTGTACAAGTCTCTTATATTGCAAGTTATAACTTGTACAAACTTATATATAGTGCAAGTTATATTGATGAGTACTCAATTATTAATTCAGTTGTTTATGCCTTAAAGTTCTTAATTATTTATGAACTGCTTTCAAGAATGCGATCTGGCCAGTTGTTTCAGTTAGATATTATAGATGCGAAATGTTGTATTATTTGAACTATTTCAAATTCATTGTAGCTATTTAAGTCTACTAATCCAAATTGCTTTGGTGCGGTCTTGCATGAAACTAAGATGAACAAACCGGATAACGGGGTAACTGATGTCGGGCATATAGTCCCATTTACGCTTATGCGTTTAAACTTTATATTTGTGCACAATGTAGGGTACGATAGGCTGATCACCTGGAGTACTTGCAGAGACTGTTTACAATCTATTTGATTATTAAACCGTCTGATGGTTTTTTGATGAAACAAAGTAATGTTCAGGGTATCTAACACCATTTAGTATGCTATTGAGAATTCCAGAACTCTTATCTTGATATTCCAGTCTATCTCTTGATATTTATTTCAACTGTTGAGAAATATTCATACTAATGCTTTTACTTCTGATCTATGTTCTCAAACTACTTTATATACTTGCTGGGCAATTTGTGCTCATTCTTGCTTGAACCTTTTAGTTAAGGCTGATAATGCTGAGGGCTCGGGCAAGGACAAGGGAAAGTCTAAGATGAAATGATGAGAGTTATTTATGTAATAAGTATATTTCCGCATATGATGTAATGTAGCGATAAACGCTAAGTTTAAGTTTCAGTTTATTAAAGGTTGTAAAGACTTGGGACTTTATTTTGAATAAGTATGTAATAGTTAATATTATTATTATTATTATTAGAGTTACTTAAATAGATGATGATGTATGTTGTATCATGAGCACCATGTCCTGTAATCGATGTTACACAGATTTGGGGGTGTCACAGGTTGGTATGAAAGCCATAGATTATAAACCTTAGGTGGGGAAACTTAGACTATAACCTTAGGGAAGTTAGTGGAGAAAATAAGGAGATGAACTCACATAGAGTTCAAGGGGTTGTGTCAAATCTACATTTTTTTTCTAAAAACAAAAAAAACATCTATTTTAAAATACTAATCGAGTTATTTTGTTTGAAGGATGTCAGGAGAAGAGGAGGTTAGAGATATCCATATTGTGAGTGGGCAGTTGGTGACAAATTGTACACGAGCTATATAATGAGGCGGCGGTGACTCTGCACTCTAGAGGAGGAGTATCCTGATGAGAAAGAGGAGCCTGAGGAGGACTCCGAAGAAGCACCTGAGGATACTTTGTTGGATGAGTTGATGGATAGGATTACAGAGTTGGACGACGGAGTCCATGAGTTGGAGGAGCTGTATCAGGGGGAGCAATAGGTTGCATCATTGCTTGGGGCATTGGTGCATCACCTGGTAATTAGGAACGGGGATCTGGCTGACAAGTTGCGGGCATCAGACTAGAAGGCGGATAGGCTGAAGGATGAGAAAGAAGCTATTAGAACCCACTTGGGACATACCATTAATGGGTTAGAGTCGAGGATACAGAGTCTCAAAACTAACAAGCAGATTATTAGTACATTTTGGAGAGATGAGAGGAGAGATCGTGCTCGGGCCGAGAAGCTAACAGGTGAGTTAGAAGGTGAAGTGAGAGATAAGAAGGTTAGGATGGACAAAATGAAGTACGCATTTAAGTCGGCACATGGGAGGTTCCAACATAGGGTGTTTCACTTTTCATGTGAGGAGAACTCTGGGGTCTGAACATACCATAAGTCGTAAATTTGGTCTTTGGAGATGGCGGATGAAGAACATGAAGACGCCATTAGGTGGGGTCTTTAGTTTATTTGTGATGAACTTTTACTATTAGCATTTAGAACGCTTAGCTATGAAATAAAACTTTGTTTTGGTTTTTACCAAGTACTTTGGTTTAAGTGATGTAAATGGCTTAATGCTATAAGACGATGAAATACCTTGGGTGTTATGTTTATAAATAAATATGCTTTTATTTAAGTATGTGATGTGATGATTAAGTTCTCTTCTTATGAATAATATATTCTGTAGAGTAAGTTAAAAGATAATAACATTAAGTTCATTTTAAACAGATAGATGGCTAGAGGAAGACGTCGTCAAACAACCGAGGGGTCAGGCGGTAATGTTGGGGATCCACCGAACCCTATGCTGCAGTTTGTAGACATGTTAGTGGGGGCACTTCATAATTGAACCCTGAATGCCAATAACCCACCAGTGACCCAAGTGGCACACTTTAAGGACTTAAAGAGCACGGGACCCCCTGAGTTCAAAGGAACCACTGAACCCATCAAAGCTCAAACTTGGGTTAAGGAAATCGAAAAGGCGTTCGCAATCGCCTGAGTAGGTGATGATCAAAAAATAATCTTCGCCACTTACATGCTGAAGGGTGAAGCCAACTTCTGGTGGGAGGTGTAATACCCGAGAATTTCCGCGTATTATTAAATAAATATATTATTAGAAATAAATATTTATGTGAATACAAGTGTTAATGTTTTTTATGATGAATAATTCAATTGATCCGTATTAGATTAATACGTATTGAGAAGTGTGGAATTGACTATGGGAATTGTGAAATGCCTTATGTGGCATAATGTGAAATGAGAAAATTCACTAAGTGAGTTAAAAGGGAATTAGGAAGATTAATCGTGTATGATCATGTGATCTCATATATGTATTGAATACACTCTTAGATTAGTAATATCACTCATGTGGACATTAATTCATGTCGTATAAAACGAATATGGCAAGGGAGGTTGACACTGGCTTGAAGTTAAACTAGTCTTGGCATCATTGTAGAATGGTAGCAAATGCTTGTCCCTGAAGAAGACAAATCGCCCAGCCTACGCGCCGGGGTCATTGGAGAAAAATTAACTTTCTACTTTAGAAATTAAATGGAACAATTATGTGATATGTGTGACATTAATAAACCATGGAATAAAGTGCGTTATGTTCGATGAAGGAATTATTAAGTGAGCCATTAATTAATATTAATTGTTAATGGTTGTGGTAGAATATTGATTAATTGATAATGGTAATTAATTAATATTATGTGATTATTATTGATTGCAATATGTCTATAAATATAATAAGAATTATATAGATAATTAATGGTTATGGAGATCCATAAATACATTAATCAAGGAAGTGGATAATTTATTTATTTGACATAAAACAAATAAGTAAGTTATTAATATAAAAAGATTATATTGACTGTTATGTGCATATGAACAATAATTTAAAATATGGAATATAACTGCATTATATAGTGTAGTACGACACTTATGTGACCATACTATGTATAGTAGCCATATATCAAGATTTATTGAAGTATATGATATGAATACATCATGAAAGGGGTATATGACAATATATATATATGTGGGTATATATTAAAATAATATACCATGAGCAAATTGTAAACTATTATTTTAATAAAGTGTACTGGTGTGATAAAATGTACATGGATTATATGTATGTTACATTTCCATATTACATCTACTACCTTGAAATATTAATTATTAAAGTTGTGACATTAAGTTATAACTCATGTATGGTTGCTATGTGTATACAATATAACTTAAGAATAAGGTTTGTGCATAAGTATAATCTAAGTGTTGCAAGAATACTGAGTATTTGATTTGTCCCAAATTGAGTGTCCCATTTACTTCTCATTTCTCAGTCACGTGAATCCCATAAAGGCTAAGGCCTATAATCTTTTTATTCTTCCAAGTTTTTCTAGCTGATGATTATGGGGGGAGTGGTGGTTATGATGATATTCAACTAACATCTAACAACTCTCCCTTAACCTTCATGCAATCCTATAATCCATGGGTTTGATTCAATGGGAAATTGCAAAGTCTGTGTAAAATTTCTTCTATAAATATGAACTCTCCTTCTCAAAAATCCATTGCTGAGAATTACTAAGGAGTGGGATTTAAAGCATAGATAGAGTGAGTGATTGTATACATATCAGTAGAAGAAGTGGGAATTACCCAGCTAACTACAAAGGTATAAAATTCCTTCTTGTTCTTCATTTTCAGTTTCTGTTAAATTTCCATTCTTGAATTATCAAATTCTAAATTAGCTGGAGTTAGATGATAATAAGGATTGGGTAATGGTTACATAGTTGTTATATAACCATATAAGCATGTTTAAACTAATATATGACTGTTTAAAATTAAATCCGTGAATGATTTCTGTGGTTGGGCTAAAGTTCTGCCGACGCTTGATCGCTCTCTGCTCGAACTGGATACATGGCGCAGATGAATCATGATTATCTTGAGGCAGTAGCATTTCTGCTTGGTCTCTTCGCTTTACGCTTACATCGTAAATAAATTGCTAAGTGTGATCAATTATTATGGCTAAAGCCAACATACAGGCATGAGAAACATGTAGGTATACGTATATTAACCTAAAATGAGCATGTTTTACTAGGTTAGCATATATGGTGATCAAAAGCATATAGTTTAGATGGAAATTAGAACTTTAGGAATGAACTTGATATGTATGTATGCCATGGTTATATACTGATCTTGCAAGCATGTAGGTATGGTTTAGAAATGCATGAACAAACCATTAGCGTGTGTTTATGTGATTAGTAAGCAAGCATGAACATGTTGGACTAATTGGTACACTTTTCAAATAAAAATACGACTTTTAAACAAACTACCTTGATGGTTAGAATCTGACATTTGTAATCATGTTAATGTTACTCTTAGACTCACTCATGTAACATAAACATATATATATATATATATATATATATATATATATATCATGCTTGTGTATCATTTTTCAAGTGAAGCATAAACGAAGCATATTTTCAACTAAAGCGGTGTTAATTTCATATATGCGTTATGAATACTCACAAGCATGCCTAATACAAGTTTTATAACTACCTTGTATGTTTAGAGGGCAAACATGATAGACTTGGTGGTTCATGACCTTGAAGGGCCTTAAATTGTTGAAATATTTAATTTGGAATTTTATAATGAAAGGAGGAACCTAGATTGACTTGAGAAGCATAAAAAGACCTTTAACATGATAAAATATAGTATGTATGATTGTTGTGTTTATGCCAGATAGAAACCTCAAGGTAACAACTAAGTCTTGGCTTAGCCAGAGGGACTACAAAGCAATTGCTTGGGTCCTAAGCTTAGCCATGAATGTACCAAGGCTAGTCCGAATCAAATTCTACATTCTGATTTTTGGACAGTAACTTGTAAGATGCCTATATTGCTAAAAGTAGTTTAACACCTACTGATACATATATATATATATATATATATGCGTGTGTGTGTGTGTGTGTGTGATGATTAGATATTATGTTGGTGTTTGCCTGGTAATAGGAAAGACCATGGATAAAAAGGTCTTAACCTTGAGCTTTATAAATTACTAGATACTTGATTCGTGATAAGCATATAAGTTGATTCTGTATTATATGTGCATACTTGAATCATGTCGGGCTTGATTAAAGAATGTGTTAGCTAATGAACATCTTGTACTTCTAATACACTATAAATAGGATTCGAATGTGTTGATTTCTTAACATGGATAAACGACGCTTAAGGCAAGTACCTGAACTATCCTTTACATTATGCAAGTATCCTAACCCTTGCATTACTTTATTCAACGAATACCGTAAGCAGAGTATCTAAACCTTATCTCTTTGAATGCAAGTTATCTTACTTACTCGTTCAATCGAACTAGTATGCGTAAACTCTTGTGTAAACTATTATTCATGTTGAACTTGGTATTATTCTTGAATATTGTGAAAGAGTCAATGCCATTTGATTCGGCTAGACTATATGCATGTTTATAAAATCGTCCAAACCAATTGATTGGTGCGGAAATCTTGAAAACTGAGTTGAACAACCCTTATGGTGAGGGGAGTGTATGTTGTTGGAAACCCCAACACATGAGTAAATATTACTGTGGTGTTATGCATAACTTAGAGTATTATAGACTGATCATCTATAGTACTTGATTCTTTTGGGTTATCAGTTTAATATTGGTAATTCTAGTAGATGTTCAATATTCCTTAGTGACTGCTCAATATATATTGTTTATCCAGTTGGATACATTGATAGTCTTTGAATTCATATATATCTATTGATTTATATTGAATTATCTCTCTTATTCCAAGAATTGTTGATATTCATTATTCATGATATTATTCTGAAACTCTGAACTATCTTAGAGATGATACTTCGATATTAAAAACTTGTGATATTATATTCTTCACCCTAGTTGTATATTACTTGATGGGCAATTCGTGCTTGTGACGCCCCCAAATTCAGGTATCTTCCAACCCGACATATGGTGCTACACTGTACTCATAACCATACAAACATTCCATTGAAATACAACAAAATGAATGTAATTACTATCTTCTTATTACAATCAAAGTATAATCCTTCCCCAGGTTCATAACCTATTACATCGTTTGTTGTTCATAATGTATAATACATACAAACATACTAATCTATTACACGATGGCTAAGCATCCATCTTAGCTTTGTCCTTATCTCTCTTAGCATTCTCAGTATGTCCATCCTTAACTGCAATTATATAATTCACACAAGAAGTGAGCATAACAGCTCAACAATTTTAATTAAGGATACAATAATACCACATTCATGAATTATATAACTATTCATACATAACTGAACAAATAGTTATGAAGTATTATGAAACAATAATACTTTAACATTTCATAACCTCAATTCCCAATGTATAGAGTAGATTAGGAATTCTGAACCAGTCGATAGACCATGAACAGTAGCTTTCTATTTTCATACTTGAAAAGGATATCACAACACTAAGGTTGTACATCCGCATTACTTACGAGCACTTCTAGGTGATCAGCCTATAGTACTCTATGTTGATCAACACTCATTAGTTAAATGTATTTACGTTTAACATTTGGCAAACTCGCGTGCCCATCGAATAATCGATGAAAAATACTTTTGTTTGTTCATAGACAAACCTTACCTTCACATCCATACCAATCACTTGACATAGGATAGCGTTAACATTTCTATATAGAAAGATATGAATACAATCAATCAATATCTTTCGAGTAGTCTAGCCGAATTAAATCTGGCATCGACCCTTTCTTTGAAACCAGTCGTGCAATTCAGTACAATGAATCACATAAAACTTGGCTAACTTGAAAGTTAGACAAGCGTTAAGAAAACTCTTCTTTCAGCGTCTTCAAATAACTTAATCGACTGACCACAACCTTTACAGAATCTACATGATATATTCACATAGCACACTGTAATTAGCTATCAAATAATTATTCACATTGTTCCTATCAACTTATTTCTCTTCTAAGTCTTAGTTAACTTAATAGCATTATTATAGTCAACTTGACTTATTACCCTTCATCCTGGCTTATTAATCAACTGACGTTATTAACCGGACTCTAACATTGTTGGCGAAGTACCAACGTTGTTTACCGATTAGGGTTCAACGATAACACCTTGTGTTCCTCATTCATAACCTACTAACATGCAATCAATTCCTAAGTTCAATACCATATACCTTAGTATAGGTAGTATAGGAATAACTTTAATACACTTATGAAGTGTACAAACATTTCTCTTATAGGTCTCTGAATAATTGAAGTTAAAAACCTAAGTCATCTATCAAAAGCCCTACACCTAGCATGCCAAGCAAAGATGACCCACTAGTTCAAGACCTGCATCAAGCGCCCAGCTTAGCGATGGGTTGTGTCCCGGCCTCTCGGCCACTGCATGCGAGACTTTACTCTATCAGTGATGTTGCGGAACCATTTAGCAGTAGTCAACTATACTATGTCAGTATTTACGGTGCAAGATTTAACACTCTGTCTCAGCCAGCGGCCAGACCTCGAGCATCGTAAAATTTTCAAAGATAAAATTTTTGGTGAGATTCTAGGAGCCATAACTTCTTCGTTATAGGTCCGATTTTGTCCATTCAAAAGCCTACACGTCATAAATGACATACTCTACGCGTTCATATAAGAATTCGACGCTTTCGATTTTGTTAACTTAAAATTCACTATTGAGTTCATTTTTTAAAACATTCGTAAACGTTAATGTGCGTTCAATGCTCGTTTTCTTCGTTTTAAGTCAGAATCCGACTATTCTCGAACCCACAACTCTTAAATACCATATCTCACGTTTTGACATTGAAAAACAATGTTTTCAAGTCTCTCGACAACTTTCGACTACCCATTCGGAATTTCAACGTTTTCGATGTTTAACGTCTATTTCCGTGAAATTCGCCATAACTTCGTTACTGACGTTCTCTAGGCCAAATCACATGAAATACTCCATGGAATTTATATCTACATCCTAACCAAGCAAGATGCATATATTAATGTATTGATGGAGTCCAATTGTTTATTAACAATCGATCTCAACAATCAATATTTTCATGGTTTAAAACTATAACAAACCTTATGATTTCTATGACATCATGACTTATAGAGATTGAATCTATGGTAAGTCATTCTTATTTCACAGTACAAGCCATACACCACCCATTTATGATTCTCCATGATAAAATAAAACTAAAAGAGATGGAACTACTATTAAGGAATGTTACCTTAACGATCTTTGTGTTCTTGATAAACTTCTAATGAAAAAGCTTCAAGGTAGAAGAATGGTTTAAGTCTAGCTCTTTTTCTCTCTCAAATATGTTGGTTGAGTCTTGGAAAAACATCAAATGGCCAACATAGGCTTCCTATTTATAGGAAAACAAGAGGAAGGGTTTTTGGTTAAATGTCCCACCTCCTTACTATTCACACTTTGTCACCAAGTAAAATACTTGGTGACCAGGTGTTATTCTTGCCTTGCACACCAAGGGCCAGCCCACCTTGCCCATGGGTCATCCCCATGGGTTGCCCCATGGGTTTTACCCATTCGGTGACCCACCGGTTCGATCCATGGTTCGGTTTTCATGAATTGGGCTTAACCAATCTACCATTGGGCCTTGACTTGGGCTTAACCAATTAATCCCTTGGCCTTACTCATTCAATTGATAGGACTAAATATAATCCAACCCAAATGAATTAACATTAAGTCTTAACTTAATTCTATAGTACGAATCGTATTCTATACGTACAATTCACGTATTCTCTCCATATAATACTCGTACAATAATCGTATCGCACATCCTATTAACTCATCGTATTATACGTAGATACTAGATAATATCCTATTTATATAACACACGCATTAATCATAAAGCAATTCCTTCTACGCGTTTCATTTCCTTCTCGGAAATCAATAACCTCAACCCTTAGGTTTTAAGTCCGCAGGCGAAAACTTCGTTTTCCATAAATGAAATATTATTAGATATTTCATCTTATCTCGATATTCTATCATTACATGTTTCTCGGAATTTCAAAATAATTCCCCGAGCAGAAACAGATGAATAATGTTTTTACGAGAATTTCTCAGAAAACATTTATTTTCGTCTTGGAAATTCTAAACAATTAATTCTAGCTCGTAGCCAGATTACTAACCATATTAGCACATTCTAGGTCATAGAACGACCTTCACATAACTTACTCACATAATAAATTAATTAAATTCATTTAATTCACATAATTAAATAAAAATTTAATTGCCATAAAAATCCAATTTTCTCAGGCGTTAAATTCTCTCCCCCTTATAAGGATTCTGTCCCCAGAATCTTGCTTATAATTACATAAACAAATGAGAAAAATCTTCCTTCATTTTACTCTCGAGTTCCCACGTTGCTTCTTCAGCATTGTGGTTTCTCCATAACATCTTCACTGAAGGTATGACCTTATTTCTTAAAACTTGTTCCTTTCTATCAATAATTTGAATTGGAAGTTCCTCATATGACAAGTCTTTCTCTATCTGGATAGATTCATACTCTATTACGTGTTTATAGTCCGGTTTATAAGGACAAAACACTAACACATGAAACACATTATGAATGCGTTCCATTTCTGGAGGTAAGGCTACTTCATAAGCTACCTCTCCTACCCTTCTTAAAATCTCAAAAGGTCCTACAAACCTTGGACTTAACTTCCCTTTCTTTCCAAAATGTATCTTCCCCTTCCAAGGCGATACTTTCAGAAAAACATAAGATCCTACATCGAATTCTCTCTCTTCTCTATGAGGATCTGCATACTTCTTCTGCCTATCTTGAGCCGCAATTAATCGAGTATGTATTATCTTCACCATGTCCGCCGTTTGCTGTACCATTTCAGGTCCCAACATCCGACGTTCACCCACCTCATCCCAACACAATGGAGTTCGGCACTTCCTTCCATACAACGCTTCGTAAGGCGGCATGCCTATACTAGCGTGAAAACTATTGTTGTATGAAAATTCCACCAATGGTAGATATTCGTCCCAACTCCCTTTGAAATCCATAACGCAAGATCTTAACATATCTTTAAGCGTTTGAATTGTCCTTTCACTCTGACCATCCGTCTGAGGATGATACGTCGTACTCAATCTTAACTGCATTCCCATTTTCTCTTGTAAACTCCTCCAAAAGTTCGATGTGAATCGTGGATCACGATCTGACATAATCGAAATAGGTACTCTATGTCTGGAAATAATTTCCTTGACATATAACTTAGCTAACTGATCTAGGTTATACCTAACTCCTATTAGTAGAAAATGAGCCGATTTCGTCAATCGATCCACTATCACCCAAATAGCATCGTATCCTTTTCTCGTTGTTGGAAGTCCCACCACAAAATCCATTATGATGTGCTCCCATTTCCACTCTGGAATTTCTAACGGTTGCAACAACCCGCTAGGTCATTGGTGTTCAGCCTTAACTTTTTGACAAGTTAAGCACCGACTAACGTATTCTGCTATCTCCCTTTTCATGTTCGGCCACCAAAAGTTCTGACGAAGGTATTGATACATCTTCGTACTACCGGGATGTATCGAGTACCTCGAACTATGAGCCTCCATCATTATCTCCTCTTTTAATTCAAGATCATTCAGAACCCAAATTCTTCCTTCAAAACGAAGTAATCCCTCCCTATCAAGGTTATACTTAGTCTTTTCTTTATCTTCTATCCTCTTCTTCATCTGCTCGCATTCCTGATTACTCATTTGTACTCCCCTAACCCGTTCCACTATAGTCGGTTGGGTTTCCATGGAAAATAACATTTCCACCGCTTCCTCCGATAACTTAACTTCTAACTCCATGTTTGCCATCGCTGTTATTAACTCATTCTGAGTTGTTAACATTGACAGTTTTTCTCTACCCTTCCTACTTAGCGCATCGGCTACTACATTTGCTTTCCCCGGATGATATAAAATATCACAGTCATAATCTTTTATTAGCTCTAACCACCTTCTCTGTCTCATGTTAAACTCCTTCTGTGTGAAGATATATTTCAGACTTTTGTGGTCCGTGTATATCTCACACTTCTCACCATATAGGTATTGTCTCCATATTTTTAAGGCAAAAACTACAGCTGCCAATTTCAGATCATGAGTAGGATAGACCTTCTCATAATCCTTTAATTGACGTGACGCATACGCAATGACTTTGCCATGCTGCATGAGCACGCAACCCAGTCCTTTATGCGAGGCATCGCTATACACTACAAAATTCCCTGTATCGTCTGGTAAAGACAATACAGGTGCCTCACTTAACCTCTTTTTCAACTCCTGAAAACTGTTCTCACATTTTTCAGTCCACACATACTTCACCGACTTTTTTGTTAGATTTATCAATGGAGTAGCTATTTTAGAAAAGTCCGGAATGAACCTTCTATATTATCCCGCTAACCCCAGAAAACTTTGAACATCAGTTGGCGTTTTCGGTTGCTCCACTCATTAACTGCTTCTACTTTTGCTGGATCCACGAAAATTCCATCTTTATCAATAACATGTCCTAGAAACTGCACTCGTTCAAGCCAAAATTCACACTTTGTGAATTTCGCATACAACCTTTTCTTCCTTAGTGTTTCCAACACTATCCTTAAATGTTCTCGCATGATCTTCCTCGTCTTTTGAATAGACTAGAATATCATCAATGAACACTACTGACGAACTTGTCCAAATATTGTTTGAACACTCTGCTCATCATATCCATAAATGCGGTTGGGCGCGTTTCGTCAACCCAAAAAAAATAATTTTATCAATTAAATAATAAATAAAATTATATTCTATGTGATATCAAGATGGTTGTTATTCTATAACCTAATAATGTTGGAATGTCGTAGTATTTTAGCTACGTGAAGGAATTAAAGTGTTTGAATTTCCAAGACGAAAATAAAAGTTTTTCGAGAAATTTTCCGAAAAACACTATTCATCGATATTTGCTCGGGATTTATTTTTGAATTTCCGAGAAATACGTAATGATAGAATGTCAAAGTAAGATGGATTATGTAATAATAATCTAAGTATGGAAAACGCAATATTTCGCTTGCGGACTTAAATTGAGAACGTTAAGGAAAGAGAAGAATTAATGAGTTAGGTAATAATCGTATGATACGTGAGTATTGTACGAAGTAATGAATACGAGTATAATACGAAGTATTATACGAGTTTGTATGAAGGATGGTATATCGTATATAACAAAGTTGTATATGAATTAGAATACGAGAATGATAAGTCAACAATACGTATATGTATTGAGTAATGATATTGACTTGTAAGATTGGTTAGAATTTGTACAAGCCCAAGTGAATTAATGGTGAGGCCCAACTATTGATTAATAAACAAGTTAGTGTTTGTTAATGCAAAGCCCAAAGGTTAAGTAAATCTAAGCCCAAGCTAGATCCAATAAGTTGATCGACCCATGGAGCAAACCATGTTAATGTGGTTAATCTTGGTGATCAAGATAATGTGTGATGACCAAGACTTAAGAGTAATGGCCAAGCAAAAGATAAGAGTTGTGATTAACAAGTAATGAATAGTAAAGGAGGTGGCTTAAGGAGGTGGGATTGTGTTTCAACTAAACTACCCTAGCTTTGGAAATTCTATAAATAGAAGAAGAATGCTAGCCATTTCTTACTTGTTCAAATAATCCAACAAACTTATAAAGTGCTTAAGTGTTAGAGAGAATAAGCAACAATAAGTTACTTCCATTTGTAAGAAGAAGAAGAAGAAGACTACTTTACAAGAACTTCAAAGGGTAAGACTTCTTCTCCATTTATCTTCTATCTCTACCATGATAGGTTGATAAGAAAAGTATGGATTAAGGAACATGGATGTTAAGAAGCAAGAAGAATGAGTAATCAATGAACTTAAGTCAGATAAGTAGGAAATAAGTCATTTACACTTGTATAAGTTATGAACTTATGAAGAAATTATATGAACTTAATATGAGTTTATCTTAAGAAGTAGTATGAAAGTGAAGAACTTGTATGAATATGTATCATGTATACATGAATGAAATTATATGTTGAGAACATGTAAGTATGGTGATTAAAAAGACGTTAACTTTCATAAGTTATGAACAATGAAGCTATAAGTAGTTTATACTTTAATAAGTTATAAGCTCATGAAAGAATAAGTCAAAATCCAACATAAAAATAAATTATTGTAGTAAGTATGTTGAGATGTTCATATGATGAATTGAATTCATTTGAAGTAATGAACAAATCATAAGTAATGAGGATTTGCCGAAAATTGCACGATTAGATTTATAATCGTCGAATTCGTGAAATTCTCGGAATAGAAGTCAAATTTTGTGTTTGAACTCGAAAACATTAGTTTTCGATGGAGACAAGTCATATTTGGCATTCTAGAGTTGTGGACTCAAAAATGATCGAATTCCAACTTAGAGCGAAGAAACGAGCATTGAACGTTCACGAACGTTTATCGTTTTTGTTAAAAATGAACCAATAGGTGAATTTTTAGCAAACGAAGTCAAATTGATAAAATTCTTGAATGAACGCATAGAGCATGTAATTTGTGAACCGTAAGCTTTTGAACGAGCCGGTTCGGACTTATAACGAAGAAGTTATGATCCTGGGAAATTTGTAAAGTTGAAAAACCGTGCCCAAACTATCTCGGTGCATGTAGTCAGCGCCACAAGCCCAGCACCTAGACCAATTTGTCACACCGCAGTCATGAGACTAAAACCGAAAGACATACTGTGAGTGGCACCACAAAGACAACGCTGCCCATCGAGTAAGGACTCGCCGCAGCAAAGCCAAGTCCGTGACGTTGTTATCGCTAACTCGCACCAAACAACGAGATGTAAGCTTATGATCAGCGCACAAATACCACCCTCGATCAAAAGATAGTAAAGAATAAAAATGAGTACAAAGAAAGGAATGGGATTAATTCAAAAGTAAACTTACCTTAAAGAAACTTGAAGTAACATTGTTAAAACTTTGTTAAACCTTAAGGATAGTACATAAAGGTTGATGATAACCTATTCAAATATGAATGCAAGTAGGATGACAAGTTTTAATTGATGGTAAACAAATCTAATATATGATTAGATTGAGATGAAGGGTAAGATATAGTCATATACATACTTGATTATATATTACCTAATGTATGATGTTATGTAATCATGTATTGTAGAGACTTGAAAGACTCAACATAAAGTAATTATACCAGAGAAGACGCTAAAGGCAAGTATTCTAACCTTGTCTCAGCTCAATCTGAATAAGTTTTGTAATTCATGTATCCTTACGCATGAATTAAGGTATGATGAAGTTAAAGCCAATTCTTCTCGCTAGACTTAAATGCATTTGGTGGATTATTGATAATCTATCCAACTCGTTATTAAATGTTGTTATCTTTTGTCAACTACTTGATATGGTTTTCAAAAGAAGACTGAGTATGATAAACAAAAGTTTTGTCGTCATACGACAGGCACGTGAGGTTGCCACAAATTAAACGTATATACGCTTAATGAATGTAGTGTCGATCAACATAGAGTACAATAGTCGATCACCTAGAAGTGCTCGTAAGTAATATCGGACTTACTTTACTTAGTGCTCGGTTGTCCTTTTCAAAGAAAGAATGAAATACTCAAGGTCTTGGACCGAGTTAATGTTTTATCAATATTGTTATTATTGTAAAACATTTTGAAAGAAAGATGAAGTGCTATTTTGAATCATCAATAGTACTTCATAACTATTGTTCAGTTATTGAAGATATACGATTCTTATGTGTCAAGCATGTTGTTTATTGAAATTGTCATACTTGTCGAAAGCTAGTTATGCTCACTCTTGCTTGAACCATATGAATGCAAATTTAAGACCTAACGTCCCAAGGATCGAATAAGGATAAAGGAAAAGCTAAGGCGATCGTTAAGTCGCTCTATGTAATAGTATAGGTTTAATGTTGTAATGTAGTTGATATTATGACAAAGAACTTTTGTAATGGGTTTAGAACTTGGGAAAATGTAAATATTATTTTGATTATATAGAAGAGATATTCATTCTTTTGAGGCTTTTCAATCGATGAATGTATGAATGTTAGTAGACAAGATATAGCACCATCCGCTTCAGTTGAAGAAACCCTGATTTGGGGGCGCTACAGGTTGGTATCAAAGCCTAGGTTATAAAACTTAAGGGGGAAATTAGAACCTTAAGTCATAACCTTAAGAAAGAATAAAGAAGTAAAAGATGGAAAATAACCCTATAAAAATGCATTATATTATGTTATGTGTTTTTATTATTCTACTGACGTGTACTAATCAAACTATATTGTTTTATTGTAGATGTCAGGAGAAAATGATATGTATAGAGACATACATGTAGTAAGCGAGGATTCGGTAAATCGAGTAGAGATACTACCAAATCCCATAGCAAGAGAACCAGTAAGTGGTGGCAATCGAGTCCGAGACTCCTGACAACTTAGACTACATGTCCGTGTGTTTGATGGCATGCTAGAGGAAGAGGTGGACGATGTCCTTTTGACCAAAGTTGCACCTACGTAAGAGTTGACTACTGGGGAGTCAATGAAGGCACTATTTATGTCAAGATTGGATAGAAACGCCCAAAGATTGTAAAGAGGTTAAGGAGTTAAAAGAGGAACTCCAAGTCGTCTGAGAGGACAAGACTAGTATGGAAGGGATGTGGGAAGAGGAGCATGATGATCGAAGTTTGGCCAAGGACAAGGTCCATGAGTCGAAACACGAAGTCTTTGAGCTCAAGCAGAGCTAAAGACTAAGAAATGTAAGGTAGAGAGGATGTCCTATATATATAGGAGTTCTCATGTGGATTTCAAAGAACAAAGTAGTCGGGTATCCGATAGAAGAAGGGCGACTTCGACATACTATCACGGATGTCATTGCTTGGCCCGCCAAGAAAGATTTTGAGAATGCCATTCTACAGATGTAATCTAGTAATAGCTGGAATAGTTTAGATATGTAAATATTATGTATCTAGTAGTGACGTAAAACCCTCTTTTTGTATATCAAGGGTAGTCTTTTGTAAATCCCAATTTTGGAAAGCAATTGTGGATGGTAATGTAATCACTTTAGGTCGTAAATGTAAACAATGTAGTGTTATACTACAAGTTATGAATCAATATAAGTCTTTTATGGAACATATTGAGTAATGAGTATGAGTTATTGTTTCATTACTTAATAATAACCAAACAACAAGAAGAAAGTAATAATGATGTGTTGTTTTCTTAACAAAGAAAATGCCGCCAAGAAGGAGACAACGAAATCAAGATTCTAATGTTAATCAACCGAGGGAGGTCCTGCTAAGAGTCCAATGTTAATCCAATGCAAGAGTTCGTTAATCTTTTAACTACCAAGCTTTAATAGAATCGGGGCTAATGTACCCATAAATCCTAGTAAGACGAAGCTACTACTTTTAAGGATTTCAAAAGTGTCATCCACGAGTTCAAAGGAACTACTGGACCCTATGTTTTTCAACTTGGGTGAAAGAGATTGAGAAAGCATTTGTAATAGCAAATGTTGATGAAGGTCGGTAAGGTTGCCTTTTGCAACCTATATGATGAAGGGTGAGAGGCCAATTTCTGGTGGGAGGCAAACCAAAAGTTAGGGCCTAGATAGAAAATCTAACGGGTGAGGTTCAAGGAGATTTTCTTCGAGAACTACTTTCCCACGAAAGTATGCAGGAAGGATGGAAATGAGGTTTCTTGATTTGAAACAAGGGATATGATGGTTCCCTCAAAGATGTCGCCAAGTTTAATGAACTGGCAAGATTTGCTCCACATCAAGTGGACACTAAAGTAAGAAAGGCTAGACGATTCGAGCAGGGCTTGAAACCCTGGCTCTATAGCCGAATTTCTGTGTTCCAAAGTACTTCCTTTGGAACCATATTAGAAAAGGCAATAATTGCCGAGGGTGGGAATGAGGCTCTCAGCCAGTACCATAAAGATAAGAAAAATAAGGGTAAAGTTGAGGGAGGGATGAAGACCGAGGGAGCCAAATGGTAGTAGGGCGATTTTATCAAAAGAGGAAGGGATTTAACTCGGGAATACCGAGTAAAAACAGGGGATTCTAAGAGGAGGATGGAGGCCTCAGAAACCTGTGGGAAGACTCATTTAGAGTCTATCTCTCAAGGGAAAGGCAATATGTTATAATTGTGGATAGGAAGGGCATATTTCGCCTAACTGTCCAAAATCCAAAGAAAAATCACGGATGTTTTGTATGTGGATCAACTGACCACATAGCAAAGAACTGCCCAAAGAAGGGGACAGATGGAAATAAGGGCACTAATAGCGGTAAGTTGGCTATTAGTGGTCCAGCTCAGCCGGGTAGACCAATGGCCCGCACTTTTAATATGACGGTCCAAGATGCGGTGGCATCAGGGGATGTAGTTGCAGGTATTATCCCAATCAATAACATAAATGCTTACGTGCTATTTGATTCGGGTGCTACTTGTTCGTTTATAGCATGTGATTTTGCTAGACGATTAGAATTACTTTCCGAAAAGTTGCTTATACCTTTGATTATTAAGGTAGCAAACGAAGAGATAATTCCTGTCGAAGATATTCATAGGAATTGTTGCATAGATATATACGGGTTGTAAATTATCTGTAGAGATTTAATACCGATAAAGTTGGGAGAATTCATGTAATTTCTAATGGATTGGTTGATTAACCATGGAGCAATTATAGATTGCCAAAAGAAATGTGTGAGCATTAGGACGCTGAAACAACCTCCTGTAATATTTTACTAGTAATAAATCACCGGACGCTCGTGTTGCCTTTTTTACGATGACACAAACTAGAAAACTTTTAAGAAAGGGGTGTAGGTTATCTATGTCATGTTGTTGACACCCAAATGAGTGGGAGCAACCATGGAACAAATACCTATAGTAAACGAATTCATGGATGTATTTCCAAGTGAATTACCGGGTTTACCACTGAATAGGGAGATCGAATTTGTAATAGACATTGTGCCAGAGCTGCACCACCTCAAGGGCACCGATCGTATGGCGCCTGTGGAAATGAAAGAGTTAATGGTTCAAATATGTGAACTATTGGATAGAAAGTACATTCAACCAAGTGTTTCCGTGGGGGCACCGATTGTTTGTCAAAAGAAAGAGACGATCGTTAAGGCTTTGTATCGACTACCGAGAGTCGAACAAGTTAACGATAAAGAATAAATACCCATTGCCTGTGATCGATGATCTCTTTGATCAATTGAAAGGGCAAAGTATTTTTCTAAGATAGATTTGCGGATGGGGTATCACCAATTGAAGGTTAGAAGGAGGAGGATACCAAAGACAACATTCAGACTCAAGTATGGTCATTACGAAGCTTTCGTAATGTCATTTGGGTCGATTTAATGCACCAAATGCATTTATGGATATGATGAACAGAGTGTTCAAAACAATATTTGGACAAGTTCGTTGTTGTGTTTATCGATGATATTCTAGTCTATTCTAAGACGCCGTAAGATCATGTCAACACTTAAAGATTAGTGTCGAGACACTAAGAAAGGAGAAGTTATATGCAAAATTCACTAAGTGTGAATTTTGGCCGAGAAGGTACAGCTTTTAGGTCATGTCATCGACCAAGAAGGGATTTCAAAGGATCCAAATAAGGTGTAAAGCAAAGATGAGTCGGGAACAACCGAAAACGCCGAATCGAGGTGCGAGTTTCCTAGGGTTAGCGGGATACTATCAAAGATTTATCCAAGATTTTTCAAGATAGCTACCCCGCTGACTAACCCGACAAGGAAGACTATGAAAATGTGTGGATGGATAAATGTGAAGACAGCCAAGAACTCAAGAAAGATTAAGTGAAGCTACTTTTTTGTCATTACCCGATGACACAGAAATTTTAGTAGTTTATAGCGATGCTTCAGATAGAGGACTTGGTTATGTGTCATGCAAAGATGGCAAGGTCATTATGATGATGCATCACGGCAGCTTGAAGGATTATGAGAAAGTTTACCCTACTCATGATCCGAACTCGTCATGGTAGTATTTGCCTTTAAAGATATGGAGACATTATCTTTATGGGGAGAAATGTGAGATATATATACGCACTATAAGAGTCTTAAATATATCTTCACACGTATGAGTTGAATATGAGATGAGAAGATGGTCGAGTTGATAAAGGATTACGATTGTGAAATCTCAGATCACCCTCGAAAAGCTAATGTAGTTGCCGACGCCTTTAAGTAGGAAGGGTCGGAAAAGTTGTCTATGTTAACGACTCAAAATGAGTTAATAACAGAGATGGCTAGGATGGAGATAGAATTGAAGATGCCAAGTGAATCGGGGCAGATACTTTTTACGATGGAGATGCAATCTACCATCGTAGAGAGAGTTAAAGAGGTACAACTCAAAACTGATGAGTGTGACCAAGTGAAGAAGATGTTAATGATGAAAAAGATATTAAGTATAGTCTTGATAATGAGGGATTATTAAGATTTGAAGGAAGAATTTGGGTTCCGAATGAGACGGAATTAAAAGATCAAGTGTTACAAGAAGCTCATAGTTCAAGGTACTCGATACATCCTGGTAGTACAAAGATGTATCAAGACCTTCGACAGAAGTTTTTGTACGAATATGAAGAGAGAAATAGCGAGTATGTGAGTAGGTGTGCTTGACTTGTCAAAAGTTAAGGCCGAACATCAACGACCCAAAGGGCTTGTTACAACCATTGAGATTCCGTAATGGAAGTGGGAGCATATCACGATGGACTTCGTGGTGGGACTTCCGACAACGGCAAAAGGGTACGATTCGATTTGGGTAATAGTAGACCGCTTGACAAAATCGGCTCACTTTCTTACCAATTAGGGTCAAGTATAACTTAGACCAATTAGCTAAACTTTATGTTAAGGAAATTATTTCCGACATGGAGTACCAAAGATCGATTGTGTCGATCGTGATCCACGATTCACATCGAACTTTTGGAGAAGTTTGCAAGAACAGCTTGGGAACACAAATAAAGTAAGTACAACGATCATCCACAAACCGATGGGCAGAGCGAGAGGACAATTCAGACGTTAGAAGACATGTTGAGGTCTTCACATCATGGATTTCAAGGGTAGTTGGGATGATCACCTACCACTTGTAGAGAGTTTTATGATAACAACAAAGCTTATCATGCAAGCATAGGCATGCCGCCTTATGAAGCTTTGTACTAAGAAGGTGCGTAACACCATCAGATTGGGATGAAGTGGAGAGAACGCCGATGCTAGGACCGTAATTGGTGCAAAGCAGATAAATGGATGTAATAAAGTTAATACGGATGCGCCTTTGTGACAACCAGAGATGTATGTAAGAAATATGCGACTCACATAGATTAAATCGAGAGTTTGAAGTAGGCTCATATGTGTTTCTAAAGGTATCTCCCTGGAAAGGAAAGATACGCTTTGGAAAGAAAGGAAAGTTAAGTCCAAGGTTTATAGGACCTTTTGAAGTATTAAAACGGGTGGGAGAGGTAGCCTATGTGATAGCATTACCTCCGCACTCTAGAACGAATACATAACGTGTTTCATGATCTCGTGTTATTACGCCCTTATAAGTTTGGACTATAAGCATGTAATCGAGTATGAGCCGATTCATATCGAGAAGGACTTAACGATGAAGAATTGCCGATTCAAATTATCGATAGAAGGAGCAAGTTCTCATGGAATAAAGTAATACCTTCTAGAAAAGGTATTATGGAAGAACCACGATGTCGTCAAGAAGCAACGTGGGAATTAGAAGAAAAGATGAAGAAAAATTTTCCTCAATTATTTGATTAAAGTAAGACGAGATTCTAGGGACAGAATCCTTATAAGGGGGGAAGGATGTAACGACCAAGAATTCGGATCTTATTGTAAAATAATTTTATCGAATTAAATAATAAATAAAATTATATTCTATGTGATATACAGATGGTTGTTATTCTATAATCTAATAATGTTGGAATGTTATAGTATTTTAGCTACGTGAAGGAATTAAAGTGTTTGAATTTCCAAGATGAAAATAAAAGTTTTCCGAGAAATTTTCCAAAAAACACTATTCATCAATATTTTCTTAGGATTTATTTTTGAATTTTCGAGAAATACGTAATGATAGAATGTCAAAGTAAGATGGATTATGTAATAATAATCTAAGTATGGAAAACGCAATATTTCGCTTATGATGACTTAAATTGAGAACGCAAGGAAGGAAAGAGAAGAATTAATGAGTTAGGTAATAATCGTATGATACGTGAGTATTGTACGGCGTAATGAATACGAGTATAATACGGTATTATACGAAGTTTGTATGAAGGATGGTATATCGATATAATAAAGTTGTATATGAATTAGAATACGAGAATGATAAGTCAACAATACGTATATGTATTGAGTAAATGATATTGACTTGTAAGATTGGTTAGAATTTGTATGCTCAAGTGAATTAATGGTGAGGCCCAACTATTGATTAATAAACAAGTTAGTGTTTGTTAATGCAAAGCCCAAAGGTTAAGTAAATCTAAGCCCAAGCTAGATCCAATAAGTTGATCGACCCATGGAGCAAACCATGTTAATGTGGTTAATCTTGGTGATCAAGAGCAATGTGTGATGACCAAGACTTAAGAGTAATGGCCAAGAAAAGATAAGAGTTGTGATTAACAAGTAATGAATAGTAAGGAGGTGGCTTAAGGAGGTGGGATTGTGTTTTGACTAAACTACCCTAGCTTTGGAAATTCTATAAATAGAAGAAGAATGCTAGCCATTTCTTACTTGTTCAAATAATCCAACAAACTTATAAAGTGCTTAAGTGTTAGAGAGAATAAGCAACAATAAGTTACTTCCATTTGTAAGAAGAAGAAGAAGACTACTTTACAAGAACTTCAAAGGGTAAGACTTCTTCTCCATTTATCTTCTATCTCTACCATGATAGGTTGATAAGAAAAGTATGGATTAAGGAACATGGATGTTAAGAAGCAAGAAGAATGAGTAATCAATGAACTTAAGCCGTATAAGTAGGAAATAAGTCATTTACACTTGTATAAGTTATGAACTTATGAAGAAGTTATATGAACTTAATATGAGTTTATCTTAAGAAGTAGTATGAAAGTGAAGAACTTGTATGAATATGTATCATGTATACATGAATGAAATTATATGTTGAGAACATGTAAGTATGGTGATTAAATAGACCTTAACTTTCATAAGTTATGAACAATGAAGCTATAAGTAGTTTATACTTTAATAAGTTATAAGCTCATGAAAGAATAAGTCAAAATCCAACATGAAAATAAATTGTTGTAGTAAGTATGTTGAGATGTTCATATGATGAATTGAATTCATTTGATAAATGAACAAATCATAAGTAATGAGGATTTGCCAAAATTGCACGATTAGATTTATAATCGCTCAATTCGTGAAATTCTCAATAGAAGTCAAATTTTGTGTTTGAACTCGAAAACATTGGTTTTCGATGGAGACAAGTCATATTTGGCATTCTAGAGTTGTGGACTCAAAATGATCAATTCCACTTAGAACGAAGAACGAAAGCATTGAACGCTCACGAACGCTTATCGCTTTTCATTAAAAATGAACCAATAGGTGAATTTTTAGCAAACGGTCAAATAGATAAAATTTTTGCATGAACGCCAGTAGAGTATGTAATTTGTGAACCGTAGGCTTTTGAACGAGCCAATTCGGACTTATAACGAAGAAGTTATGAGCCGGGAAATTCGCAAAGTTGAAAAACTGTCCAAACTATCTCGGTGCACAGAAGTCGGCGCAAGCCAGCCAAATTTCTAGACCAATTTGTCACGCCACAACACGAGACTAAAACCGAAAGATATCGAACTAGTGGTGGCACCAGCAATACGCCCATCGAGTAAGGACTCGCCAGCAACGCCAAGTCCGGACGTTGTTATCGCTAACTCAAGCACCGCAATAGACGAGATGTAAGCTTATGACTGCGCCGCAACGCCAATCCTTGATCAAAGATAGTAAAGAATAAAAATGAGTACAAAGAAACGAATGGGATTAATTCGAATCGAACTTACCTTAAAGAAACTTGAAATAACATTGTTAAAACATTGTTAAACCGTAAGGATTGTACATAAAGGTTATTAATAACCTATTCAAATATGAATGCAAGTAGGATGACAAGCCGGAATTGATGGTAAACAAATCTAATATATGATTAGATTGAGATGAAGGGTAAGATATTGTCATATACATACTTGATTATATATTACCTAATGTATGATGTTATGTAATCATGTATTATAGAGACTTGAAAGACTCAACATAAAGTAATTATACCGTAGAAGACGCTTAAAGGCAAGTATTCTAACCCTTGTCTCTCGCTTCAATCAATAAGTTTTGTAATTCATGTATCCTTACGCATGAATTAAGGTATGATGAAGTTAAAGCCAATTCTTCTGGCCAGACTTAAATGCATTTGGTGGATTATTGATAATCTATCCAACTCGTTATTAAATGTTGTTATCTTTTGTCAACTACTTGATATGGTTTTCAAAAGAAGACCGAGTATGATAAACAAAAGTTTTGTCGCCATACGACAGTGCACGTGAGGTTGCTACAAATTAAACGTATATACGCTTAATGAATGTAGTGTCGATCAACATAGAGTACAATAGTCGATCACCTAGAAGTGCTCGTAAGTAATATCGACTTACTTTGGACTTAGTGCCAGTTGTCCTTTTCAAAGAAAGAATGAAATACTCAAGGTCTTGGACCGAAAGTTAATGTTTTATTGAATATTATTATTATTGTAAAACATTTTTGAAAGAAAGATGAAGTGCTATTTTGAATCATCAATAGTACTTCATAACTATTGTTCGCTTATTGAAGATATACTAATTCTTATGTGTCAAGCATGTTGTTTATTGAAATTGTCATACTTGTTGAAGCTAGTTATGCTCACTCTTGCTTGAACCATATGAATGCAAATAAGACCTAACGTCCCAAGGATCGAATAAGGATAAAGGAAAAGCTAAGGCGCATCGTTAAGTCGCTCTATGTAATAGTATAGGTTTAATGTTGTAATGTAGTTGATATTATGACAAAGAACTTTTGTAATGGGTTTAGAACTTGGGAAAAGAAATGTAAATATTATTTTGATTATATATAGAAGAGATATTCATTCTTTTTGAGGCTTTTCAATTGATGAATGTATAAGAAAAAATTGATATTCTACTATAGAGCTAGGGTTTTAAGCCCTGCTCAAACCTACGCGCCTTTCTCTCTTCCATGTCCACCTGATGTGGAGAAAACCTCGCCAATTCATTGAATTTGGCGGCATACTGGAGAACTGTTATACCCCCCTGCTTAAGTTCTAGGAACTTAATCTCCATCCTACCCTGCATGCTAGTAGGGAAGTAGTTCTCGAAGAAAACCTTCTTAAACTGTTCCCACGTAACAGCTTCTATCCTCGCCCCACCTTGGTGAGCCTCCCACCAGTAATTGGCTTCCCCCTTCATCATGTAAGTCGCAAAAGAAGTCTTCTGCGCCTCACCCACGCTTGTTATCAAAATGCCTTTTCAATCTCTTTTACCCATGTTCGGGCTTCTAATGGGTCCGTGGTTCTCTAAACTCGTGAGGACCCACACTCTTAAATTCCTTAAAGGTAGTTGTTCTTACTACCCTGTGAGCTACAAGAGAATCCCACCCCCAACTTGGTTAAATACAGCCGTTAATAAATTAACGAACTCTTGCATAGGGTTATTAGGACTCCCTTGATTATCATTATGAGACTCAGCCTCTTCGTTACGTTGTCTCCTTCTTGGCGGCATATTTCTGATTAAATAAATAAAGCTTCGTTATTATCTATTTAACTACTTGGTTATCATTCTTAAATAACAACTCATACCACAACAAGCACATTTCATAAAAACTTCATTATATTAATATGCTTCCATAGCCAAAACTATTTACATCATATCTCCATAGCCAAAAAGCTATTACATACCATCCCGCGATTGACTTCTCTACAAAAATTGGGATTTACAAAAATTTTGGTGAGATTCTAGGAGCCATAACTTCTTCGTTATAGGTTCGATTTGGTCCATTCAAAATCCTACACATCATAAATGACATACTCTACGCGTTCATATAAGAATTCGACGCTTTCGAATTCAATAACTCAAAATTCACTATTGAGTTCATTTTTTTAAGCGTTCGTAAACGTTAATGAGCGTTCAATGCTCGTTTTCTTCATTTTAAGTCAGAATCTGATGATTCTCGAACCCACAACTCTTAAATACCATATCTCATGTGTTGACATTGAAAAACGTTTTCAAGTCTCTCGACAACTTTTGACTACCCATTCGGAATTTCAACGTTTTCGACGTTTAACGTCTATTTTCGTGAAATTCGGCATAGCTTCGTTATTAATGTTCTCTAGGCCAAATCACATGGAATACTCCATGGACTTCATATCCACATCCTAACCAAGCAAGATGCATATATTAATGTATTGATGGAGTCCAATTTTTTTTATTAATAATCGATCTCAACAATCAATATTTTCATGGTTTAAAACTATAACAAACCTTATGATTTCTATGACATCATGACTTATAGAGATTGAATCCATGGTAAGTCATTCTTATTCCACAGTACAAGCCATACACCACCCATTTATGATTCTCCATGATAAAATAAAACCAAAAGTGATGGAACTACTATTAAGGAATGTTACCTTAACGATCTTTGTGTTCTTGATAAACTTCTAATGAAAAAGCTTCAAGGTAGAAGAATGGTTTAAGTCTAGCTCTTTTTCTCTCTCAAATATGTTGGTTGAGTCTTGGAAAAATATCAAATGGCCAACATAGGCTTCCTATTTATAGGAAAACAAGAGGAAGGGCTTTTTGGTCAAATGTCCCACCTCCTTACTATTCACACTTTGTCACCAAGTAAAATACTTGGTGACCAAGTGTTATTCTTGCCTTGCACACCAAGGGCCGACCCACCTTGCCCATGGGTCATCCCCATGGGTTTCCCCATGGGTTTTACCCATTCGGTGACCCACCGGTTCGATCCATGGTTCAGTTTTCATGAATTGGGCTTAACCAATCTACCATTGGGCCTTGACTTGGGCTTAACCAATTAATCCCTTGGGCTTGCTCATTCAATTGATTGGACTAAATATAATCCAACCCAAATGAATTAACATTAAGTCTCAACTTAATTCTATAGTATGAAACGTATTCTATACGTACAATTCACATATTCTCTTCATATAATACTCGTACAATAATTGTATCGCACATTGTATTAACTCATCGTATTATACGTATGTGACGCCCCCAAAATAGGTATACATCACCCATCTTGAGTCGCCAAAAACATGGTACAGAATACGAATACAATCTTTAATATACAACAAGAGAGCTGTGAGTTTTAATACAATTTTTGTCTTCTAGACAATATCCACTCTCAGAATAAGTCCTCGTTACATTTATTGTCACACTATTTAACAGAATAGTGAGGACTACTAATACTATCATCTGGACCACCACTCCGTTCCCCGACTAGTCCCGGCTACGTTCTCATTTCCTGAAGAGAACAATGAAAGAAAGGGTGAGCTCAACTAGTCCAGTAAGAAATATTATGACTAAGATAATGTAGAATAAATTATCATTAGTCTTCAACAATGTTAAACTGATAAAATACATTAGACATCAAGTTTAACTGCAGCGGAACATGCAATCCATTAAAAGAGTCAAGTAAAGAATAAAATCTACTATCTTTTAAGATTTAAAAAGGTTTTTCATCACTTTTATCGCTGTGACTCAACTTAATAACTAATCCACATCATCCCTGCACTACGGTCAAGGATATTCATTAGTATCACAACCACAAATTATCCGTGCACTACGAGCCAAGGATATTCGTGTATTCATCAATGGTCATGATCATGCCAACAACAGTCCATCAATGCACTACGGGCCAATGATGACCTTTACCATATCATTTGTAACATTATGGTCATGATTACACCGAATAATCCCTGGTCATAATCATACCAAGTCCATCTATGCACTACAGGCCACAGATGACTTTCAACAAAATATAAACATGAGGATGATGACAATGATATAAGAATTCAATAAAACAAGTTCAAGAATTAATTTATCCAGGAACTAATAACGTCCAAATTGTCAACATGATACTTCTTTGTAGAGTAAAATTCAAGAATGCTCAGAAGAATATTTTCATGAAAAGATATTGGATGAAGCACAAATATTAAAGATATTCCACTAATTTCATGGAGTATAGAAGTCAAAACTTTAACCAACTGAGTATAATAAGGAATGGAATAACAAAAGAAATCACCAGACATGCGATAGACCGCACAGGTAGGTTATTCCAATGTAATAATAAATAATCGGAACCAGTCCCACAGAAAACGCATGCATGTGATATTATTCCAATGAATAATAAAGACGGAATCGGTCCCATAAAACGCATCAGAACATATATTCAATAGAATAATAAAGATTTTAACCGTGTCCCATGAGAACGCATGCATGTGATATTCCAACGTAATAATAAAGAATGGAATAATAGAAGAATTTCACCAAGTATAGGGTAGCTCACATATATGAGTTATTCCAATGTAATAATAAATAATGGAATAACAAAAGTTCTCTTCATGAATACAAAAGAAATAATACCCCTTACCATAAAAGAAACTGGATATAAGAGTAGGGAAGTAGCAAAATACTTTTCAAGGTGCTGGCCAATTAAAAGAGAAGAAAAACAAAACTATCACATGGCCTCATTGATAGCATTATTGGATTGTTCCACCAATAAGGTGCAAGCTTGAAAATGATATCACATATCCTGCCAACTTTTCATCCTCCACCACAACCCACTCACCCACATTTAATATATACATATATAAATACATATTAATCACACACCTCACCACTTTCTTAACTCCCCCACCAGCATGCCAACTAACACATATATATATATATATATATATATATATATATATATATATATATATATATATATATATATATATATATATATATATATATATATATACATATAAAACTTATCTATATATATATATATATATAAGTAATAAAACAAAACTGAGATAACTTTCTCCCAACGATTTTGAAAAATGAGAAAGTGGAGGGTTCATATAATACGCCACCCTTCAACAAATACTTCATAAAAATCTCCTCAATATTTTTAAAAATATTTATCATCATTATTATAATTCACAATATTAATTGTCCAGGTCGTTCACAGGAAAGAGGGGGCTTTCTAATAAGGATTTCTCTCTATTGGCGCGCAATTAGGTGACCAAACCTCTCCTTGACAGAACTTTTAGACATCATTAATATTACAAATAATAATATTAATAATTTCGTCGTCTCAATTATTGATTTAATAATATATAAAATATTGACAATAATTGAATAAAACTGAGTGACTTCTCACGTAAGCATCAATAATCAATACCGTGTGCTACAATGCAAGCACGCGTATTACTGTACTTTTACTACCGAGTAGTTCAATAGTTAACGGTAAAACTTCCGCCGTTATATTCATAAAAAGATATTTTTATCGCTTTTCAATCCGACAATAATTTCGTTGTGGGGTCCACTAATGATTGTCTTTGTCGTCATCGAATATTCCCTGTTAAAACGAATATTCCCCGACCAATCGAATATTATATAACAACTTGCGTACTTTGCAAAATTTATAAATATTACCCACCACTATAAAATTATATCAAATTCATTCCATAATATTCAAAAATGATATTTATAGAAAAATCATCTTTATTCATAAAAGTTGGGGTCTTACAACCTCCCCTTCTTAAGAAATTTTGCCCTCAAAATTAGGGTACGTACCTGGTATATCGAAGAGGTAAGGATACCTTGATTTCATTTCAAATTCTAACTCCCAGGTCATTTCATCAACATCGTCGTTTCTCCACAAAACTTTGACTTGAGGTATAACCTTGGAGCGTAGAATATGTTCCTTCTTATCCAAGATTTGAATAGAACCACTTCATACGTTAAATCTTCCGCTATTTCGTCCTGGGTTCTAACTCAATAATGTGGTTCGGTCTTCCACATATTTACGTAACATGGATATGTGAAAACGTTATGAACACGAGACATACTTGGCGGCGGTAAAGTCTATCTATAGCCACGCTTCCTACTCGATCGAGGATTAGAAATGGGCCAATGAATCGAGGATTGAGCTTTCCTCTCTTTACAAATCTCGTAAATCCTTTCCATGGAGTAACACGTAACAACACATGATCTCCTATATCGAATTCCACGTCCTTTCGATGAAGATCATCATAACTCTTTTATCGATCTTGTGAGGTTTTTATACGTTGTTGGATCGTTTGAATCTTTTCCTTAGTCATACATACCAACTCTGGTCCCAACAACGTTGCTTCACCCACCTCATCCCAGCATACTGGAGAACGACACTTTCTTCCATACAACACCTCGAATGGAGCCATGCCAATACTTGCTTGATAACTGTTGTTGTAGGAAAACTCCACCAATGGTAAGAACTTGTCCCAGCTTCCCTTGAAGTCAAGGACACAGAGTCTTAATAAATCTTCAAGAGTTTGAATAGTCCTCTCTGATTGTCCGTCCGTCTGAGGATGATATGCCAAACTAAATCGTAAATTTGTGCCCATAGCTTTTTGCAAACTAACCCAAAATCGTGAAGGGAATCATGGGTCTCGATCAGAAACTATGGATACTGGCATACCATGCAGTCTTACAATCTCGTTTATGTACATACGAGCAAGACGTTCAAGTGTCTAAGTTTCTTGTATTGGTAAGAAATGAGCAGACTTGGTCAATCTATCAACAATGACCCAAATTGCATCTATGCCTTAAGAAACCTTGGGAAGACCAGTAATGAAATCCATAGTAATGTGCTCCCACTTCCATTCTGGAATTTCAAGTGGTTGCGATGGACATTTTGGTACTTGATGTTCCGCCTTGACTCGTTGACAAGTTAGACACCTTGAGATAAACAACGCTATCTCTCTCTTCATATTGCTCCACCAAAATGTATGACAAAGATCACGATACATTTTGGTACTCCCAGAGATGGATTGCAAATCGGTGTTGTTGCGCCCCATCATGATTTTATACTTTAAATCGTAATCGTTAGAACACAAAAGTCTAGAGTTGACTCAAGTATTCCTTCTTCATCGATTCTTGCTTCCAGCATAGCACCTTCTTGCACTTTCTTCCTTATACGATCAGACTCCGGGTTTTGTAGCTTGAAGCGACTTTAACTTTATCAATTAAAGTCGGTTCAACTCATATATTCGCCATCATCACATAGGTCCCTGGAGTCTTTAACTCTATCTCCATCCTTTGCAAGTCACACAAAATGGGCCTTTGCGTTGACAATATCACACTCGTACTTACATATGATCTTTTACTCAATGCGTCAGCTACCACGTTCGCTTTTCTAGGATGGTATTGGATGGTGTGATCATAATCTTTCAACAGTTCAAGCCAGCGTCGCTGTCGCATGTTGAGTTCCTTTTAAGTGAAGAAATATTTGAGGCTTTTATGATCCGTAAAGATCTCCACTTTCTCCCCATACAAGTAATGCCTCCAAATTTTAAGTGTGAAGACAACAGCTGCCAACTCTAGATCATGAGTAAAATAATTCCTCTCATATTCTTTGAGTTGTCGAGAGGCATAGGCTATGACTTTCCCATGTTGCATGAGACCTAACCCTTTGCCTGAAGCATCACTGTAGATGACAAGTCCCTTCGAGCCTGATGGTATTGTCAAAACAAGTGCTGAAATGAGTCTCCTCTTGAGTTCTTGAAAACTCTTCTCACATTCCTCGTTCTAACTGAATTTTGTATCTTTCCGAGTCAGCTAAGTTAATGGAGTAGCGATTCAAGAAAACCCTTCTACGAATCTCCGATAATAACCAGCTAAGCCGAGAAAGCAACGTACTTCGGTCACTAATTTGGTTGCTCCTAGCTTTGAATAGCTTCAATCTTTGCTGGGTCAACAGATATTCCATGACTTGATACTACGTGCCCAAGGAATGCTACTTCTTCAAGCCAGAACTCGCATTTCTTTAACTTGGCATAAAGCTTATATTCACGAAGCTTTTGGAGTATCAGCCTCAAGTGTTGCTCATGTTCTTCACAGCTTTTGGAATAAAAAAGGATGTCATCAATAAAGACGACCACAAAGTGATCCAAACATTCCTTGAATACTTGGTTCATCATATCCATGAAGGCAGCAGGAGCATTAGTCAATCCAAAAGACATGACTAGGAATTCATAATGCCCATACCGAGTTCTGAAAGCCGTCTTTGGAATGTCATCGGTTCTAATCTTCAATTGGTGATATCCGGAAAGAAGATCAATCTTTGAAAAGAATTTGGCACCTTAGAACTAGTCAAACAGGTCATCAATACGTGGAAATGGGTACCTATTTTTGATGGTGACATGATTCAACTCCCGATAATCAATACAAAGTCGCATACTCCCATCTTTCTTTTTCACGAATAGAACAGGAGCACCCCAAGGAGAAGTACTAGGATGAATAAAGCCGATGTCTAACAATTCCTGCAGTTTGGTCTTTAACTCCTGAAGTTTAATAGGAGCCATTCGATATGGGGCTTTGGAAATGGGTTTTGTACCGGGTTCAAGGTCGATAAAAATTCAATTTCACGCTCTGGGGGTAGGCCAGGAAGTTCTTCAGGGACTACGCAGGAAATTCATTAACAATAGAAATATCATTCAAAACTGACGTATTTTTGTTTAGATCCGTAACATGAGCTAAGAAAGCTTGACATCCGTTTTTCAATAAACGAATAGCTTTATGGCTTGAGATGACAGTGATTGTTTTTAATGGTTTGGTTGCTTAAATTCGCATAATAGGTTGGTTAAGAATATAAAAGCTAACAACGTTACGAAAATAATCAATTTTTGCATGATGAGTAGTTAACAAATCCCTAGAATCAAATCAAATGCAAGTATTTTTAAAGAAATAAGATTGACAGGTATCGTGCAGGTGCCAATTTAAACTAAACAAGACTTATAAACAGTGGATGTAATGAAGGTTTCTCCCAACGGAGTTTCAACAGATAAGTCAAAGTCTAATTTCTCCGGAGTCAAATTTAAACGTTGAGCGCAAGTAGGAGAAATAAAAGAATGGGTAGAACCGGTATCAAATAAGGTATAGACTTCGCTAGAGTTTATGATAAGCTTACCTGTGATGACCTTGTTTGGGTTCCTTGCTCTCTGGGAGGTCACAATAAACGCTCTCCCTTGCACTACCGGCTTTGACTTTTCTGGAACGACCTTTGGTGCCTCCATCCTAGCTGAACTTGTCTTTGGTGAACGACAAAATCGGGCTAGGTGACCTTCTCTTCCACAATTATAACATGCTTTGGACGGCATCACACATTTTGGACTGATGTGTCCCTCCCCTCCACATTTGAAGCATATGATAGGTGATCGTTCCCCTTCCTTAACAACGGGTGTTGGTTCTAACGTCTTTCCATCATTGTTGAATCTCCTCTTCTTGAAATGTCCATTCTTATTGTTTTGGCCCTAATTACCACTGAAGTGGTTACCATTTCTGACTTGTTGATTCCCTCCAAGCTTGTTGTCACTGCTTCGATGACTGCTCTCACTAGTATTATCATTTTGCCAGCTGCTATCTTTTGGTTAGGTTGACTCATTATCACGCTCCAATAAATGAGCCCTATTAACAACATCTGAATACAAACACAGTTTATGAGAGATAAGATATTAACGTATCTCAGGTTTCAAACCTCTTAAAAACATTCGCCATTCTCTCCTCATTATCAACCAAATGGGACGAAACCGACAACTTGACAAACTTGGCTTCAGATCGACACACTCCATGTTGTTTTTGTTCCAACTTGATGAACTCTACCTCTTTCATGTGACGAATACTTTCGGGAAAGTACTTGCCATTGAACAATTCTTGGAACTTCTCCCTAAACATCTTCAAAGGCGACGGAGTTGAGTACGCTTTACGATTCCAACCAAAGAATCACTCCTTGCACATAACATGAAGGTGGCAAAGGGAACCTTTTTCTCCTGAGCATCCCAAGACATCAAATATCTTGTTGATCTCGCTTAATACACGCCTCCTCCTTAAGTGGTTTTGGCTCTCCAAAAACTCCGTGGTCCCATTCCTTAAACCGCTTGGCGGACTGACCGTCGAGAGTTGCCAGATTTCCACCGTATTTTTGGACAGAGCCGCTCTTTCTTGATGTTGCATGAATTGCATAAAGCCTCAGAACATTCCATCGTTCATCATTTGGTTAGTATTGTTGTTTGCCTGAGGAATGTCGCCTTCCTGATGCACATTATCCTGATTATTGATTTGTGGAGACTCAACGGTTTCCTTTGCTCCATTGATATTCTCAACATTCTCGGATGTTATTTTCAAATACTACCACAAAACAAGGGTTAAATAACATATCACATATTATCCTATACTCGGATCACCAATTAAATATCAAACAAACTTAGGTAGGTCATACTAGCGAAGGAATTTCCGCCTCTCTCCCTCCTAGTTCTTGTCTCACATCTCACCTGGGATCATATCCCTAATCTTTGATACCAACCGTGGCGCCCCCAAAATAGTATACATCACCCGCCTTGAGTCGCCAAAAACATGGTATGTAATACTTAATACAATCTTTAATATACAACAAGAGAGTCATGAGTTTTAATACAATTATTGTCTTCTAGACAATATCCACTCTCAGAATAAGTCCTCATTACATTTATTGTCATACTATTAAACAGAATAGTGAGGACTACTAATACTATCATCTGGACCGTCATTTCGTTCCCCGACTAGTCCCGGCTACGTTCTCATTTCCTGAAGAGAACAGTGAAAGAAAGGGTGAGCTCAACTAGCCCAGTAAGAAATATTATGACTAAAATAATGCAGAATAATTTATCATTAGTCTTCAACAGTGTTAAAATGATAAAATACAATAGACATCAAGTTTAACTGCAGAGGAACATGCAATCCATTAAAAGAGTCAAGTAGAGAATAAAATCTACTATCTTTTATGATTTAAAAAGGTTTTTCATCACATTTATCGCTGGGACTCAGCTTAATAACTAATCCACATCATCCCTATACTACGGCCACGGATATTCATTAGTATCACAACCACAAATTATCCATACACTACGGGCTAAGGATATTCGTGTATTCATCAATGGTCATGATCATGCCAACAACAGTCCATCAATGCACTACGGGCCAATGAGGACTTTTACCATATCATTTGTAATATTACGGTCATGATTACACCGAATAATCCCTGGTCATAATCATACCAAGTCCATCTATGCACTACAGGCCACCGATGACTTTCAACAAAATATAAACATGAGGATGATGACAATGATATAAGAATTCAATAAAACAAGTTCAAGAATTAATTTATCTAGGAACTAATAACGTCCAAATTGTCAACATGATACTTCTTTGTAGTGTAAAATTCAAGAATGCTCAGAAGAATATTTCCATGAAAAGATACTGGATGAAGTACAAATATTAAAGATATTCCACTAATTTCATGGAGTATAGAAGTCAAAACTTTAACCAACTGAGTATAATAAGGAATGGAATAACAAAAGAAATCACCAGGCATGCGATAGACTCTCATGCAGCAAAGTTATTCCAACAGTAATAAAAATAACGGAACCAGTCCCACATAAAAACGCATGCATGTGATATTCCAATGTAATAATAAAGATTTTAACCAGTCCCACAGAAACGCATGCATGTGATATATTCCAAATGAATAATAAAGAATGGAATAATGTAAGAATTTCACCAAGTATAGGATAGCTCAGTATAATACAAAAGTTATTCCAACAGAATAATAAATAATGGAATAACAAAAGTTCTCTTCATGAATACAAAAGAAATAATAGCCCTTACCGTAAAAGAAACTGGATATAAGAGTAGGGAAGTAGCAGAATACTTTTCTTCTTTCTCTTTATAATTTTCTCTCTCTATAGTTTCAGTGAATTCATAAGAAATAATGAAGGAATGTGCTTCTATTTATAGGAGAATGAAGGGCCCTGTTCATGGACGAAATTATTTTGCAGAATCAATTTTAATCAACTAACAATTAAAATATAATACATATATATATAAACACATGCTATGTTAGAAAAATCCTACCACCCGTGCATCATTTTTCAAGGTGCTGGACAATTAAAAGAGAAGAAAAACAAAACTATCACATGTCAAGTTGAAAAAAATGGCCTCATTGATAGCATTATTGGATTGTTCCACCAATAAGGTGCAAGCTTGAAAATGATATCACATATCCTGCCAACTTTTCATCCTCCACCACAACCCACTCACCCACATTAATATATACATATATAAATACATATTAATCACAAACCTCACCACTTTCTTAACTCCCCCACCAGCATGCCAACTAACACATATATAATATATATATTCGTACCTTATATATATATATATATATATATATATATATATAAGTAATAAAACAAAACTGAGATAACTTTCTCCTGACGATTTTGAAAAATGAGAAAGTGGAGTGTTCATATAATACGCCACCCTTCAACAAATACTTCATAAAAATTTCCTCAATAATTTTAACAACATTTATCATCATTATTATAATTCACAATATTAATCGACTGTGTCGTTCTCGTGAAAGAGGGGCTTTCAATAAGGATTTCTCCCTATTGGCACACAATTAGGTGACCAAACCTCTCCTCGATGTAACTTCTAGACATCGTTAATATTGCAAATAAAAATATTAATAATTTAAATGCCTCAATTATTGATTTAATAATATATAAAATATTGACAATAATTGAATAAAACTGAGTGACTTCTCACGTAAGCATCAATAATCAATACCGTGTGCTACTATGCAACCACGCATATTACTGTACTTTTACTACCAAGTAGTTCAACAGTTAACGGTAAAACTTCCACCGTTATTTTCATAAAAAGATATTTTTATCGTTTTCTTAATCCGACAATAATTCCATTATGGGGTCCACCAATAATTGTGCCGTCGTACGAATATTCCCTGTTAAAACGAATATCCCCCGACCAATCGAATATTATATAACAACTTGCGTACTTTGCAAAATTTATATATATTACCCACCACTATAATATTATATCAAATTCATTCCATAATATTCAAAAATGATATTTATAGAAAAATCATCTTTATTCATAAAAGTTGGGGTCTTACAACGTAGATACTAGATAGTATCCTATTTGTATAACACACGCATTAATCATAACGCAATTCCTTCTACGCGTTTCATTTCCTTCTCGGAAATCAATAACCTCAACCCTTAGGTTTTAAGTCCATAGGCGAAAAATTCATTTGCCATAAATGAAATATTATCAGATATTTCATCTTATCTCGATATTCTATCATTACGCATTTCTCGGAATTTCAAAATAATTCCCCGAGCAGAAATGGATGAATAGTGTTTTTATGGGAATTTCTCGGAAAATATTTATTTTCGTCTTAGAAATTCTAAACAATTAATTCTAGCACGTAGCCAGATTACTAACCATATTAGCACATTCTAGGTCATAGAACGACCCTCACATAACTTACTCACATAATAAATTAATTAAATTCATTTAATTCAAATAATCAAATAAAAATTTAATTGCCATAAAAATCCAATTTTCTCGGGCGTTACAGTGCTCATCCTTGCTTATTTAAAACCTTTCAGTTAAGGTGGAATAGGGATGTGTCTCTGGAAAAGACAAGGGCAAGGGCATGGTTACAGAATAACATGTTCCTTTATGTTGAAATTTTTTATGTTATGTTAAGACTATTTTCAGACTATGTTTAAGCTTAAGTAGGATTATGTAATAAGTCTTTATTTGATATTATTATGTAATCTATTAAGTATTGTCGGTTGCGAGACTTGGGGGAATAATTATAATAAATCATTGTATATTATTCTAAATTAAATCTTCTGCTGTGAACATGATATTTTAGTTATTTATGTATGCCATGAGCACATGATGAACCAAATTCGAGTGACCAAGTGGAGGTCCAGATTTGGGGGCGTCACAGGTTGGTATCAAAGCTGTAGTTATAAACCTTAGGAGCAAGTGTCCTTAGATTATAACTTGGGAGAACTTAGAAGTTAGGAAGGAGATAAAACTCATGTAGAGTTTTCCTTGAGGGACTTAGTGTGTTATGAAATGTAACTTCATTCTATACAATGAACTTATGTTTATTTAATATTCTGATGGAGTTGTTGTTTGTCTTGTCTTATGTTGGTGGTTGTAGGATGACTGACATGGGAGGACCTAGTCGAGTAGTAGAAGAGGAGCCGCGTGACATCCACGTAGTATTTGAGACTCCCTTGATAGCAGAGCCTATATCAGTAGTGGTCCCTAACGATGACGATGACAATGAGGAAGAGGAGGAGTCTGATCCGGAGGAGGAGCCTTTGGAGGAAGAGCCTGAGCCTTTGGAGGACTCCGACGAGGCTACTTTTAAGGATCGGATGTTAGGAGAGTATGATGAGCAGATTTTGGAGTGAGGATGTAGAGTGGAGGAATTAGAGGCTGAAGCTAGGGAGAGGGAGTCTGAGTTCCAGAAGTTGAGGGACGAGGACCATCAGAGAAAATTGGTGATGTAGGAAATGGAGGTTGAAATTGCTCACCGTAAGGAGGCAGGGATCCAGATGGGAACTTTATTTCACCGAGCGGTGGCTAGGAACGTTGAGATAGCAGGGAAGCTGGAGGAAATGGAGCAGAGGGTTTTTAGTGAGAGGACGGAGAAGGAGACTCTCCGAACTCAGATAGAGATGGAGGTGATGGATAGGATTCACTTCGAGGAGAAGTGGGAGGAAGCCAATGATAGGGTGGATGATCTAGAGGATGAGGTGCGATGCAAGAGGAAGAAGATGAACAAGTTGGGCTATGCTCTAGGCACGACCATAGAGAGATTGATTGATGGGGTAAATCACTACCCAGCTGAGCAAGGACAGACCCGGTATACCATAAGTCGAGATATGGTGGTGCACATTACACAGAAGGAATACCAGAGCACCGTGGAGCGTGGGATGTTAGATTGAGTTAGGAGATGAAGTCTAGTAGTTGTAATATTTATTTATGTGTTAAATCTCAGTCTTTTGTGTAAGAGGTGAGATAGTAGTAGAACCCCAACGTTTGAAAAATGTTAGAGGGGTAGTAATATGGTGTTGTCCCCGTCTGTTGTGATATTAGGGGATATGTGATATATGTTATAGCAGTATGCTAGAAAAGAACATGTATTGTAACCATTTGGCATATGAATATAAATGATCTTATTTCAAAAATGTGTTATAAACCTTTAGTTCTTCTCAATTGAGAAATGTCTAAGTATTATAATTAAATAATAAACTGAAAATTTTGTGATGTAGAAAATGCCTCCCAGACGTAGAATAACTGTCCCAGAAGATTTAGTTAATGATGAGAGAGGACCAGTAGATCCGATACAGTGACTTATAGATTTATTGGGAGAAGCCCTGAGGGGAAGGGATGAACCTATACAACCCGTTCCCCAAGCTGTCCCAATGATATCCTTTAAAGACTTTAAGAGTGTAAGACCCCCGGAGTTCGAAGGAACTACCAACCCGATAGTTGCGTAAACCTGGATCAAGGAGATTGAGAAGGCCTTCACTATAGCTCGTGTGGGTGAAGACCAGAAGACAGTATTTTCCACATATATGACGAGGGGCGAAGTGAACTATTGGTGGGAAGCTAATCAGCAGAGAGCGGGAGAAGGAATGATAACATGGGAGATGTTTATGACTCTGTTCTTCGAGAACTATTTCCTGAAGAGTATGAAGAGTGGAATGGAAGTGAAGTTCCTAGAGTTAAAACAAGGGGATATGACGGTGGCGCAATACACAGCTAAGTTCAATGAATTAACGCGATTTGCGGAGCACCAAGTTGGGGATGAGGAGAGGAAGGCGAGACGCTTCGAACAAGGGTTGAAGTCGTGGATGTATAATAAGGTATTAGTCCTCCAGATTGATTCCTTTGCGACATTATTAGAGAAGGAAATCACTGCAGAAGGTGGCAGTGACGCCTTAAGTCTATACCATAAGGAGAAGAAGAACAAAAACACCGGTAGTGAGCATTGTGGAGGAAGCAGCAGTGGAAGGAGTAACTCTGGAAAGAGGAAATGGGAAAACAATAACAACAGAAGCAATAATCAAGGTGGGAGTCACCCGGGAAACTTCAAGAAAAGAACTGAAGCTTGTAACAAATGTGGAAGAAGTCATCAAGGGGAATACTGGAAGGGAAAACCCACGTGTTATAATAGTGGCCAAGGGGGCACATATTTCCAAGTTGCCCATAACCAAAGAAGGTCAGAGGATGTTTTTCTTGTGGATCAACAGAGCACCAGATAAAGGATTGCCCGAAGAAAGGAAGCGGTGGAGCTGGCGGAGGCCAGGGAGGAGGAAGCAAGTTAATGATTGGTGGACCTGCGCAACCCAACCGAACATGACCGTCCATAACACAGTAGCTGCAAAGGACGTGGTGTCAGGTATAATCCCAATCAATAATATAAAACCTTATGTATTATTTGATTCGGGTGCCACCTGTTCGTTTGTATCTAAAGAATTTGCTAGTAAACTTAGTACATCCCGAGAACGTTTAGAAGATCCTTTGAACATATAAGTTGCAAATAAGGAAATAATCCCTATAGAATGCGTTTATCGAAATTGTCACACAAACATTAGAGAACATGAAATGAGCGTAGACTTGATTCCTATAAGACTAGGAGAATTTGACGTAATACTGGGAATATATTGGTTATATAACCATGCAGCGGTAATGAACTATCAGAACAAGTGTGTAAACCTTCAGACTCTGAGATAAGTCTAAGGTAGTGTTTTATGGTAGCTCATCACTTAAGCAATTGTGTTGCGTTACGATGATGCAGGCCAAGAAATTGTTAATGAAATGATGCGTAGGTTATTTAGCTTACATAGTGGATACTCAGAAAAAGGGAGTAGGGATTAAAGATATACCCGTAGTGAGTGAATTTCAGGATGTGTTTCCGGACGATCTGTCTGGCCTTCTGCCAGAAAGAGAAATTGAATTCGTAATATACTTAGCACCGGGAACGACACCGATTTTAAAAGCTCCATATCGTATGACTATTGCCTCCTTTTTAGACTTAATAAAAGGACTCTAACTCATGCAAGCATACACGGGTAAACAAGTAATACATAATAAGAAAAGTATCGATCCACAGAGAAAGGTTTTAAATTTAAATTATCATACACCAATTGTATCACTATTTGTTATATGCTTAAACGAATAATTCACAATTGAAATTAATTCTAAACTCAATTAATAATTAAAAACACAATTCAAATTTAATGTAATCAAATTTGGAAAGAATGGGATTCTAACTTCATTTCATACTTCATCTAAATATTGCCATCATGTAAGATTATACATTTATCATGGAAAATTAGCCAAGACCACAAAAGTAAACATAACCATTTTTCAATGATTTATGACTTGTTTACATAACCTCTATATGTGATAGAAATCATGTAATCGACAATATTACGAAAATCACTATATTTCTATGTGAAATTGCAGCAATAATGAATTGAAGCACACGCTCTTATATTACTACACACGGTGAAATAGTATATTTCTATCTAGTTTACGAAATATAAAGCTAAACAATTCAGCCTCATAAACGCATGTTATCATGATTATAACCATACTCATATGTAATTTTTCAATTCCATATAAGTACACATGGTGAATGGTGATCAAATATTCATACAATACGCTCAATCATAATAGATACTCCAAAGATAAACATACAACCAAATAATTAGGCAAATAATTATAGACTACATATCAAAATCCGTTAGAATCCCATAATAGAGTTTTAGTTCATTTCTGAACCGAAAACCTTTATGGGATTATAATAACACATGGAAAGTAAATATCACAATTGAGAGAGTATAGAGTTTATCAAACCCGATTGTAGAATTCGTTCCAAAGTGCAGTCCAAATCGCCAATAATTTCCAGGAAAAAGAAATGATTAATTATTCAATAACTAAAATTCAAGAGAAGATGTAGAAAATCTTCAACTTTGATCAAACCCTCTCTAGAACTAGTTACAAGCTTAGAACCCAAAAAACTCTAATGAAAACTGATAAAAAAACCACCATCCACGTCTGGTGCCAACCAGAATAGTTTTAGATAAGACCAAGCACTTACATTTCAAATTTAAAAATAAGTCAACAAACAGCTTCAGAGGACTCGCGCGGCCGCGCGAGATCCCAGTATAAAATGGACACGCGTGAATGCAATTTTAGCTTCTGCAGGCTGATGGCGCGGGCACGCAAAAATTATCTTGTTTAGCTCTGCGGTTGCGCTGCTTCTATGTTCTGTATTCTGATGTTTTGCTGCTTGTTGTTTGTCCTTCATCAATGCTTAGTTCCTTGTCTACACACGTTCCACTTGCCATGCCTTTGCTAGCCTCATATTACCTTGCCAATGCCTAACTATGCCATTTCCTGCATTTCAATAACATAGGAGTTCTAATTACAAGTATTGCAAAATAAACATAAAATGAAACTAAAAACATACTAAACTCTACTTGAGATGAGTATAATTCTCATGAATTAATATACAATAAGTAAGTATAAATCCTACTTATCAATGGTGCCAATAGAAATGAAGGAATTGATGATACAACTTCAAGAGTTATTGGATAACGGTTACATTCGACCGAGTGTGTCTCCTTGGGGAGCACCAGTGTTATTCGTTAAGAAAAAGGATGGATCGTTGAGGCTTTGTATCGATTATCGAGAATTGAACAGAGTAACGATCAAGAATAGATATCCATTACCGAGGATAGATGACTTATTTGATCAACTAAAAGGAGCGAAGTGTTTCTCAAAGATCTATCTACGGACATGATATCACCAACTGAAAGTGCGGGATAAGGACATACCAGAGACTACGTTTCGAACTCGTTATGGACATTACGAGTTTTTGGTAATGTCATTTGGTTTGACTAATGCTCCGGCAGCATTCATGGACTTGATGAATCGAGTTTTCAAGCCATACTTGGATAAATTTCTGGTGGTTTTAATCGACGATATTTTGATCTACTCGAAGATAGAGGAAAGACACGCCGAACACCTGAAGATTGTTTTGGAAGCACTAAGAAAGGAGAAAATGTATGCGAAATTTTCAAAGTGTGAATTTTGGATGAAGAAGGTTCAATTCTTAGGCCACATGGTGGATGAGAATGGAATCTCAATAGATCCCAAAAAAGTTGAAGTAGTAAGTAACTGGGAAAGACCAAGAACCCCGACGGAGGTGAGACGTTTCTTAGGGTTAGTTGGGTACTATCGAAGATTTATCCAGGATTTTTCTAAGATAGCAACCCCGTTGACTAATCTGACGAGGAAGACGGTGAAATTTGTATGGACTGACAAATGTGAAGAGAGTTTTCAAGAGTTGAAGAAGAGATTAAACGAGGCACCTGTATTATCATTACCAGATGATGCGGGAGGATTTGTGGTGTATAGTGATGCATCGCATAGAGGATTGGGTTGTGTGCTAATGCAACATGGAAAAGTCATTATGTACGCGTCACGACAATTGAAGGATTACGAAAACGATACCCTACTCATGACTTGGAGTTAGCGACAATTATTTTTGTGTTAAAGATATGGAGGCATTATTTGTACGGAGAGAAATATGAGATATACACGGACCAAAAAAAGTCTAAAATATATCTTCACATAGAAGGAGTTGAATATGCATCAGAAAAGGTGGTTGGAATTGATCAAAGATTATGATTGCGATATTCCTTACCACCTGGGAAAAGCAAATGTAGTAGCCGATGCGCTAAGTAGGAAAAGAAGGGAGAAATTATTTCAATTGACGACTCAGGAAGAGTTAATTAGAGAAATAGAGAAATTGGAAATAGAGGTAAAGGGATCGGAGAGGTCTGAAGAGAAGATATTTGTAATAGAAGCTTGTTCGACATTGTTGGATAGGGTAAAAGAAGCACAGGAGAAAGATGAAGAATATGAGAAGATCAGGAAAAGGATTTCAGAAAATGAGGAATAAAAGTTTCGAACGGATAAGGACAGTATCTTAAGATTCAAAGGAAGAGTGTGGGTACCAACGATAACCAAGTTAAAAGAAGAGATTTTGTACGAGGCACATAATACGACATATTTCGTTCATCCGAGAGCCACAAAGATGTACCGGGATGTGAGGCAACATTTTTGGTGGCCAAATTTGAAACGAGAAATCGCAGAGTACGTTAGTAGATGTCTTACGTGTCAACGAGTCAAAGCGGAGCATCATCGACCAAGTGGTTTGCTATAACCGTTGGAAATACCGGAGTGGAAATGGAAGCATATTACGATGGATTTCGTGGTAGGACTTCCAGTTGCGCAGAAAGGTTTTGATGCCATTTGGGTTATCGTGGATCGACTTACAAAGACTGCACATTTTTACCGATGAAGATCCGCTACATTTTGAATCAGTTAGCGAGTCTGTATGTAAAGGAGATAGTTTTATGACATGGAGTGCCGGTATCGATTCTTTCTGACCGTAACTCGCGTTTCACATAAAAATTCTAGAAAAGCTTGCAAGAAAGGATGGGAACACAATTAAGGTTGAGTACTGCATATCACCCTCAGACAGACGGACAGAGTGAGCGAACAATACAAACGCTGGAGAACATGCTTAGAACTTGCGTGATGGATTTCAAGGGAAATTGGGACGATCACCTACCCTTAGTCGAATTTGCGTATAATAATAGTTACCATGCGAATATCGGCATGCCACCATATGAAGCTCTTATTAGGAGGAAGTGCAGGACACCATTATGTTGGGACGAAGTCAGAGAATGATGAATACTCAAACCAGAGTTAATACAACAAACCGCAGACGGGTGATAGTGATAAGGGCCATACTAGTGGCAGCTCAAGATCGCCAGAAGAAGTACGCAGATTTGCATCGACAAGACCGAGATTTTAAAGTCAGCAATTTTTTATTCTTAAAGGTATCTCTATGGAAGGGAACTGAGTCCAAGATTTATAGGACCGTTCGAGATACTAAAGCTAGTGGGCGAAGTAGTGTACAAAGTTACACTACCACCCGGGTTGGAGCACATCCATAACGTGTTTCACATATCCGTGTTGCGTCCGTACAAGCCTGACTACAAACACGTGATTTCTTATGAACCCACTCAAGTGGAGAAAAACTTAGCATATAAAGAAATTTATGTCCAAATTCTAGATAGGAAAGAACAAACTTTAAGGAACAAAGTCATTTCGTCTGTAAAAGTACTTTGGCGTAACCACGATGTCGAGGAGGCTATGTGGGAGTTAGAAGATAAAATGATGAGGGATTATCCCCATCTATTTGTGTAACCTTATAACAATTCCGGGATGGAATTTTTATAAGGGGGAGGATGTAATACCCGAGAATTTTCGCGTATTATTAAATAAATATATTATTGGAAATAAATATTTATGCGAATACAAGTGTTAATGTTTTGTATGATGAATAATTTAATTGATCCGCATTAGATTAATACGTATTGAGAAGTGTGGAATTGACTATGGGAATTGTGAAATGCCTTGTGTGGCATAATATGAAATGAGAAAATTCACTAAGTGAGTTAAAAGGGAATTAGGAAGATTAATCATGTATGATCATATGATCTCATATATGTAATGAATACACTCTTAGATTAGTAATATCACTCATGTGGACATTAATTCATGTCGTATAAAATGAATATATCAAGGGAGGTTGACACTGGCTTGAAGCTAAACCAGTCTTGGCATTGTGCAAGTGCAATGGCGCAGTTTAAATCTATCCTGTTGTGAAGATAAATTGGCCTTGTAATTGCATGGTGGTCGGGATTGAGAAAAATTAACTTTCTACTTTAGAAATTAAATGGAACAATTATGTGATATCTGTGACATTAATAAACCATGGAATAAAGTGCGTTATGTTCGACGAAGGAATTATTAAGTGATCCATTAATTAATATTAATTGTTAATGGTTGTGGTAGAATATTGATTAATTGATAATGGTAATTAATTAATATTATGTGATTATTATTGATTGCAATATGTCTATAAATATAATAAGAATTATATAGATAATTAATTATTATGGAGATCCATAAATACATTAATCAAGGAAGTGGATAATTTATTTATTTGACATAAAACAAATAAGTAAGTTATTAATATAATAAGATTATATTGACTATTATGTGCATATGAGCAATACTTTAAAATATGGAATATAATTGCATTATATAGTGTAGTACGACACTTATGTGACCATACTATGTATAGTAGGCATATATCAAGATTTATTGAAGTATATGATATGAATACATCATGAAAGGGGTATGTGACAATATATATGTGGGTATATATTAAAATAATATACCATGAACAAATTGTAAACTATTATTTTAATAACGTGTATCGGTGTGATAAAATGTACATGGATTATATGTATGTTACATTTCCATATTACATCTACTACCTTGAAATATTAATTATTAAAGTTGTGAAATTAAGTTATAACTCATGTATGGTTGCTATGTGCATATAATATAACTTAAGAATAAGGTTTGTGCATAAGTATAGTCTAAGTGTTGCAAGAATACTGAGTATTTGATTTGTCCCAAATTGAGTGTCCCATTTACTTCTCATTTCTCAGTCACGTGAATCCCATAAAGGCTAAGGCCTATGATCTTTTTCTTCTTCCAAGTTTTTCTAGCAGATGATTATGGGGGGAGTGGTGGTTATGATGATATTCAACTAACATCTAACAACTCTCCCTTAACTTTCATGCAATCCTACAATCCATGGGTTTAATTCAATGGGAAATTGCAAAGTCTGTGTAAAATTTCTTCTATAAATATAAACTCTCCTTCTCAAAAATCCATTGCTGAGAATTGCTAAGGAGTGGGATTTAAAGCATAGATAGAGTGAGTGATTGTATACATATCAGTAGAAGAAGTGGGAATTACCCAGCTAACTACAAAGGTATAAAATTCCTTCTTGTTCTTCATTTTCAGTTTCTGTTAAATTTCCTTTCTTGAATTATCAATTTCTAAATTAGGTGGATTTAGATGATAATAACGATTGGGTAATGGTTACATAATTGTTATATAACCATATAAGCATGTTTAAACTGATATATGACTATTTAGAATCAAATTCGTGAATGATTTTTGTGGTTGGGCTAAAGTTATCTGGAGCGTGAAGCTTTCTGGCTCAAACCAGGACATGGCGCAGCCTACTGTTGGGATTATCTTGAGGTGCAAAGATAGCTACGCTTGGTCTCTGCTTTCGAGTTTACGCTTTACATTAAATAAATTTCTAAGTGTGATCAATTATTATGGCTAAATCCAACATGCAGGCATGAGTAACATGTAGGTATAAGTATATTAACCTAAAATGAGCATGTTTTACTAGGTTAGCATACATGGTGATCAAAAGCATATAGTTTAGACTAAAATTAGAACTTTAGAAACGAACTTGATATGTATGTATGCCATGGTTATATACTGACCTTGCAAGCATGTAGGTATGGTTTAGAAATGTATGAATAAACCATTAGCTTGTGTTTATGTGATTAGTAAGCAAGCATGAACATGTTGGACTAATTGGTACACTTTACAAATGAAAATATGACTTTTAAACAAACTACCTTGATGGTTAGAATATGACATTTGTAATCATGTTAATGTTACTCTTAGACTCACTCATGTAACATAAACATATATATATACATATATATATATATATATATATCATGCTTGTGTATCATATTTCAAGTGAAACATAAACAAAGCATATTTTCAACTAAAGCGGTGTTAATTCACGTATGCGTTATGAATACTCACAAGCATCCCTAATACGAGTTTTATAACTACCTTGTATGTTTAGAGAGCAAGCATGATAGACTTTGTGGTTTCATGACCTTGAAGGACCTTAAATTGTTGAAATATTTAATTTGGAATTTTATGATGAAAAGAGGAACCTAGATTGACTTGAGAAGCATGAAAAGACCTTTAACATGATAAAATGTAGTATGTATGATTGTTGTGTTTATGTCGAACAGAAACCTCAAGGCAACAACTGAGTCTTGGCTTAGCCTTGAGAACCTGTCTTGTTGCGGGACGGTCTTAGAAGCTTAGCCATGGCTATTATTCACTATCTCTGGAATTTGAGATTCTGCATTCTAATTTTTGGATAGTAACTTGTAAGATGCCTATATTGCTAAAAGTTATTTAAAACCTACTGATACATATATATATATATATATATATATATATATACGTGATGATTAGATATTATGTTGGTGTTTTCCTGGTAATAGGAAAGACCATGGATAAAAAGGTCTTAACCTTGAGCTTTATAAATTGCTAGATACTTGATTCATGATAAGCATATAAGTTAATTTTGTATTATATGTGCATACTCGAATCATGTCGAGCTTGATTAAAGAGAATGTGTTAGCTAATGAACATCTTGTACTTCTAATACGCTATAAATAGGATTCAAAAGTGTTAATTTCTTAACGTGGATAAACTATGCTTAAGGCAAGTATCTGAACTATCCTTTACATTATGCAAGTATCCTAACCCTTGCATTACTTTATTCAATGAATACCGTAAGCAGAGTATCTAAACCTTATCTCTTTGAATCACCAGTGCAAAGTACTAAATAAACAATACTTAAACCATAACATTTTTTATAAAAACGTTGTGGTATTTTTTTTCAGAACGTTTTTTAAAAAAATGTTGTAGATATTAAAATGGCATTATTTTGATTTTAACTAGATAACGTTATTTTTTAAAATGTTGTCTATCAAACTGAACACTTACAATTACGCAGAAGTTGCCCTAGTCCGCTCCTAGTCTCTGAGAGGCCAGATCTGAAATCTCGATCCCAAACTCCTCAGCCTCTTTCCCTCTTGCCTCTCGACTGTCTGGGGGAAAGTGATGAGCTGCTTTTCTTTGTTTCTCTCCCACGGTTTGTAGATGGTATTGGAGTCGAATCTGGTGCTGTCGGCTTCCACGAGCGAGTCGAAGGTCTTTTATTTGAAGATGAAGGGGGATATTGCAGCGATAGAAAAAAGAGGGGGTTTAGAGATTGAGGATGGTGTGTTAAGCTCGAATTTTAGCTGTTCCGTATCCTATAACGCCATTAATTTCCTATAATACGTGGTTCTCGAGCTCTAGATTTCATAGAGGAAAGCTCAAATCTAACCTAAAATGGCGATCGATGGCATCGGAACCTGAATCTTCTTCATTTTCTCCTCCAGTTGATTTTGATGCAGCTGATAAAAACGCTGATGGGTAAAAAAGTCTCTACCTAGAACTATTTTTCAGTAATTTCCATTTTTTTTCTCAATTTCCCTGTACTCTAGTTTAATTAAATGGTTTCCATTAACAATTATTTGTTTGTGCATTTAAAATATATACATGTTTTGAATTTTTTTAATAATTGGATGATTTAGTAAATATTTTACCACATTGATATGTTAGAGAAGTGTAATGGAGGGGAGAATTTAAACACACACACACACACAGTAATTTTTTTTGTTCTAGTGCTCCTTTTTTTTTAAGTAATTAGCTTGCAAATTTGTTTAATTCATCCGTGTTGGTTGATTTTCTCAATACTATTTTTGATTCGATTGTAACGGATCCAGAAAATGAAGAATTTGAGAACACTACGTTTGAAATCCTTTCAGAAATTCATTCATATTTATCCGCTCCTTCACTGGACCAGGTATGATTCATTCTATTTTTCGAACTTCTGTAATTCTGATTTTATAATTTGTGGCTAAGCTGGTCATTTTTGGGTTGTTTGTTGTTCCTCTATAGGAAGTTATGGACATAACAAACTTTCATTTGAGTTGCCAAAGGCTGTTGCTAGGTTTTCAAGCGCCTCAAAGAGGTGTATCAGTGTTTCAGAGGGTATTATTGATCGGTTTGTAGTTAGTTGTAGCCCTCGGAATATGCTTTCTATTTTGTGTGAGGTATTATTCTAGTATTCCTTTTTTTGTGATAATTTTTTCATATATGTAAAAACTCGAATTGCCCTTTATATTTGGTGGCCCTTCTAGAATTCAATAGGAAGATGCATATAATTGAAATGTGTACAAATGTGTTTTCCTTGTGTGTATATTGTATAAGCTGGCTGGGTGGCTTGGACTGAGCCTCCTCCTGGCCCTGAATTTTGATAATGAAGATGTGTTAATTTGTGTTTGCTAGTGGCATAGTTATTAGTTAATTTTGAGTTGTCTTCTTCTTACTTTGTTTTGTTCTCTTCTCTCTTTTTCTATCTCTTCATCATCCCTTACCATTGTAGCTGTAGGGTCTTGTCTATATATATCAAGACAGACAGGCAGGCAGGCAGGCAGGCAGGCAGCAAGCTCTCTTGAATTAGTGGCCGTCTTATAACCTTCTCACTTAGTGTTGAGCTTTTTCTTTCCATTACATATATGTTTGTATATATGCTTTTTATCGTCTTCTGTATATATTAGTTGTTCGTCTATTATCAATATGCTGAATCACTTGTATTAATTAGTACTCCTCCTACTAAGTAGTAGTACATTTTAAATAATTACCCATGCAGGGCCAACATTTGTTGTTTGGTTTGGACCGACAGTTCGCCTCACAGTGGCTGATCCAGACCTTATTAGAGAAATCTTCACCTCAAAGTCTGAATTTTATGAGAAGAATGAGGCTCACCCGCTTATCAAACAGCTTGAAGGTGATGGGTTGTTAAGCCTCAAAGGCGAAAAATGGGCTCATCATAGGAAAATCATCACCCCCACCTTCCATATGGAGAACCTCAAAGTAAGTTTAATTAATTATCAGCTATATACTGTATCACTTAATTCCATATCTAGTGGAGTAATATTGTATCACTTAATTCCATATCTAGTGGGATTTGATGGTACAAATGTAATTCCTTGTGTGTATACTGTATAAGATGTGGAATATTATGTGCTTTTCACCATGGTATTTGTGGGTATCATCCTGCTTGTGTGAAGATGAGTATTGACCAAGCAAAGCAACTAGACTTGTTTGTGTGTGCTGATTGTACATCTAAAGATGATGCAAAAAAGTAATGCTGTTTCACTGAAGCTTTTTTAGTAGGTATGTTGCTTGGATTTCTTTGTATTGTAGGATATACGTCTGCTTTTCTGATGTGTTTTCCTGATAATTTTCGGATGAGAAGGGAGATTAGAATATGTCTACGCTTTAATATTGCATTTGGGTTCTTTATATGCTTGTTTTCTTTAGATCTGAATACATATTATTTCATTATTAAATATAGCAACAGAATTTGGATAACTAAATGTTCATAATCTCTGTAAAAGTACTTGTAAAATATTGTAAAAAACCTTTTCTAAATTGCAAAGGGAAAGCTGTATGCTTCATGAGCAAACCAATGAGGACCTGAGGTCATTGCGTGTGCATATCCACATGTTTTTTATGCTTCTGAGGCAGAACTGCAAATTTTAGTTATGTTCCCTTTTTAGTCTCTTACGTGGTTCCTCCTAATATATGATGCAGGAGATGAAATGACTCGAGTGTTCTGGAAATCAATAAAGGACAAGGTAATTTGCTTCTTTTACTTAATCAATGCTTTTTTCTGTTTTGTTCAATTAGAATTTATCTCATTCTTATGTCTTGAATTGATATACTGCAGCTCATTTTTCCCTTTGTGGATTATTGTGTGTCTATTTTTTTTTTTGAAAGCTGATGTATATTTTATCCTTTTAGGTTCAATGTGGAAATCAAGTGTGCAACCATTAATCCAAGTATACATTGCGGGACTGTTGATGGCTCATTATAATTCGCACTCGCTACAGGGACCGTATTCAGGGAACCAATTATTTGCAAAAACATACCCAATTATTTGTAAAAACTTGTTATACAAATTATTTGTTTTATTATGTTGGTTCATTTGACTACTTATAAAATCTAGATGAGACTACAGAGAGATTATTTGATTTGCTTGTAACATCAAAGTGAGCATGAGTGGGTGTAGTTCTCAATATATGTCAAAAGTTCTGACCTTTGCTTATACATGATTTCATTTATTCAGCTTCTAAATGGATATTATTAGCATATAGACAGCTGAATAGCAAAGTTAACAACTTTTTCTCTTCTTTCCCTGCAGGGTTATGTCGTTGTGGAAACAAACTTTAGGTTATATGCATATTCAACATCTAAATTACACTATGAGATTTTATGCCTCTTTGCAAGGTAATCAGTTTTCTCATTTAATCTTTTTGTGTAGTTTGCTTTGAATGCCTCACTGGACATGCCATGTGGTTGAAGTATAAATTTAGGTTCAAACTTTGCATCACCATTACCACTGCTCTAGTCCAGTGAATGTCTTTATTAATTAGTGTAGCTCCATCAGTTTTATCTAGGCATATTCCTGAATCCACCCTTTCATTAACCACTAACAACTATTAATTCTTTTACAAATGCATTTTTTTCAAGCAGCAACCGGTGCCGAGTCTTAGAGCATTCTCATACCAAGTGAAAATGTCAATTTTATTAGGAGCTTTAATTGTCATTCAAAATCAGATTCCAAATGCCAATGATTGATGTTGATTATTTTATATATAGACATGATTTATTTGATGCTGTTGAGCAGATGCCAATGCCAATGATCAATTTAATTTTATTTGATGTTGTTGAGCAGTTGTACACTGAGATGGCTTCTCGCCACAGAGTCCGCCATCACTGCATCCAGATCCTTAAAGACAGCAACCATCACTGCCAAGCTCTGCAAGAGGGAGAGCACCAAGCAGTTCCACAACTCCAAAATCAAGTTCCACCAAGCAGTTCCTCAAGTGAAACATAGCATTGTCATTTACTTGCTGTTGGATGTTTTTTAAAAATTTGATATTATGGTTTGGAAGTCTAGGATTGGATAAAATATTATCTTTTTATTGGATTTTGAGCACCGTAGTTCTATTCAAGTGTTGGAAGTTGAATTACTCCTTATGCTCCTTTTAGCTATATATCATGGCATTAGCATATTGTAGGTGCATTGGTAATGTAGGTGAATCATAACTTTTTTTTTCCTTTTTTTAATCTACAACATTTTAAAAACGTTGTGTAAATGTGCCTAAACGTTGTTTGATATAGTAAACAATAACATTTTTATCCAAAAAAAGTTGTGGAATCATACATTCTACAACGTTTTTAAGCATCTGCTAATTTTTGAAAAATAAATCTACAACGTTTTTTTCCTAAAAAACGTTGTGTATTGTGTTTAACTACAACGTTTTAAAAATGTTGTGTAAGGTTGTCAAATAGATGACACCCTTAATCACGATATTTTTCTAACTGAAACCACAACATTTTTTCCGCATTGTCTATTTACTGTTTTGTAGTAGTGAATGCAAGTTATTTTACTTACTCGTTCAATCGAGCTAGTATGTGTAAACTCTTGTGTAAATTATTATTCATGTTAAACTTGGTATTGTTCTTGAATATTGTGAAAGAGTCGATGCCATTTGATTCAGCTAGACTATATGCATGTTTATAAAATCGTCCAAACCAATTGATTGGTGCAGAAATCTTGAAAACTGAGTTGAACAACCCTTATGGTAATGAGAGTGTATGTTGTTGGAAACCCTAACACATGAGTAAATATTACTGTAGTGTTATGCATAACTTAGAGTATTGTAGACTGATCATCTATAGTACTTGATTCTTTTGGGTTATCAGTTTAATATTGGTAATTCTAGTAGATGTTCAATAGTTCTTAGTGACTGCTCAGTATAAATAGTTTATCCAGTTGGATACATTGATAGTCTTTGAATTCATATATATTTGTTGATTTATATTGAATTATCGTTCTTATTCCAAGAATTGTTGATATTCATTATTCATGATATTATTCTAAAACTCTGAACTATCTTAGAGATGATACTTCGATATTTCAAACTTGTGATATTATCTTCACCCTTGTTGTATATTACTTGCTGGACAATTCGTGCTCATCCTTGCTTATTTAAAACCTTTCAGTTAAGGTGGAACAGGGAAGTGTCTCTGAAAAAGACAAGGGCAAGGGCAAGGCTACCGACTAGCTTGTTCCTTTATGTTGAAATTTTCTATGTTGTGTTAAGACTGTTTTCAGACTATGTTTAAGCTTAAGTAGGATTATGTAATAAGTATTTATTTGATATTATTATGTAATCTATTAAGTATTGTAGGTTGCGAGACTTGGGGGAATAATTATAATAAATCATTGTATATTATTCTAAATTAGATCTTCCATTGTGAACATGATATTTTAGTTATTTATGTATGCCATGAGCACATGATGAACCAAATTCGAGTGACCAAGTGGAGGTCCAGATTTGGGGGCGTCATAGGAGGAAAGCCAGACCAGAGCTGGAGAAGGTGTGATACCTTGGAAAGGGTTTAAGAAAATCTTTTTCGAGAACTATTTTCCGCTTAGTATCTGATCGCACGCAGATCGATTCTTGGAGTCAAGCGAAGAAGACATGGCCAGTACCTCAATATCTTGTTAAAATTCAACGAGTGGCGAGGTTTGTACCCTCACCAGTTGACAACGAGGAGAGAAAAATGAGGAGGTTTGAAAGCGGGGTCTCAAACCATGGCTATATAGTAGACTCTCGGTGTTACAGACGAATAGCTTCACGACTCTCCTGGAGAAAGCTATAATCGCTGAGGGCGGAAGTGAGGCCCTGATGAAATTTAACAAGGAAAAAAAGAAGAAGAATGAAGGAGGGGATCGGGGGAAGGTAATAGCAGTAGTGGTGCAAACAAGAGGAAGTGGAACAATAACAACAGTAGCAGCAACAATTTCAATTCGGGAAACTCTGGGGAAAAACCAGGGGAAGCGAAGAAGAAAACTGAGGCATGCAAGGAGTGTGGGAGAATTCACTCGAGGGCATATCTCTCCCAAATGCTCTGCACCAAAGAAAAATGGATGTTTCAACTGTGGAGCATTGGATCATCAGGCGATCAATTGCCCAAAGAAGAATTTAGCAGGAGGAAATGGAGGAAGAGGACCAAGCGGTGGAAATCTCACGATTAATGGACCACCAACTCAGAATCGACCCACAGTTAGGACTTTCAACATGACGGTTTAGGATACGGTCGCATCCAAGGACGTGGTTTCAGGTATCATTCCGATCAATGATATATCTGCTTACATATTATTTGATTTGGGTGCTACTTATTCCTTCGTATTGCATGAATTCTCCCAATGGCTAAACATACCCCAGGAAGAATTAGAATTGTCGACGTCAGGATTTTTAGTTGTCCCTTTTCGTTACTTGTTCTTTGGTGTTCTCATGTTATATGAGATTTGTTTGAAAAAACAAGTGAAAAAGGTCCGGCATGTATAATGTCGACAATTTGACTTTAAGAGTCGCCAGTTGGTGTTTTTAACTGGTTGCACCAATGCAACCGAGAAAAGGTTTGCACATTGACCCAATGTTGTGACACTGCTAAACGGGTCTGTGTAACCGAGATTCATTTGGGTTCGGGGGCTTGATTATGCAGAGGGAAGGTGTTAGGAACCCCCCGACATCCGTGTTTCCACGGTGACCGCCACTTCTCAAGAAACTGTTATATGAATGTGTGTGTGTGTGGATCAATGTGTAATTTATTTGGAAGTAGTTCGAGGTCTCGTTCGCACCTATATACAAAGAGTTTGAATTTATACAAAAATTCGCTTTTAAATGAGGATATAGCAATGAGGTTTTATAAAAGAGATTTTCAAACCACATGCTCAATAGTAATTGAGACCTTTTCATACTTCCATTTTATTATTAAATGTTAGAAACATTTGCTTTTATTTTCGAGATGTGAGGCATCTTCAAGAAAATAATATACAACAGTGCTGAACTCCTCATAGGCATGAAAGCCATCTAAGGAAATTCGGACACCGTAAATAATGTACAAGCTAACTACAATTTGAAAATGTCCATAATCGAGCGAGTCTAGATTCAGTAGACTAAATCTGTGATCACATAATTTCTAGGCTCACATGATGCCACAATTTGTATAAAAAGCAGTAAGCAATTATATATATATATATATAAAAGCTGTAAATATATATACAGACATGATCAACCACCACGAAGCAACTCCATGGGGGATCGGAAATGTAAATATATAAAAGCAGTAAATATATATATGGACATGATCAACCACCACGAAGAAACTCCATGGGGGATCAGAAAAGTAAATAAAGTAGTAAATGCGAATCAACCGCCACGAAGTAAACTCCATGCGGGACTAAATGTAAATAAAACAGTAAAGACGATCAACCGCCACGAAGTAAACTCCAGGCGGGACTAAATGTAAATAAAGAAGTAAAAGGCCACGAAGTAAACTCCAGGCCTGACAAAAATGTAAATATATATATATATATATATATGTATATATATATATATGTCTGATGAGCCTGGATTTTACATCCGGAGCATTTACCTACTTTTATATATATAACTGTTGTCGTCTCGAAGTACGTGGACTCGTGCACTGTGATGTCCGCTTGAACTTGCAGAAATTCAATCCGAGCATCCGAACGAGGTATATAAGACCTTCTTTGGACCGCTTGTGTCGAGAGTTATGCAATGACATGAGATTAGAGGTTGTACGAAGTCAGGAAGAGGGGACCATGCCCATAGTCACTCAGGATTGGAACTCTTTGGCTCTTGTGGGACATTGTTGTAGAAATGTATGTATGAAGTGTTGAGACGACGCGCTGGGGTTGAGGTGGAAAGATGACAGTTTGACTCCTCACCTGGGTTATCTCCGGTTTGAGCTGATAGCAGACGTTGCTCAGGGTTACATCTGAGATTGGACTGCTGCAGGTGTTTGAATTCTGCAAGGTCATCTATAAGTGTGTCTGTCTTCCCGGTGTTAGCTCCGGGTCTGATAAATGAGTGCCTCAGAAGGAGGTCTAAGATTGAAGCTGATCGCATGCATTTGAAACAAGGATTTTCAGAGTTATCACTGGAACTGCAACAACATTCCTTGGGGTTATCTCCAAGGATGAAACTCGGGGTTATCTCCGAGGTTGGAATTGATACTCCCGGTGTGTGTTCCGGGGTTGAAACTAAACTTCCGGTAGTATCCGGAATGGATGTGAATTGTCTTCTAGGGTTATCTCCGAAAGACGAATTTGCCCTCCTGCAATGTTAGTAACAGGTGTGCAGAAAATTTCGAGTGTCTACAGATGCCCCTCTTTATCATATTCATGCAATGCAAGGCATGGATAGGATAAAGAATCCTAGACACTTGAAATGCAACAAGATAAACATGATGCTATGTGTAGCAACATGATGCAAATATATGATGCATGATGGAATGATTGCCGGTCCCCCGATAATCTTGTTGGGATGACACTCAGTGATGCCTTGGGAATGCAACTAAGGTTGAGCACGGTGTATCATTCTTAAACATATGGGCAGAGCGAGAGAACTATTCAAACATTAGAGGACATGCTGAGAGCATGTGTTATGGATTTCAAAGGGAGCTGGGATGACCACCTACCATTGGTGGAATTTGTGTACAACAACAGTTATCACGCGAGCATCGGTATGCCACCTTATGAAGCTTTATATGGAAGGAAATGTAGAACGCCATTGTGCTGGGATGAAGTGGGAGAACGATAATTGTTAGGGCCAGAATTGGTCCAACAAACTGCAGATGTGATCAAAATAATACGAGCGAGGCTAGTGACGGCTCAGGATCGACAGAAGAAATATGCAGATCAACATCGGCAACAACGAGACTTCGACGTCGGCACTTTTGTGTTTTTGAAAGTGTCACCTTGGAAAGGTAAAATGAGATTTTGGAAGAAGGGAAAACTTAGTCCCAGATTCATAGGACCCTTTGAAGTGTTGAGGCGAGTGGGTGAAGTAGCTTATGAAATAGCTTTACCTCCGGAGTTAGAACATATACACAATGTGTTCCACGTTTCGGTCTTACGACCCTATAAGAAAGATTACAAGCATGACATAGAGTATAAACCTATTCAGTTTGAAAAGGACTTAACCTATGAAGAGGCCCCAGTACAGATAATCGATAGAAAAGAACAAGTGTTAACAAATAAGATAATTCCTTCTGTTAAGGTAGTATGGAGGAACCACAACGTCGATGAGGTTACGTGGGAACTTGAGGAGAAAATGATGAAAAATTACCATAATCTTTTTGTTTGATGTGTAATGATTCCGGGGACAGAATCCTTATAAGGGAGGGTGAATGTAATATCCGAGATTTTCTATATAATTTAAGAATTATCAATAAATGAATTTATATGAAACTTTTGGGTGATTTCATTTATTAGATGTATATGTGTTGTACATATATGTGTTATTTCAAGATATGTGATGAGATGTATTTAAATGGTTAGTTTAGTTTTATTTAACTATTTAAATTGATTAAGTAGGGAATTATTCTATTTATTACATTAGGGATGGTATTAAATCATGAGCTTTGGAGTTGGGCGAAATTTAGAGATCTTGAATTGCGTATTGAGTCGAGCGTCGAAATTAGTCGAGGATAGATTGTAATCACGAAAAAGTATCACGGTTGACTTTTTGGTCAAAAGTCGACGGTTGACTTTTGAGGAAAAATCAACTATGAATTTGAGAGGTGAATTTGACTAAACGGATAGTCCCATGATGTCTGGAACGTCGACTTTAGTAAGAATCGATATAAGTTTCACAACGTTCGGCTGCGAAGGGCAAAATGGTCAAAGTAATTTATTAATTGATTATTATAATGTTTTATTTAAACAAGTTAGTCGCTAGTGGAACCCTTGTGACTCATGAATTGGGACAAGGGAGGGAGTATACGTATATTACATAATAGCTAAGGTGGGAGTACTTTATTTTATTCCTTAAAACTAAAATCCTTTCATTTTCTCTAACTCCCACATTCTTCTTATTAATTAACTAAATTATTGCATTATTAAGTATTGTGAGTAACTAATAATTAGAGTTGGGGGTTATGGGAGTTGGGGGTTATGGGAATCAAAAGACTCTATCAAGCTATACATATATACACATCACTCAAACATCCTTTTCTTTTAAGAAAATTCCACCAAGTGAGTAAACATGGAGAAATTGAGAGTGATAGATAGTGTGGTAGTATTACGGGTTTTGGGGAGTCTAAACAAAGCAAGTGAGGAGGATTTTGAGAAGCTAAACAAGAAGAAATTCACATCAAGTAAGCAACTCATGAACCTTTATATGTTTTCAAGAGAAATAACTAGAAAATGCCTCTTAGTTGCTAATTTATTCAAATCATGGTAATTTAGTGAGTTTGTTTGTTGTAATATGTTCATATATGTTAGTAGATGAGATCTGAGCAGTAGGAATCGAATCCATGCATGCTAGAATTAATTTCATGATTTTTGTCAAAGTTGGTTAAAAAGTGTAATCTGTGATTTTCGGGTTTTTCAGAGCCTTGGATTAATGTGTTTATATATCTCGATTAGCGTATGTAATAATTTTATAAAATAGTATGTAGTATGAAGTCTAATCATTAAATTTTGTTAGAATCGAGTTATAATGAGCAAGTTATAAAATCGTAAGCAAGCATGTTCATAACAAAATCTGCGAGAAAATCTGGAATTTCAGTTTTTTCCAAATATAGAACCGGTCTTGACACACGTTTTCTATCTGAGTTGGTTTGTGGTCTTAGCATGCTAGTTTCATGAATGTTATATTTTTGTAAAATACCTTGTTGTATGAAGTTTATTGTGTCCAAGTATCATGGTCATATCATACATGTAGATTAGTGAGAATAAAATCGTAAAAAGTGGGCTGCAAAAAAACAAAAAAATTGATGTCTTTCTTGGGACTATTTGGATCGATCTGTCTCGGGAATTTTTTTTCCCACTGTTTTTTAATTTAAAAATTATGGAAAAATTTGGAGTATTAATATAAGATATGAAGGTCCAGTAAAAATTTGAGAATTTTTGGCCATACGATTTGAGAGTTATGGATTTTACGGCTAAGGACACTATTTGAAAAGATACCCAAATAACTCTCTGTGTATAAGTTCAAAAATTACGAAATGTTTACTAGAAGTACATGTTTATAACAGGAGTTAACCCTGAAAATTTCAGAATTTTTGGAGCTAATCTAGATTTATGAAAAATATAAGAATATTTGGCTATTATGGACTATTTAGAAATAGTAGATGAATTTTAAAAATTCCGGGAAAAATATATGTTCAGTGTGGGAATATATTCTACAAAATCCCAAAAAAGAAATATTTTTGAGACTGATTTGGTATTTTTTAGATAAATGATATTATATGGATAAATGAGTTTAATTAAATATTTGATGTCATAATTATGGAAAATGAGGTTTTCCGACTTGAGACCCTTAAGCATATTTTATGCAGATTTTTGATGGAGGTTTTAGTCTAAAAAATATCATAAATTTATGTTTCCCAGATTCTTTTATTTAACCACGTGGCCTATACATAGCAACATGTTATGTAATTGAATTGTATTTGAATACTTGTGAGTTTAATCGTCTTATTAAAATAAAAGGGAACCATTACGCTTCAAAGTGGTGTTCGAGAACCAAATTGCTTAACGTGACACATATGAATAGGTTACGTGAAGGGCTAGTAGATAGCGATAATTATAGAAGGCGTGTCGAGTGAGTTTCCTAACTTTATTCACTTTATTGCGATGAATGTAAGTTCCCTTAACTTGTACAATTTATCATTGTGTACGAGTCTCTTATATTGCAAGTTATAACTTATACAAACTTATATATAGTGCAAGTTCTATTGATGAGTACTCAATTATTAATTCAGTTATTTATGCCTTAAAGTTCTTAATTATTTATGAAATACTTTCAAGAATGCGATCTGGCCATTTGTTTCGGTTAGATATTATAGATGCGAAATGTTGTATTATTTGAACTATTTCAAATTCATTGTAGCTATTTAAGTCTAGCAATCCAAATTTCTTTGGTGCGGTCTCGCATGAAACTAAGATGAACAACTCGAATAACGGGGTAACTGATGTCGGCCATATAGTCCCATTTATGCTTATGCGTTTAAACTTTATACTTGTGCACAATGTAGGGTATGATAAGCTGATCACTTGAAGTACTTGCATAGACTGTTTACAATCTATTTGATTGTTAAACCGTCTAATGGTTTTCGATGAAACAAAGTAATGTTTAGGGTATCTAACACCACTTAGTATGCTATTGAGAATTCCAAAACTCTTATCTTGATATTCCAGTCTATCTCTTGATATTTATTTCAATTGTTGAGAAATATTCATACTAATTCTTTTACTTCTGATGTATGTTCTCAAACTACTTTATATACTTGCTGGGCAATTTGTGCTCATTCTTGCTTAAACCTTTCAGTTAAGGTTGATAACGTTGAGGGCTCGAGCAAGGACAAGGGAAAGTCTAAGATGAAATGATGAGAGTTATTTATGTAATAAGTATATTTCCGCATATGATGTAATGTAGCGATAAACGCTAAGTTTAAGTTTATTAAAGGTTGTAAAGACTTGGGACTTTATTTTGAACAAGTATGTAATAGTTAATATTATTATTATTATTGTTAGAGTTACTTAGATAGATGATGATGTATGTTGTATCGTGAGCACCATGTCCTGTAATCGATGTTACACGGATTTGGGGGCGTCACAGAGATTATTGTAAACGACCTTTGTCAGAACATTGGGAAGGTCCGGTGTCATGAACCATTGGTCTTAAATGCATTAAAACGTCTAGATTTATTTCGGGGTATACCTTGTTAGAAAGATATCCCCAGTAAAGATATCAAACATGTCTGGGAGTGCAAACCATTGGCGATAACTCCAACATAGCATCAGGAAAGATTCGGTGATGTATGCCGTTAAAAACTACTTCAACGAAGGTCAAAATGATTGACAATGCAAACCGTTAGTGATAACTCTAGTGTAGCATCGGGAAAGATCTGGTGATATAAGCTATTGAAAATTATTTCAACGAAGGTCAGAATGATTAACAGTATAAACCGTTAATGACAAATCCAGCATAGCATCGAGAAAGATTCAGGGATGTAAGCCGTTGAAAAATACTTCAACGGTGGTCAGAATGATTGACAGTGCAAACTATTGGCGACAATTCTAGCGTAGCATCAGGAAAGATCTGATGATAAAAATTGTGGATAACTATCTTCCTCGAGGAGGATCGATGATGGAATCTGTTATATAAATCCCCAGTCGAGGCACCATAAAGGTTCAATGATTTTCATACCATTGTAAACTACTGTTCAAGCAGGCACTGAGGAAATTCACTGATGGTCTACCTTCAAAAAACTGTCATTCGAGTAGGTATTGTGAGGATACTGTGAAAGCAAGCAATAAAAATTCTATCTCCAGTAGAGCAATCAACATCAACCTGATAGAAAGCCAGAGCGGTGATGACAATTTCAGTGTAATGGCAAGAATAATCTAATGATGGCAACCAAGGTAAGCTATCATCATGATAGGCATCCATAATCCCTAGTGAGTCACTCACAAAAAGAAAGGAACATCTTCGGCGAAAGTAAAGTCAGAAAGCACATCTAAAGACAAAAAACTTTGGTGACAACCTCAACGTCAAAATCCAATGGTCTCAGCCATAGGAAAACCTTCATAGTAGGGATCTTCAAAAAATCTCTATGACATGACATTAAATCTGTCTCAAAAGAACTGATGGACATTTCAAGCCGTTGGCGTAAACCAATGTAGCATCGAGAGAGATCCGATGATGAAAGTCTGTGTAAACTACTGTTCGAGTAGACATCTAGACAGTTCAGTGAAGACTATTGTTGACAATTCCATCCCTAGCAGAAATGACGGGAGTAGTCAGTGATAAAATCCCGTTGAAAATAACTCCAACCAAAAGCATTCAGCATCTATAACATCATATCATGCTTCATTGCATGACATCATTTAATCTTGTCATATTTCAAGTGTCTAATAATCTTTATCCTTTTCATTCCATTACATTGCATAAACATTGAGTAAATTCTATAAACGCTCTGCACGCAAATGTACGTAGTCAACAAGTAATATAATAGTAAGAAAAATATAGTTCCCATAGAGACTAGTATAAAATTAAATCTAATAATTACTAATTTTATATTATTTCAATTTTATTAAACTACTCAAATTAATGATTATAATTTATAAAAACTAAAAAACTAAAAATCCAAACCAATCAACACAAATTATTAACCGTAATTTCAAGCAAATAATGGAGAATTAGGCTTACAATTTCACTTTAAGATTCACTCTGATTATCATCCCTTTTTCCAGTTTAACTTACTATTTTAGTTTATTAATAAAGAACACTCAAGTAGAATTAGCCATCTCTCGATGCACTAACACCATATTAACTTAAATCCATAAATTTGATAGAATTAAGCTAAACACTCTAATTAACTAATTCACTATATCTCTATGTGAATTAAAATCAAAGAAGGTTTAAATCTCAAGTTCTTTATCCGATTACATGCGATGTTAGGTATATCTCTATCCTATACATTCATCAAGATTCTATCAAACACAGAATTCAAGAACACATGCTATTGTGATTAGGTTTAAATTCATACATCATCTGTCGAGTCCATACAAATCCACATAAAATTGGTGATCAAGCAATTCATAAATCAAGGTATAAATCACAACAGATAAACTGAATTGATAGTATTATTAAACTGAAATTAAGGCATGACAATCATTGGTTAACACTAAAGATCCATTGCAAGCCTAAAAAGTAATTTAGTTCATCATAGATAAATTAAAAACTGAAATAAGTAAAGAATTCATCATCCCAATTACAAAATTCGAATTAAAGAAATAGAACAGTATAAAACCACCCTTCTTTACCTTCGATTATGTAATCTTCGTGATCTTGACCTTCCTTTCTCTCCTCCAATGTTCACCTAAAATTAGGGCTCCAAATTATAATTGATTGATTGTAAGATAAATTGATCTTTGTTATATCCCCGCATAAGTCATGTAAAACACTGATAAAATGACACCCAACATAGTCCTAATCCATCCCAAAGTGTTCCACCCACGCCGCTGCAGAGTTCCAATCATATCAGAAGTCTTTTTCTCTCTCCACGTACCCCCGCCCCGACGGAGGTTGCTATTGGGTAAAATCTAATTACGGACAACACGCAAGTATACGTGGTCAACAAGTAATATATAATAGTAAGTAGAGTATCGTTCCCACAGAGAATTCAGTAAGAATTTAACCTTCACAATTACCAGTTTCCTATTAATCCCAATTTTATTAAACTATCCAAATTTATGATTAAAATTATAAATTCTCAATTACTAAAAATAATAAAATTGCAAAACAATCACAAATTGCAAAAACTGAATTTCTAAACAAATATCGGAGAATTAGGCTTACAACTTCACCCTAAGTTTCACTCTGGTTATTATCCTTTGTTTCAGTTTAATTTACTATCCCAGTTTATTAATCAAGAACACGGCAGTAGAATTAGCCACCTCTCGATGCACTAACACCATATTTACTCAAATCCACAATTAAGATAGAATTAAGTTAAACACCTTAATTAACTAACTCACTATATTTCTATGTGAATTACAATCAAAGAAGGTTTAAGTTCAAGTTCTCTATCTGATTATATGCGATGTTAAGCATATCTCTACCCTAACATTCATCAAGATTCTATTCATTCACAGAATTCAAGAACACATGCTATATTAACTAAGTCTAGATTCGTACTTCCTCTCTCGAATCCATACAAGTCCACAAAGAATTGTTAACCAGGCAATTCATAAATTCAAACACGAATTAATATAGATAAACTGGATAATAGCTTATTAAACTGAAAATCAAAGTTACATAATCATCGTTTCACTTAATGATCCATCATAAGCCTAAAAAGTAATTTAGCTCATCATAAATGAAATAAACACTGAATAAATTAAAGATATCATCCTTTCAATTACAAATAAACTAAAGGAAAAGAATAAATCCAGAACCACCCTTTTCTTCAGCTTAGTTCGCAATTGATACGAAAAATCCTTCAAAATATTCTCTCCAATGCTTGCTCTCAAAAATTTTTATTCTTGTTCTCTGTTAATCATCTTGTGTATTGTGTCTTGTTGTTTGATGTTAATTATACGGTTACACACACAATCTGATTGCAATCCCATGCCATTTAGAGTCCCAAAGCATTCCAATCACTTAACCTCAGATTCTAACAATGTTTGAAACAACATAGGACTGCTTTGTTTTGGGACCCCCTCGCCCCGGCGGGGATATTGGCTTGCAAAATACCCACCCCGGTGGGCTTAGCTCCTATAATTTGAGTTGAAGACCCCCCCTCCCCGGTTGGGGTGTAAGGCTTAAACATGCCCGCCCTGGCGGGCTAGTGTTCTACTAGATGGTTAGTTTACTTCTTTGCTTGCCACATTCTTGCCACAATTGCACTCCTTTTATGCTCAAACGCCACACCACCAAACCCACACATCAAATAACAATAAACAAGTAAAATAAGACATAAACACAAAGAATTAACACCGATTGAGCTTGAATTAGGAACCGATTCACGGTTATAAAACCCACTTATCAAAATCCCCCAAACATAAACCGTGTTAGTCCTCGAGCATAAAACAAAACAAACATGCTATACAATGAAATGCAATGACGTGTAATGCATCTAATCTAAAATGCTTATAAATCCAACAGTGTCATAATATCAAATTATTCCTCCAGCCTAATAGAAATCAAGCAAACACTACAACACTTCATATCAAAACCAATCGATAATTCCTTATTAATCCTCGAATTTTAAACCATTATCACTGGTATAGTGTGTGTGTGATCAACATCCATGCTAACTAAAACAGATTCAAATTTAATACATAACCAATTTCTTATAAGGAATCATATAGAGTAAACTCAAAAAGTTCAAACGTAGATGAGTTCCAACTAAAACTAAGCAATCACCACTATCAAGGGTTCACAAAGGGTACTTATGCTTTATTTTTATTCATATACATATCCACGGGGGCTTATCACACTTATTTCCCATTTTATTATATTTTTTTCTCTTTTTTTTAAACATGACTGTGCAATGTCTCATTCCATTAGGCTAATAGTGCTACCCCTTAGCGAGCTTTCGACCAACGACTCCCATACCATATAAGACCTTAGGGCGCTAGGTGTAGAGACAATCCCCTCGAGCGTAATTGCTTCATTAACAAAGGCCTCGAAACAAGACTAGCCACAAATTTATTTTATTTATTTTATTTTATTTTTATTTATAAAGCTTATGTACCCCACATTTATCCCCCCAAACTTAGGTTTTTGCCAAATTCTTTGTCTTCACCGCCTATTATTGTCATTTTCTCATTTACACTAACATTATCCTTTATACACCCTTTATGTATCAAATTGAACTAATTAGTCGACACATATGTTATTGGCGTGCTACCCCTTTTATATCAGTTTCAAACAAGAATAAGATCCAATTCATAACAAAAACTACATCAAGGTTCTAATAATCAGAAATGTACTTGTCGAATTAACCTCAATTTCATCATTGGCCAAAATAACATGAACTACAACAACTGTTGGACATATGAAACATTAACACAATATTTAACTAATTTTTTTTATATGTATGGTAACATAACATGAGTGCAATAAAATATAAAAACTATTTATGCATCAATAATTAAACACTATTTATACTCCTAAGTTACTATGCAACTATATCATTATATGAATGCAACATTTGATAATCCTAAAAGTTACAATGAACTACTATATGCAATCCTAACTAATAAATGCAAACATGAAATTAAAACCCCCCAAACTTAAAAATTACAATGCCCTCATTGTATAGATATAACAATAAAAATATGAGGACTTCCATGTAATCACTTAAGCCTGGGGTGGTGGTATGTGTTCTTCTTATTTTGGGGCTAGCTGTTGGTACGGGAATTGAGCAGTAGGATTGAAGCTTTGGAGCGTCACATTCAATGAGGTGAATGATAGGTTCATGGCGTCAAACATGTGGTCCTGCCTCGCTGCGAGTCACCGCATCTCTCTATGTGCTATCTTATTTTGCTCATCCACTTGACGTTGAAAGTTGAGGAACTGAGGGCTAGATATAAATTTGGCATGTGGTGCCTCTGTTCCTTCCTCGCCCGTCGGTGCCACCTCCTGGAATTCCTCATCATCCGAGCGGTCGGAAGCATCAGCCTCATCCTCTAAAGCGGATGGAAATACAAAGCCTAATCCTCTAGGATGTGACTTGCCTCGGGGCCATACCACATATCGTGCAATCAGTCTTGAATCTAGTGTCTGAAGTGGCATTTGAGTGATTTCATCATCCGACCATCGAACTCCCACTTACCTACACAACCCATAAATTAGTGATGGGTGTGGCAGGCCGCCTGAGAATTGTCCTCGTAAGCTCGTCAGATTGAAAAACTGATTATTGCCCCGACGTCGATGATTAAATCTTGTACAATTGCATACAAGAGCAATGCCTTCTCCTTGGTCACGTCGGACGTGTGTGTGGATGAAAATAATTTGGTGCACAAGAATGCATACCATATCTTGCCATATCTGCTGAGATCTTTGCTGTGAAAAAATGTGCCTCCTTTATGACCTTTGATCAACTGGTACCCGATTTTGTTATTTCCTTCATAATAACCTCATAATCCGGATCATGATAACGTAAATGAGCATACTAGCAATGTCTAGGCACCCTTAACTGATAGTATATGTTGATGGCATCGGCACTGAATGAGACTAATCTTCCCCGCACAAACGCATTGAAAGGGGCCTTGTCCTCGGCGTTAGCATAAAATTCCTTGACCAGACTTACAACAGCGGCCTCGGGTTCCTCCGTGAACTTGTTCCAACCTTTCTGATATATTTGTTTCATCATTTCACCGTCGACGTGGTCCATTGCCAACCCCCGCTCCAGTGTGAGAGCTTTGGATACCATGTAGTCATGACAGTCGACGACTGCGGCACTTATAAATTTACGTCGGTCGAAGGTTTGTGATGGTGGCATGGTGCCGGAACTCTCTCCACGTTGCCTCTTTGATGTGGGTTTAGATGCCATTAAATTCAGGAAGCCTTGACAACAATATTCCCCCCCCCCCCCAAACTTCACTTACACAATTTGTCGAACACTTGGTGTGCACACTGTTTTATCCCCCCAAACTTGATGATTTTGCTTCTTTTATGGTGATAGGAAGGGAGGAATTATAAGACAAAGTGATCAGTGTCAATTGCTATACACTTTCCTCAATAAGAACCCTATATCGTTGCTTTTGGAATTGGAATTGAACGTATGGTTAAATTGGGCTGAGAGGGAATGAATTTATAGAGATGATGTTATGGTGCAAGGTTGTGGTGTCAAGTAATGGGTTAGTTTAATGGGTAACTATGTTAATGTAGTGGGATGATGTAGAAGATGGTGTATTAGTTTCCAAAACATGCGTAGAGAGTGGTGCTTATGGATGGGAGTGGAAGTTTTATTTGAGGAAGAAGTGGAAGTAATGTATACTGATGTAACTGCCGAAACAACTGGTTCATATTCAGGACCACTGCCCCCGCGGGGGGTACTATGCCTTATAGGTTCGCCCCGGTGGGCATGCACATTGTCAATGAGATTGGGAGACCCCCACACCGACAGGGGTAATATGCTTGTAGGGGCCCGCCCCGGCGGGCTAGTGTTCTACAATTTTCCTTTGTTTAGCTTTTTTGTACTTCTTTAATTCAACTCTTAGCTTTTTAATGCTTCTATTAGCTCCTTAAGAACCTGCTCATTATGAAAACATAAGTATCATTATATTTTGCAAAATCAAAGCATGAGAGATTAGTTTATCTATAACAATAAAACTAAATAACTACATAATGAAATTATTATATCCTAATTATTACTCTAAACTTTAATCTAACTAGCACAGATAAAAATATGAAGAATAAAAAGACGAATGGGTTGCCTCCCAATTAGCGTTTGATTTTAAGTCGTTTAGCCTGGCTACTCCCTGTTTATGGTACGTCGGATAATGTGATTGCAATGACATCCATATTGGATTTGCCACCCCAATAATGCTTCAGCCTTTGACCGTTGACCTTGAATGTTTCCAATGGATTCCTACTGTAGAGTTCAAGGACGCCGTGTGAGAAAACTCTTTTGATGGTAAATGGACCCGACCATTGTGATTTTAGCTTCCCTGGGAACAACCTCAACCTTGAGTTGAACAGTAGTACTGATTGCCCCAGCTCGAACGTTCTCTGCATTGTGCCATTTCTTGACCTTTTCTTTGTATAACTTCGAGTTCTCGTAAGCTTAAATTCGGAATTCATCGAGCTAATTTAGCTGAAGTAGCCTCTTTTCACCCACATCTGCTTGATCAAAGTTCAGTTTCTGAATAGCCCAATAGGCTTTGTGTTGTAACTCTAAAAGTAGGTGACATACTTTCCCATAGACCAATTGATATGGTGACATACCAATTGGTGTTCTGTGTGCAGTTCGGTAGGCCCATAGTGCATCGTCCAACCTGAGAGACCAGTTCACTCTGTTTGAAACTTTAGCTTGCCCACTTGTTTGGGGATGATATGTCGTCACCACCTTATGGTTGACCCCATACTTCGCCAAGAGAGGTGTGAATGATCTGTTGCAGAAGTGACTACCTTCATCACTTATAATTGCTCTTGGCGTGCCAAATCTTGTGAAGATATTTTTTTGCAAGAATTTGAGGACCACTTTGGCATCGTTAGTTGGGAGTGCTATGACTTCAACCCATTTTAATACATAATCAACCGCAAGCAATATGTACTGATTATTGAACGAGGACGAGAATGGTCCATGAAATCCATTCCCCATATATCAAAAATCTCAACTTCTAAGATTATTTGTAGTGGCATCTCATTCCTTTTTGATATGTTGCCCACCCTTTGGCATCTATCACAACTTTTTAAGAACTGGTGGGCATCTTTAAATAATGTAGGCCAATAAAACCCGGCTTGAAGAACCTTTGTTGCTATTCTCTCTCTTTCGTAATGTCCCCCGTATGCAGATGAATAACATTCAAGCAAAATATTATTCACCTCACTATAGGGCACACACCTTCTAATCATCTTGTTGGCACACTGTTTAAATAGGTATGGCTCATCCCACTTATACCACTTGACATCATGTAGGAATTTCTTTCTCTGTTGACGTGTAAGATCAGGGGGAAGTATATTGCTCACTAGATATTTGAAAAATCTGCATACCATGGGAATTCCGCATTGACTCCAAACAATTGCTCATCCAGAAATGACTCATTTATTACATACCTGTCCTCTTCATTTTTACCCTAATTTTCTAGCCTTGATAAATGATCTGCAACTTAATTCTCCGTCCCCTTTCTATCTTTTATTTCCAAGTTAAATTCATGTAGAAGGAGAATCCATCTGATAAGGCGTGACTTAGCATCTTTTTTTTTTGAATTAAGTACCGAATAGCCGAGTGATCCGTATAAACTACCAGAAAATCGGATTGTCCGAATTTAAGTTTAAAAAATTAGTTATTAATAAAATGAATTTTTATTAATACTATTACATGCTATGTGTTTATTAATGGTTCTATAACCTAGAATGATTATTAATCGGGAGGATTACGGCTCTGAGCTAGGCTGAGCAGTAAGTAAAATTTTCAAGATGAAAATGAAAATTTTTAGGGAACAAAAATATTTTTGGGAAAAAAGATGCGAAATAGGCACTATTCACCCAGCCGAAACCTAAGGGTTAGGGTTTGAATAACCTAAGCCATTTAGAGAGTTCGGTATGTCGAAATGACATTCCGTCGAAAGATTTGATGATAATATATCGTGAAAAGTTAATTAAAATGATAAAAGTTTTTCTCGAAAAAAGCGTGCGAAATCGAGATGAAATAAAAATGACGAAAAAAATCTTGTTATGTACTTTTTACTCGTTTAACTACGTTAAGGGAAAATGTGAAGGAAAACGCTTGACACCAAAAAGTGTTTTTTAGTTTTTCGGAAATCCGAAGAATACGTAAAAGTTAATCGGTAAAGGAAAGATGAAATATCCAAAAATATTTGGATTAGAGAATCATGATTTTTTAAAAGCTGTCGAATGAAACTTAGAAAAGCGGAAGCACGAAGCTTCCAGGGGAAAGCTACGTAAGGAGTGGGAATTAAGGACCCTTGGCCACCAAGTAAACTTGGTGGCCAAGTAAACTTGGTGGCTAAGCCATGAATAGTAAGGAGGTGGGGTGAAATGACCAAAATACCCCTAGCCTTGGTTTCTATAAATAGAAAGCTTAAGTTCATTGTTTTGAGATTTTGAAAATCCTACAACTTTGAGAGAGAGAGAGAGAGAGGATGGGATGAAGAAGAGAGAAAGGAATGAGGAAAAGCTTGCTCAGTGCACAGCTTTGTCAAAGCGGAAGGAGATTAAAGAAGAGCAGTAATCAAACCCTAGTTTCTTCTAATTTTCTTTAAGTTTAATATGTTCAAAAACATAACTTAATGAAGATAAAGAGTAGATGAAGTTAAGAATGAATTCATATGGTTGAAATCATGAGAAAATGAAGAAATAAGAAATTAGAAATTTAGTTTATAAATTTCTTAAGGAAGTATAAGATTAAGTAAGGATTTTGAAGCGATCCGAATGAATCTTATGAATGAGTAGAGTCAAATAAGTAAGAATGATGTTCTATAACATCAAATTCCAAGAAAAAAGTAAAATAAGTAATCAAAATATCGATTAAAAATGAAGAACACGAGCGAAGAACACGAAGAAGAACGCGAAAGAACGCGAAGAACGTTGTTGATGGACAAATTTAAAACCATCGTAGGATAATTGTTGTTGATGGACAAGTTTAAAACCATCGGCGTATAAGTTAGTTGCTTATTGCTTGGTTAGGAATGTTAGAAAGCGTTCATGAAGAATGGATTAAAAGCGAGCTATAACGAAGTTATGGCAAAAATTTCTTAAAAGAAGAGCGAGAATTAGAAAGTTAGTAAATGAACCCAAACGTGTAGGGTTTCATAAGAATGTAAGAGAATGTATAAAATGTGAGTCGTGGACTCAAGAAGCGAATGAATGAGTTCGAGTTCGGAATGGTGGCCAAATTACAGACGACGAGCGAGCGAAGAAGCGTTAATAACGTAAAAAATGAACGAAAGCGCGAAGATTAAGCCAATTGAATGGCATGTTAATGGATTGAGAATGAAGTTACATGTCGAGGGTAATCGAAATATGTAAGATAAGGAAGAAAATGGCTTTGGAGCGACCTCGTTCAGAGTTATAACGAATAAGATATGAGATTTCAAAATCGGTCTCTCAAGCTTGTAAAAAAACTTAGAAAATTTTTCTAGGTTTCATGCTTGGCGCCCTTGACGCGAGTCGTGCCTTGGGGGCGGTATGAGCGCCAGCGTGCTGAAAGCTCGAGGCCATTAGCTCTTTTAAGCTAAGTGGCATGCATGATATGAAAGAAAAGAAAGAAGAACGCAGCTGCGCATGATCTTGCGTCTGAGAGCAATACCAAATGAGATTTTATTTTCGATTCTTTGGGGATGTGCAAAAAAAAAAATATGAACATATAATTCAACTAATGTAACACTTAATTAAGTGTATTAAACCTTTGATGAAGGTTGAATGAAAAGATTAAATGAGATTAAAAGATAAAGAATGTAGATGCGGGTTCTGGAACCCAATGTCAGGGAAGCGTAGTCACAATAAACGAGCGTGAGGATTGCTATAATTGTGATTCCTTAAACGTTGATTGACTAGGGTAATGAATAACATTTTGATGTTATGTCATGGTCATGAGAGATGAATGTAAAGCGTTTAGATGCTATGAGCATAACGTTGTTGCGATGAACGATCGATCTTAGCATACAACGAACCAAGTATGGCTTTGACATTAGGAAAGAATAATGAACATGGGGTTCGGTGACGAGTAATGAATGAAAGTAATTAAAACCTTGGATGAAGGTTGAATAGAATTAAGAGGCAAATAACGTAAATGTTGAATACGTAAATGATCCTCGTGAATCGTATTCACGTTGAAGCGAAACGTTCTAAGTATACATTGGTTGTATGACTTAGACGTTGACGGGAGTAGTAAGTAAGATATGAATTATCAAGAAAGCCGTAGCGAATGGTAAAAAGATTAATGAAAGCCGAATGTGAGTCGGATGAGAATGTTAGAATGAAATGTAAGCGTTGAACACTTGAGCCAGCGTTAAGGTTAAGTGTATGCGAAATACTAAGCAGGTAGAACCTACACCCGTGTATGGTTTTGGCCGTAAGATAATAAAGATCAATGATTAAACACATGAATGGTGAAGAAAATTAAATTAAAGACAAGTATGCATATAACGTAAAAAGAAGCCCAGAGTTAATGTTTATAACTTGGATGGCGTTAAAGTCGAATGAATCGGACGTTGTAAGATAAGAATAAGGTAATGTAAAATGCTTACTTACAGCTATAAATGCGTAGAATGAATATTGAATGATCGTCTGAGTATACAAAAGATTGTATGACTTAGACGATAAAGAATGAATCCTGAGGTATGGCATTTAGTTGCCAGAAAGCCATAAGGAATAAGAAATTGACTTAACGAACATTATAGTTTAATAGTTCGGGTAAGTTAAGATGAATTTAGGTTCTAGTACAATCGTAACCTTTGATGGTTGACATATGGGAGCTGGGCTAAACAATTCCTTGAGGAAGCGAAGGTATATATAAAAGCGGCAATGATCTAACTCACTTTGTTATAGGCGGTGTAGATGAGATGGGAACTTGTTTGTTGGTTGTTTGTGGGAAACCACTCAGTACCATATGGACTACTAGCGAGAGACACGATGTGTCTTTGAGTCCTAGGAGAGTTATAAGAAGAAGATAAGAATGTAAATCATCAAAGATGATGAGCATATTAAGTAAAGACATCTCCAGTATGTCATGAAGCCGATTAGCAGGTAAAGGAAGTTGGTCGCGTAAACTTAGTTTATAAGAACGTGAACCTTAAGAAGTAAAGTTAAAATAAACCAATGCGTAAAGTCAAGTATATGACTAATTGGTACATGTGTTTATTTCCTTATGTGCTACATAGGAATTGGAATGAAGCGATTCGGCGTAAACTATATAAGTTGTAGGCGTGCGTAAAAACAAGTTTCTAACTTCATTCATATTTTAAATGAATGCTAGTTTCTAAAACTTCTCGGATGTTGAACTTGAGAAGTTACATCTATGTGCAAATGTGTGATATTTGTACAAGGTGTTAGAATATATGAGGCCTTGTGCCATGATGTGAACACTTGATGTTTTTATATGATATGAACTGTTACGTGATTGAAGCTGTTTCAATATGAGCATGTTACTGTTTATACATGAACCGATTTATTGTTAAGTTTGTGCTATTGATTCTAGCAGACAGAATGAATGTGTATGAAAGAGAGTAGAGAATGAAAGTATTTCAAAGGGAATGTAACTAATGTTTTAAAATGATAGGAATCGAGATTATTCCTATTATTCAAAATTTGCTTCATAACCTTTGTTCGGTTATTGAAGTCTTAAAGGAATGTTTAAATTCTTGAAGTTGTTTGTTCAACTATTATGACTTCTTTGAGCAATTGAATGCTCACACTTGCTTTAAATAAAAACATTTTTAGTGACGATGTTAGAAAGAACTTAAGGATCCGTAAAAGATCAAGTGATCGGTATCGGAAGAAGTGCCATTCATTATATGAATGAGCGTGAAGATCAAGCGAAGACTTGTAATATAGAATGATAGAATTAAACTATAGAATAGTTTAATGAATGATTTATGTATCCTTGGTGGCGGATAAAAGTCACTTGTACAAGATGTAAAGAATAATGTAATTATCATTATTTGGAATGAAAGAGAGTTTTAAGGTTTTAGAACACAGGATTTGAGGATGTATGTTGTTATATTTAGCTATATAATGATGTATGTTTGGAAGAAGATGGGATAAATGACGTCTGAAATCCGGATGTGAAAATAGACCGGATTTTGAGGCGTTCTACGAGTTGGTATCGAAAGGCGATAGGTTATAAATCTTAGGTATGAGTACCTAAGACTATAATCGTAGAGAGAGGATAAGAAGATCACCGTGATCATAGTAAATCGTAATAACTTGTGAAACATTAAGCGATGAATGATTTATAGCTAATGCTATGAATGAATGGTACTACTGAAGTAGTATGCGGAAGAAGAACTTCAGTTGAGTTGTAAAGGATAGTATCTGAATTAAAGAAAATTAAGTATTAAGTAAAGAGAAAGTTAGAAGTTGTAAGATTTCAATTGAGGACTCATGTGATAGGTTGAGTTGTATGAATCTTTGTATGGGCGAGAGGTTTTGCTTTGGTGTAACAACCACTCGATTTATTACGGTGATAATCATTGAAATTGGTGGCTATTATCAAGATGTATATGATGAGAAGGTGAATCTTTTCTCATGTATATACTTGATAGGTAGAGAATGATAAGGTAGGTGCGAGTTCTTGAAACTCATACTTATAGGTAAGTTAAATGACTCATAATTATATGGTATGTTTTTGAACTTCTCGGTGAATGGGCGCCTATAGTGCATGCAGGATAGTTCTTAAACTCATATTATTGTGGAAAGTTCTGAACTCATAATGTGTGGTAAGTTGATGGGTATACTAAGGTATATAGGAATGTTTAGGCTGAAATGAGTTATTTTTATAGAGACTTAGCATTGAAGGTGCTAGAGAAGATTAAGTATTATTGTCACAAGTAAGACAATGAAGGAAGATGGAGGATAAGATATTCCAAGTCATCTAGCTATGCTAGATTTGAAGTTTCTTGAATTAAATCTTTGAAGTGCGCGTTTTGGAAAATGAAAAAATTGGTTCAATTTTTGGAACCAATGGATTTTAAAGAACTATTCTTGATATGTCTATGCTAGTTGATTAAACTTAGACAAAAATTGATTTAAAATATCAAAATGAATTTTATATCATCGGTGCATTTGATGCAAAGATGGTAAAAGGATGGAGTTATTAATGCTGTTGAACCTAGTGTTGGAAGTGATCTTAGGATCAACAACCCGCTATGGTATGATGTATAATGATGAAGTCATAAAGCGGAGCGAAGTCCTCAACGTCTTGTGAAAAGTCTGCGGTATCATGGCGTCATGAAAGCGTTTTGATGTATTGCAAAAGAATTTAAAGAATTGGTCGATGTCGAGTGAGTTGACTAGGCGAATGTTTCAAGTTGATGTCAATTTATTGGTATGGTCTAAGCTACTTGATTTGGCTAAGAGCGAATGGTATGTCATGATTAAAAGAAAATCGAGCTTTCTTTGAAGAGCTATCTTAGAACCAAATTGTTTTGGTGCGGAATCCAATGATTAAGTCTGAGGTGAACATACCACAAAATGGGGTTATCGATAGGTTGATCACTACGTTATGGAAGAGGTAGTTTACCTTCTTTGTGATTGTAAACTTCTGAGTGTAAGAAAGGTTTACTGGTGAAAGAAATTTTTTAACCTAGTAAGAGTTCATGGTCGATTTGACCCCTCGGCAAAAAGAATGAAATGTTTTAAAGGAATCTTTATATTCCTATTTATTCCTTTCACTTCATGATTCTTGATAAGTTATGAAGGGTAGGGAATGTATGAAAGATAAGAACTTCTTTGAAGAGAAGTTGAGAAGAAGGTTAGCTAAAATTTTGAGGACAAAATTCTTTGAAGAAGGGAGAATGTGAGGACCCGGGTAAGGGTTTGGTTTTAAGAAATTAGAGGATGAAATTTTTTAAGGAGGAAAGATGTGACAACCCAAAAATCGGATTGTCGAAATTTAAGTTTAAAAATTAGTTATTAATAAAATGAATTTTATTAATACTATTATATGCTTATGTGTTTATTAATCGTTCTATAACCTAGAATGATTATTAATCGGGAGGATTACGGCTCTGAGCTAGGCGAGCAGTAAAATTTTCAAGATGAAAATGAAAATTTTAGGGAACAAAAATATTTACGGGAAAAAGGCGAAATAGGCACTTATTCACTGAAGCGAAACCTAAGGGTTAGGGTTTGAATAACCTAAGCCATTCAGGAGAGTTCGGTATGTCGAAATGACATTAAAATTCGAAAGATTTGATGATAATATATCGTGAAAAGTTAATTAAGTAGATAAAAGTTTTTCTCGAAAAAGCGATGCAAAAAATCGGACGAAATAAAAATGATGAAAATCTTGTTATGTACTTTTCACTCGTTTAACTACGTTAGGGGAAAAGCGTGAAGGAAAAGCGCTTGACACCAAAAAAGTGTTTTTAGTTTTTGAAAATCAAAGAATACGTAAAAGTTAATCGGTAAAGGAAAGATGAAATATCCAAAAATATTTGGATTAGAGAATCGTGATTTTTTAAAATTGTCGGATGAAACTTAGAAAAGAGCGAAGCCTGAAAGCTTCGAAGGAAAGCTTACGTAAGAGAGGTGGGGCGGCCACTTGGCCACCAAGTAAGGGTGGTGGCCAAGTAAACTTGGTGGCTAAGCCATGAATAGTAAGGAGGTTAGGGTGAAATGTCCAAAATGCCCCTAGCCTTGAAAATCTATAAATAAAAAGCTTAAGCTCATTTGTTTTGAGATTTTGAAAATCCTACTGACTTTGAGAGAGAGAGAGAGTTGAGATGGATGGGAGAAGAAAGAGAATGAGGAAAAGCTAGCTCCAAGTGCACTTTGTCAAAGCGGAAGGAGATTAAAGAAGAGCAGTAATCAAAACCTAGTTTCTTCTAATTTTCTTTAAGTTTAATATGTTCAAAAACATAACTTAATGAAGATAAGAAGTAGATGAAGTTAAGAATGAATTCATATGGTTGAAATCATGAGAAAATGAAAGAAATAAGAAATTAGAAATTTAGTTTATAAATTTCTTAAGGAAGTATAAGATTAAGTAAGGATTTTGAAGCGATCCAAGAATGAATCTTATGAATGAGTAGAGTCAAATAAGTAAGGAATGATGTTCTATAACATCAAATTCCAAGAAAAAGTAAAATCGTAATCAAAATATCGATTAAAAATGAAAGAACGAAAACGAAGAAGAACGAAGAACACGAAGAGCGTTGTTGATGGACAAATTTAAAACCATCGTAGGATAATTGTTGTTGATGGACAAGTTTAAAACCATCACGTATAAGTTAGTTGCTTATTGCTTGGTTAGGAATGTTAGAAAGCGTTCATGAAGAAACGGATTAAAAGCGAGCTATAACGAAGTTATGGCAAAAAATTTAAAAAAAGAAGAAGCGAGAATTAGAAAGTTAGTAAATGAACCCGAATGTGTAGGGGTTTCATAAGAATGTAAGAGAACATATAAAATGTGAGTCGTGGACTCAAGAATGAATGAGTTCCGAGTTAGGATGGCCAAATTACTGAGACGAGCGAGCGAAGAACGTTAATAACGTAAAATGAGCGAAGAAGCGAAGATTAAGCCAATTGAATGGCATGTTAAATGGATTAATAATGAAGTTACTATCATGAGGGTAATCGAAGTAAATAAGATAAGGAAGAAAATGGCTTTGGAACGACCTCGTTCCGAGTTATAACGAATAAGATATGAGATTTCAATGTCAGCGTCTCAAGCTTGTAAAAGACTTAGAAAAATTTTTCTAGGTTTCATGCTTGGCGCCATTGTGCAAGTCGTCGCCTCTGAAATGAGGGGCCTGACGTGAGCTCGGGCCATTAGCTCTTGCTAAAGTGGCGCGCATGCGAAAGAAAGGAAAAGAAGCGACGCATGTGCATGATCTGCGGTGCGAGAAAATACCGAAAAATGAGATTTTTATTGCTCGATTACTCTTGGGGATGTGAAAGAAAGAAATATGAACTTATAATTCAACTAATGTAACACTTAATTAAGTGTATTAAACCTTTGATGAAGGTTGAACAAAAAGATTAAATGAGATTACAAGATAAAGAATGTAGGCGGGTTCTGGAACCAATGTCCGGAAAAAGCCGTAGTCCTGATGAAACGAGCGTGAGGATTGCTATAATTGTGATTCCTTAAGCGTTGATTGACTAGGGTAATGAATAACATTTCAATGTTATGTCATGGTCATGAGAGATGAATGTAAAGCGTTTTAGGCGCTTTGTGAACGCATAGCGTTGTTGCGATGAACGATCGGTCTTAGCATACAACGAACCGTATGGCTTTGACATTAGGAAAGAATAATGAACATGGGGTTCGGTGGCGAGTAATGAATGAAAGTAATTAAAACCTTGGATGAAGGTTGAATAGAATTAAGAGGCAAGTAACGTAAAATGTTGAATACGTAAGCGATCCTCGTGAATCGTATTCACGTTGAGCGAAACGTTCTAAGTATACATTGGTTGTATGACTTAGGCGTTGGCGAGGAGTAGTAAGTAAGATATGAATTATCAAAAAAGCCAGTAGCGAGCGGTAAAAAGATTAATGAAAGCGAATGTGAGTCGGATGAGAATGTTAGAATGAAATGTAAGCGTTGAACACTTGAGCAAGCGTTAAAGGTTAAGTGTATGCAGAATACTAAGCGGGTAGAACCTACACCACGTGTATGGTTTGGCCAAGTAAGATAATAAAGATCAATGATTAAACTTGTGAATGGTGAAGAAGCTAAATTAAAGACAAGTGCATATAACGTAAAAAGAAGCCCAGAGTTAATGTTTATAACTTGGATGACGTTAAAGTCGAATGAATCGGACGTTGTAAGATAAGAATAAGGTAACGTAAAATGCTTAATGCTATAAATGCGTAGAATGAATATTGAATGATCGTCTTGAGTATACAAAAGATTGTATGACTTAGATGATAAAGAATGAATCTTGAGGTATGGCATTTAGTTGCCAGAAAGCCATAAGGAATAAGAAATTGACTTAACGAACATTATAGTTTAATAGTTCGGGTAAGTTAAGATGAATTTAGGTTCTAGTACAATCGTAACCTTTGATGGTTGACATATGGGAGCTGGGCTAAACAATTCCTTGAAAGAAGCGAAGGTATATACAAAAGCGGCAACCGATCTAACTCACTTTTATATGGGCGGTGTAGATGAGGCGGGAACTTGTTTGTTGGTTGTTTGTGGAAACCACTCGAGTACCATATGGACTACTAGCGGAGACACGATGTGTCTTTGAGTCCTAGGAGAGTTATAAGAAGAAGATAAGAATGTAAATCATCAAAGATGATGAGCATATTAAGTAAGACATCTCATTATGTCATGAAGCCGTTAACTTAGGTAAAGGAAGTTGGTCGCGTAAACTTAGTTTATAAGAACGTGAACCTTAAGAAGTAAAGTTAAAGTAAACCAATGTATAAGTCAAGTATATGACTAATTGGTACATGTGTTATTTCCTTATGTGCTACATAGGAATTGGAATGAAGCGATTCGAGCGTAAACTATAAGTTGTAGGTACGTGCGTAAAGGCAAGTTTCTAACTTCATTCATATTTTAAATGAATGCTAGTTTCTAAACTTCTCGGATGTTGAACTTGAGAAGTTACATACATATGCAAATGTGTGATATTTGTACAAGGTGTTAGAATATATGAGGCCTTGTGCCACAATGTGAACACTTGGTGTTTCTATGATATGAACTGTTACGTGATTGAATTGTTCAATATGAGTATGTTACATTTATACATGAACCATTATTGTTAAAGTCTGTCTTTATAGCTGATTCTAGCAGACGAATGTGTGTATGAAAGAGAGTAGAGAATGAAAGTATTTCAAAAGGAATGTAACTAATGTTTTAAAATGATAGGAATCGAGATTATTCCTATTATTCAAGCTGCTTCATAACCTTTGTTCGGTTATTGAAGTCTTAAAGGAATGTTTAAATTCTTGAAGTTGTTTGTTCAACTGCTATGACTTGCTGAGCAATTGAATGCTCACACTTTCTTTAAATAAAAACATTTTTAGCGAACGATGTTAGAAAGAACTTAAGGATCCCGTAAAGATCAAGCTGATCGGTATCCAGAAGAAGTGCCATTCATTAGATGAATGAGCGTGAAGATCAAGCGAAGACTTGTAATATAGAATGATAGAATTAAACTATAGAATAGTTTAATGAATGATTATGTATCCTTGGTGGCGGATAAAAGTCACTTGTACAAGATGTAAAGAATAATGTAATTATCATTATTTGGAATGAAAGAGGTTTTAAGATTTTAGAACCTGGGATTTGAAGATATATGTTGTTATATTTAGCTTTATAATGATGTATGTTTGGAAGAAGATGGGATCGTGACGTACAGAATCCGGATGTGAAAACTTTCCACGCAATTCATTAAGCGCAGCAGAAATAATAACAAGTAAAGTATTAGAATTTCCTAAATACACATATTTGAGGTGTTTAGGTATTGGATTTAGCTCAAGGGCAGGTGGCTCCTCCAATGATGGTTTCATTCTTGTTGCGGCTCTTTCCTCCATGTGCAACGATTCAAATGGTTCTTTAAATATGCTAACTCATGGAAAGGAGTCTAACATCTGCAAGTAACCCACAAATTCCGAATCATCCAACTCTTCATATCCCAATAATGTCATTTCTAATGGATCATTAGCCAAACTTTTACCCATGTCTTCACTGATTATCTGATTAATGATATCCAACATAAAACACTCTTCTTCATCCGTAGGGAATTTCATGGCCTTGAAAACATTGAACTTTACCTCTTGATCTTGGACCCTCATAGTTAGTTCACCTTTTTGTACATCGATGAGTGTCGTACCCGTAGCCAAAAACGATCTCCCTAGGATAATTGGGATGTTCTTATCTTCCTCAAAATCTAGAATTATGAAATCCATAGGGAATATAAATTTGTCAATCTTGACCAAGATGTCCTCCATAATGCCTCTCGAGTATGTGACCGACCTATTTGCTAACTACAATGAGATGTTTGTAGGCTTTAGAGTAGGTAGACCTAATTCTGTATACACTGATAATGACGTAAGGTTTACACTTGCTCCTAAATCACATAAACACTTGTTGAACACCGTGTTCCCAATTATGTATGGAATGGTAAAACTTCCTGGATCTTTCAACTTTGGTGGCAATTTTTGCAGTAAAACTGTACTACACTCCTCTGTTAATGCCACTGTTTCAAAATCTTACAACTTCTTTTTCCTAGACATAATACCTTTTATAAATTTCGCATAACTTGGCATCTGCTCTAGGGCTTCTGCAAAAGGGATATTAATATGAAGTTTCTTAAACACTTCCAAAATTTTTGCAAACTGCTTATCTAATTTTTGCTTTTGGACTCTCTGCTAAAATGGCGGTGGAGGATACACAACCGGCTTATCATCTAACTTTGTGTGCTCGATTTGCTTTTCCTCACCTTGTTTCTCCTCAACCACATTGTCATTTGGTTTAACTGAATTTTCAGCACTTTTCCCATCTACATGTTTTCCACTTCTCAACGTGATTGCCTGACACTGTTCGTTATTTCCCTTCGGATTTCTTTCAGTGTCACTTGGTAGAGTACCTTGTGGTCTGTTGTTTAATGCTAAGGTAATTTGTCCCATCTGATTTTCTAGATTCTTGATGGCTATCTCTTATGATTTCATGGCCATTGCTTGGTTTTTCATCGCTGCCTCATTGCTTGTTATGTACTTGGATAACAATTCCTCTAAATCTGATTTCCTCTCTTGATGTTGAGCTGGTTGTTGTTGATTCTGAAATCCCAGGGGATAAGATAGTCGTGGAGCTTGCTGATGCTGATTATTACTCCATGAAAAATTTGGGTGATTCCTATTCCCCTGATTTTATTTATTTTGGTACATATTTTGTGGAATCCTATTGTAGCTACCCACAAATTGCACTGACATTGGGTTGATTGCATATTGATCTGTAGGATGTTCACCTGCGCTCAATTCAAAAATAACTACAACTTTCTGAGTCTGTACCCTTGACAAAGCATCCAACTTCTTAGAGAGTGCTGAAATCTGCGCTGTTATTGCCGTCACTCCATCTAACTCTAACACTCCAACTGCCTTTGCCTGTGTCATTCTTGTCATGGGCCACTAGTAGTTGTTAGCTGCCATTGTCTCTATCAACTGATATGCCTCTTCATAACTTTTTGCCATAAATGCCCCACCCGAAGTTGCATGAATACTAGTCCTGAGATTTCTGTTCAACCCGTTGTAGAATGTGTTCATCTGCAGCCACTTAGGCAATCCATGATGCAGGAACTTTCTGAGCAATTCCTTGTATCTTTCCCATGCCTCATACAGTGATTCCCTATGCTGCTGTTCAAATATATTTATCTCATTCCTCATTTTTGCAGTTTTCGCTGGTTGGAAAAATTTTGCAAGAAATTTCTGAGCGAGGTCTTCCCATGTAGTTATTGATCCCAGTGGTAGAGAGTGTAACCAACTCTTCGCCTTGTCCCGTAAAGTGAATCGGAACAAGTGAAGCCTAACTGCATCATCCGACACCCCATTATACCTGAAAGTGTCACAAATCTCCAGAAAGCTGACTAATTGTTCGTTCGGATCATCATTTTCCAAACCCCTAAACTAGACCAAATTTTAAATCATCTTAATAGTCCCAGGCTTGATTTCAAATGTGTTCGTGGCTATAGCAGGCCTGGTGATACTCGACTGCAACTCGGTCACCTTGGGTGTAGCAAAGTCCCTCAATGTTTTCTGATCTTCGGCAGCCATTGCTTCTTCTTTATCAGAGTTTTCGAAGTCTTCTCTTGTTTCCTTGATCCACTTACTTAGCCTTTGAAACCGTTTCTCAATGTCGTCCTCAAAAGGAAGCAAGTCTGGATTTTTGGACCGCGTTTGCATAAACCAACTTCAAAAACCTGAAATAAGACAAACAAAACAAAAAAAAATGTTTAAGTAAAACTGGACTAATTAAACTGATATCGTAAAATATTAAAATCTATACTAATAATCCCTGGTAACAGCGCCAAAAACTTGTTGGGTAAAATCTAATTACGCACAACACGCAAGTATACGTGGTCAACAAGTAATATAATAGTAAGTAGAGTATCGTTGTGACACCCCCAAAATAGGTATACATCACCCATTTTGAGTCGTCAATAATATGGTACAGAAACAACTACAACTTTATTAATATAACATATAAACTGTAAGTTTAAATACAAATATTGTCATCTGGACAATATTCACACCCAAATAAGTCCTCAATACAATTATTGATACATTATTTTACAAAAATGGTGAGGACTACTAAAATGACTTTCTAGAACCTTCATTCCATACCTCGACTAGTACTCGCTACATTCTCGCCTCCTGAGAAGAAAAATGGAACAAAAAGGAAAAGGGTGAGCTCAACTAGGCCAGTAAAGAATATTATGATTAAGATAATATAGAACAAATTATCGTTAGTCCTCAACATGGGAAAAAATCTGATAAAATACAATAGACAACAAGTTTCAGATCAATATTCGCAGCGGAAATAATAATTCATAGAAGAGTTACGTAGAGAATGAAATCTACTATTATCTATGAATTTAAAAGTCCATCATCAATATTTTATCCCTGTAACATCAATCAATATTCATCTTGAATCAAATATTCATCTTTGCACTACAGGCCAAAGATGTTCATCAGTCGGTCATGTTCATCTCAACACCTATACATCTTTGCACTACGGGCCAAAGATATTCATAAGAAAATCAACCATCTTTGCACTACAAGCCAAAGATATTTAGTAATACCATCATTTAGGACTGAGGATGATGAAAAATATTTTAAAGAAAACGAATCTAGTGAAATAAAAGAACAAATATTAAGGATTCGTACTTTAAACAATTCGAGTTCAAAAATACTTCATTAATAATCATAGTGAAGTAAAATTCACGAATGATCAAAACATGGATACAATAATATTATTGAAATAATATGAATTATTGAAACAACAACAATATAAAATATCAAAGTAGCAATTATTGTATCAATAAAATAAAATATTGAACAGTAATTACTGTAACAATTATTGAGTAGTGCCTTCTTACGTAAGAATCAATATTTGGTACAATACCGTGTGCTGTTGTGTTTTAACCACCGGGTATTCCAACAGTATTAACGGTAACAACTACGCCGTTATTTAAAAACAACTTATATTTGTCGTTTTCTTCATCCAATCGCTTTTCATTATGGGGCCCACACAAATTCATGTGGTTGTATTTAATATTCCCAACAAAGTAGAATATTCCACGACCAAACGAATATTCCCAAGCAACAATGAATATTTTATAACCACTTGCTTATTTGAAATATTTGCGCATTTTACCCATAGCTAACCATATTAATCAAATCAACCCTTACTATTTCAAAATAATTAATAGAGGAAATTCAATTTCATTTATAATAAGTTGGGGTCTTACAATCGTTACCATAGAGAATTCAGTAAGAATTTAACCTTCACAATTACCAGCTTCCTATTAATCCCAATTTTATTAAACTATCCAAATTAATGATAAAAATTATAAATTCTCAACTATTAAAAATAATAAAATTGCAAAACAATCACAAATTGCAAAAATTGAATTTCTAAACAAATATAGGAGAATTAGGCTTACAACTTCACCTTATGTTTCACTCTGGTTATTATCCTTTGTTCCAGTTTAATTTACTATCTCAGTTTATTAATCAAGAACACGGCAGTAGAATTAGCCACCTCTCGATGCACTAACACCATATTAACTCAAATCCACAATTAAGATAGAATTAAGTTAAACACCTTAATTAACTAACTCACTATATCTCTATGTGAATTACAATCAAAGAAGGTTTAAGTTCAAGTTCTCTATTCGATTACATGTGATGTTAAACATATCTCTACCCTAACATTCATCAAGATTCTATTCATTCACAGAGTTCAAGAACACATGGTATATTAACTAAGTCTAGACTCGTACTTCCTCTCTCGAATCCATACAAGTCCACAAAGAATTGTTGATCAGGCAATTCATAAATTCAAACACGAATTAATATAGATAAACTGGATAATAACTTATTAAACTGAAAATCAAAGTTACATAACCATCGTTTCACTTAAAGATCCATCATAAGCCTAAAAAGTAATTTTGCTCATCATAAATGAAATAAACACTTAATAAATTAAAGATATCATCCTTTCAATTACAAATAAACTAAAGGAAAATAATAAATCCATAACCACCCTTTTCTTTAGCTTAGTTCGTATCTGATACGAAAAATCCTTCAAAATCTTCTCCCCAATGCTTGCTCTCAAAAATCTGTATTCTTGTTCTTTGTTAATCATCTTATGTATTGTGTCTTGTTGTTTGATGTTAATTATACGGTTACACACACATTTTGATTGCAATCCCATGCCATTTAGAGTCCCAAAGCATTCCAATCACTTAACCTCACATTCTAACAGTGTTTGAAACAACATAGGACTGCTATATTTTGGGACCCCCCCGCCCCGGCGGGGGTATTGGCTTGCAAAGTGCCCGCTCCGGCAGGCTTAGCTCTTGTAATTTGAGTTGAATACCCCCCGCCCCGGTGGGGGTGTAAGGCTTAAACATGCCCGCCCCGGCGGGTTAGTGTTCTGCTAGACGGTTAGTTTTACTTCTTTGCTTGCCACATTCTTGCCACAATTGCATCCTTTTATGCTCAAATGCAACACCACCAAACCTACACATCAAATAACAACAAACAAGTAAAATAAGATATAAATGCAAGGAATTAACACCGATTGAGCTTGAATTAGGAACCGATTCGCGGTTATAAAACCCACTTATCAAAATCCCCCAAACTTAAACCGTGCCAGTCCTCGAGCACAAAACAAAACAAATATGCTATACAATGAAATGCAATGACATGTAATGCATCTAATCTAAAATGCTTATAATTCCAACAGTGTCATAATATCAAAATTTTCCTCCGGCCTCATAGAAATCAAGCAACCACTACAACACTTCATATCAAAACCAATCGATAATTCCTTATTAATCCTCGAATCTTAAACCATTATCACTGGTATAGTGTGTGTGTGTGATCAACATCCGTGCTAACTAAAACAGATTCAAATTCAATACATAACCAATTTATTATAAGGAATCATACAAAGTAAACTCAAAAAGTTCAAACGCAGACGAGTTCCAACTAAAACTAAGCAATCACTACTATCAAGGGTTCACATAGGGTACTTATGCTTTATTTTTATTCATATACATATCCATGAGGGCTTATTGCACTTATTTCCCGTTTTATTATATTTTTTTCTCTCTTTTTTTTTGAAACATGATTGTGCAATGTCTCATTCCATTAGGCTAATAGTGCTACCCCTTAGCGAGCTTTCGACCAATGACTCCTAGACCATATAAGACCTTAGGGTACTAGGTATAGAGAAAATCCCCTCGGGCGTACTTGCTCAAGTAACAAAGTGCTCGAAACAAGACTAGCCACAAATTTATTTATTTTATTTTATTTTATTTTTATTTATCAATCTTATGTACCCCACATTTATCCCCCCAAACTTAGGTTTTGCCTAATTCTTCGTCTTCACCGCCTATCCTTGTCATTTTCTCATTTACACTAACATTATCCTTTAGACACCCTTTATGTATCAAATTAAACTAATTAGTCAACACATATGTTATTAGCGTGCTACCCTTTTTATATCAGTTTCAAACAAGAATAAGATCCAATTCATAACAGAAACTACATCAAGGTTCTAATAATCAGAACTATACTTGTCAACTTAACCTCAATCTCATCATTTGCCAAAATAACATGAACTACAACAACTGTTGGACATATACAACATTAACACAATATTTAACTAATTTTTTGTATATGTATGGTAACATAACATGAGTGCAATAATAAATAAAAAATATTTATGCAATAATAATTAAACACTATTTATGCTCCTAAGCTATTATGAAACAATATGATTACATGAATGCAACATTTAATAATCCTAAAACTAAAAATGAACTACTATATGCAATCCTAACTAATGAATGCAAACATGAAAACATGAAATTAAAACCCCCCAAACTTGAAAATTACAATGCCCTCATTGTATAAATATAGTAACAAAAATATGAGGACTTCCCTGTAATCACTTAACCCTGGGGTGGTGGAGTGTGTTCTTCTTCATCAGAGTCAGTTGGTGGAAATCGTGGCATTGGGGCTGGCTGTTGGTATGGGAATTGATCAGTAGGATTGAAGCTTTGGATCGTCGCATTAAATGAGGCGAATGATAGGTTCATGGCATCAAACATGTGGTCCTGCGTCACTGCGAGTTGCCACATCTCTCTACGTGCTATCTTATTTTGCTCATCCACTTGACGTTGAAAGTTGAGGAACTGAGGGCTAGATATAAATTTGGCATGTGGTTCCTCTGTTCCTTCCTCGCCCGTTGGTGCTGCCTCCTAGAATTCCTGATCATCCGAGCTGTCAGAAGCATCAACCGCATCCTCTAAAGTGGATGGAAATACAAAACCTAATCCTCTAGGATGTGACTCACCTCCAGGCCATACCACATATCGTTCAATCATTCTTGAATCCAATGTCTGAAGTGGCATTTGAGTGATTTCATCATCCGACCATCGAACTCCCGCTTGCCTACACAACCCACAAATGAGTGATGGGTGTGGCAGGCCGCCCAAGAATTGTCCTTGTAAGCACCGTCAGATTAAAAAACTGATTATTGCCCCGACGTCGATGATAAAATCTTGTACAATGGCATGCAAGAGCACTACCTTCAGCTTGGTCACGTCGGATGTGTGTGTGGATGGAAATAATTTGGCATAAAAGAATGCATACCATATCTTGCCATATCTGCTGAGCTCTTTGTTGTGAAAAACCGTGCCTCCTTTATGACCTTTAATCTATGTGGTACCCGGTTTTGTCATTTCCTTCATAATAACCTCATAATCCAGATCATGATCACGTAAATGAGCATACTGGCAATGTCTAGGCACCCTTAACTGATAGTATGTATTAATGGCATCGACACTAAATGTGACTAATCTTCCCCGCACAAACACGTTGAAAGGGGCCTTTTTCTCGGTGTTAGCATAAAATTCCTTGACCACACTTACAACGACGGCCTTGGGTTGCATCATTTCACCGTCGATGTGGTCCGATGCCAACCCCTGCTCCGGTGTGAGAGCTTTAGATACCATGTAGTTGTAATGGTCGGTGGCAGCGGCACATAAGAATTTACGTTGGTCGAAGGTTTGTGATGGGGGCGTGGTGCCAGAACTCTCTCCACGTTGCCTCTTTGATGTGGGTTTAGATGCCATTGAATTCAGGAAGCCTTAACAACAATATTCCCCCCCAAACTTCACTTACACAATTTGTCAAACACTTGGTGTGCACACTGTTTTATCCCCCCAAACTTGATGATTTTGCTTCTCATATGGTGATAGGAAAGGAGGAAATAGAAGACAAAGTGCTCACACTTAATTGTTATACACTTTCCTCAATAAGAACCCTAATTCATAGCTTTTGGAGTTGGAATTGAATGTATGGTTAAATTGGGTTGAGAGGCAATGAATTTATAGAGATGATGTTATGGTGCAAGGTTGTGGTATGAAGTGATGGGTTAGTTTAATGTAGTGGGATGATGGAGAAGATGGTGTATTAGTTTCCAAAACGTGGGTAGAGAGTGGAGCTTATGGATGGGAGTGGAAGTTTTATTTGAGGAAGAAGTGGAAGTAATGTATACTGATGTAACTACCGAAACAACTTGTTCATATGCAGGACCCCCACCCCGGCGGGGGGTACTATGCCTTATAGGCCCGTCCCGACGGGTATGCACACTGTCAACGAGATTGGGAGACCCCCATACGCGGGGGTAATATGCTCGTAAGGGCCCGCCCCGGTGGGCTAGTGTTTTGTAACTTGCCTTTGTTTTGCTTTTTTGTACTTCCTTAATTCAACTCTTAGCTCCTTAATGCTTCTATCAGCTCCTTATGAACCTATTCATTATGAAAACATAAGTATCATTATATTTTGCAAAATCAAAGCATGAGAGATTAGTTTATCTATAACAATACAACTAAATAACTACATAATGAAATTATTATATCCTAATTATTACTCTAAACTTTAATCTAACTAGCACACAGATAAAAATATGAAGAATAAAAAGACGATTGGGTTGCCTCCCAATTAGCGCTCGATTTTAAGTCGTTCAGCCTAACTACTCCCTGTTTATGGTACGTCAGATAATGTGATTGTGATGACATCCATGTTGGATTCACCACCCCAATAATGCTTCAGCCTTTGATCGTTGACCTTGAACGTTTCCAATGGATTCCTATTGTAGAGTTCAACGACGCCGTGTGAGAAAACTCTTTTAATGGTAAATGGACCCGACCATCGTGATTTTAACTTCCATGGGAACAACCTCAACCTTGAGTTGAACAGTAGTACTGATTGCCCAGCTTGAACGTTCTCTGTATGATTTTTTGGTCATGCCATTTCTTGACCTTTTCTTTGTATAACTTTGAGTTCTCGTAAGCTTGAAGTAGGAATTCATCGAGCTCATTTAGCTGAAGTAGCCTCTTTTCACCCACAACTGCTTGATCAAAGTTCAGTTTTTGAATAGCCCAATAGGCTTTGTGTTGTAACTCCACAGTTAGGTGACATGCTTTCCCATAGACCAATTGATATGGTGACATACCAATTGGTATTTTGTAAGCAGTTCGGTAGGCCCATAGTGCATCGTCCAACCTGAGAGACCAGTCTTTTCTATTCAGGTTCACCACCTTTTCCAAGATTCTTTTCACCTCCCTGTTTGAAACTTTAGCTTGCCCACTTGTTTGGGGATGATATGCCGTCGCCACCTTATGGTTGACCCCATACTTCACCAAGAGAGCTGTGAATAATCTGTTGCAGAAGTGACTTATAATAACCTAAGATTTTCTATATAAATCAATCAAAAATTTTGCGTATAAATTTATTTTTTATTTATTAAAATAAATATAGGGAATATGTGCCAAGATAGTGTGAATATATATGTATGTGATAAATAAAATATATTTATTACATGAATAATTACAAATAATTTTATTTTAGAATTGTTGATCATTATAAACTATATTCTTATAATAATTAATTGTATAGTAGAAATATTTTATTATTTATTTTCCATGAAAATATAATTATATATTATTTAAATAATAAAGAAAATGATTATTAGAATTATTATAATAATTAATTTATTTTATTATATGAATTTATACTAAATTAATTAAGTTAATTATTTTAACTTAATTAATAATGTTAAATATGGAAGATAAATCAGATATGGAATCCATACCCTAATTTTGGATTTTTATCAAGGAGTGAGAATAATAATATAATATTAGTTATATTTTGATTTTTCAGTGCTATAAATATGTACTGTATGTATAGACAAACAATGGTTGGTTAATTATAATATATCAGTAGAAAACCTAGTAGTACTATGATTTGAAACTCAAACCGGAGTTTATGATCGGTCAAAAATTGTGTAGACACTTGAAATTTTCTGCACAACTATTACTAACATTACAGGAGGGCAGAATCGCCTTTCAGAGATAACCCTGGAAGATAGTTCACATCCATTTCGGATACCATCGGAAGTTCGGTCTCCATTCCGGATACTACCGAAAGTTCAATCTCAACCCCGGACCACACACCGGGAGTATCAATCTCAACCCCGGACCACACACCGGGAGTATCAGTCTGAACCCCGTAACACATACCAGGAACATCATTTCCAACCTCGGAGATAACCCCGAGTTTCGTCCTTGGCGATAACCCCAAGGAATGCTGTTGCAGTTCCAGCGATAACCCTGGAAATGCTTGTTTCAAATACATGCGATCAGCTTCAATCAGACCTCCTGCTGAGGCACTCATACGGAAGACCCGGAGCTAACACCGGGCAGACAAGCATCCACAAGATGACATTGCAGAATTCAACACTTGCAGCATTCCAATCTCAGATATAACCCTAAGCAACATCTATTTTCAACTCAAGTCGGGGATAACCCCGATAAGGAGTCAAACGTCATCTTGCCACCTCAACACCTGTGCGTCATCTCGATACTTCAATACATGCATACATACAACTATGTTTTTTAAGAATCAGGATATCCAATCCCGAGTGACTATTACGCGTGACAGCACACCGGATAGAATTTGAAGCTTGAAGATAATGGGCATGGTCCCCTCTTATTGACTTCGTACAACCTCTATTCCATGTCATTGCATAACTCTCAACACAAGCAGTCCGAAGAAGGTCACGTATACCTCGTTCGGATGCTCAGATTGAAGTTCTGCAAGTTTGAACGGACATTACAGTCCACGAGTGCACGTACTTAGAGATGACAGGACCCACAGAACCCCGGGCAGCTCGGGCAGCCGCAGGTGCACCTGCGGCTAACAGTCTATAAATATAGAGCTTGGGGTCAGCCATTTGAAAGAAGAAAAGGCAAGGAAGCCCTGTCCAATTTGCTTTCTACACACCCCATATTGAGTGTTTGCTCTTTTTAAACACTTGTTAGCCCACATATAGTTATATATTTACCAGCGGGAGCTGAGTATTCATCCATATAGAGTCTTAGAAGTCTGCCTTGGCAGCCCACTGTAAGCCTTCTTACACTCTATAAAGCCTTTCTTTTCATATTGGCACACACTATTATACACATTGAGAGTCGTGTTGTGTGCGTATGCCCGGACTTCGGTCCGTGGTTTTCATTTCTGTCTGTATATATATACTTATATATATATGTATATATTTTTATATGGACTAACATTATCGAGTTATGTCTCGATTGAGCCTAAACTTCGGTCTGGAGCATTTATTGGCTTATATATATATATATATATATATATATATATATAAACTGTTGTCAGACACTGTCTAATGAGCCTAGACTTCGGTCTGGAGCATTTATTGGCTTATATATATATATATATATATTTATATATATATAAACTGTTGTCAGACTCTGTCTGATGAGCCTAGACTTCGGTCTGGAGCATTTAATTGCTTTTATATATATATATATATATATATATATATTCACTTATATATATAAACTATGGTCAGACTCTGTCTGATGAGCCTGGATTTTATATCCGGTGTGTTTATTTGCTTATATATATATATATACATATATATAATTGTTGTCGAACATATCCGATGAGCTTGGATTTCATATTCGGAGCATTTACTACTTTTATATATATATATATATATATTTATATTTCGTCCTTCCTGGAGTTCACTTCATGACAGTTGATAGCTTTTACAGCTTTATTTACATTCAAGTCCCGCCCTGAGTTTACTTCGTGGCGGTTGATCGCATTTAATACTTTATTTACATTTCTGATCCCCCATGAATTCATTTCGTGGTGGTTGATCATGTCCATATATATATATATATATATATATATACTGCTTATATATATATATATTTACATTTCCGATCCCCCATGGAGTTGCTTCGTGGTGGTTGATCCTGCACACACACACACACACACACACACACACACACACACATATATATATATATATATATATATATATATATATATATATATATATAACTGCTTACTGCTTTCCATACAAACTGCAGTATCATGTGAGCCTAGGAATCATGTGATCACAGATTCAGTCCACTGAATCTAGATTCGGTTCCCGTGATGGACATTCTTCAGCTGTAAGAAGCTTGTACATTATTTACAGTGTACAAATTTCCTTGGATGGCTGTCATGCCTATGAGGAGTTCGGCACTACTTTATATTATTTTCTCGTAGATGCTTCGCATGTCGAAAATAAAAGCAAACAAGCCGAATATTTAATAAAATGGAAGTATCAAAGACCTCAATTACTATTGAGCACAAGGTTTGAAAAACCTCTTTTACAAAACTTCATTGCTTTATCTTGGTTAAAACTAAATTTTTCTATAAATTCAAACCTTGTGTATATAGGTGAGAACGAGACCTCGCACTACTTTCAAATAATTGCACATTGATCCACACATACACACACACACACATTCATATAACAATTTCTTTGAGAAGTGGCGGTCACAGTGGCAACACGGATGTCGGGGGGTGCCTAACACCTTCCCCCCGCATAACCAAGCCCCCGAACCCATAATAAATCTCGATTTCACAGACCCGTTTAGCAGTGTCACATCACTGGGTCAATGTGCAAACCTTTTTGATTGCGTTGGTGCAACCATTAAAAACACCAACTGGCGACTCTTAAAGTCAAATCGTCGACATTACACATGTCGGACCTTTTTCACTTATTTTTTCAAACAAATCTCACATTAACATGAGAACACCAAAGATCAAGTAACGAAAAAGGGACAAATAAAAATCCCGACGTCGACAGGTGGCGACTCTGCTGGGGACTCCAGTAAGAGGGCTTAAGCCGCTATTAGAAGCTTTTCAAAATTGTTATATGCTTGTGTGTGAATGTTGCATTTACATTTATGATGAATGTGTACTAATGCATCTTACTTAATGCACTGCTAAATATCTATCTGTGATATTAATGCTTCACACATGTCATCATTTTGCATAAACGGTGAGACACATTGTATGTGAATGTATGTTGTGTGGTTCCTCCATCGAGGGCTATCCTATCGAGTGTTTGATTCTTTGGACTCGTGGGAAGACTAATTCCAACGAGGCTCGTGAAAGGCACCACCCAGATTCGCACCTGTTGAAAGACCAGATTAACTTCCCGTTAAGTAAATTGTGATGATCTGGGAACCTTCATGCCAAAAAGCCGCGAGAGTAACCCTAAGATAGGTCAACCTCTGATAATCCAAACGCGGAGGAAAGTCTCTTCATGCTTTCCATTTTTAATTACTTGTAAATGCATTTACTTGTAATTTCATTCCATGTTCATCCATATGTAATGGAAAATATGAAGAATATATGTGCATACATGACATGTTATCAATTAACAACCGGTTTTTGCAGGATCATATTCCTAAAACGGACACGTTTTTGATAACATTTACATTATCCCTAAGACTAAACTATATAAGTCTTTTGTAGGGAAGCAATTGGGCCTGTACCCGCTCAAAATCCAAAAAGGCCACAAGCCTACAACCAATCATGTCTTCTTCTGACCAGTCTAGTACTGTTTCCCAAGAAAAATTTGATGGATTGAGTAAACAAATCACAGACTTTGTGACACCCCCAAATCCGGGTATCTTCCAACCCGACAGATGGTGCTACATGGTACTACCATTCATACATTCATTCAATTGAAAAGTCTCAAAAGGACTAATATAATTTCTATATATCCAAAATAATATTACATTTCCTAGGTTCTTTATAACCCATTCGTTTGTTCTTGTCATAATATTCATTATATTACAGACATTCAACTATTCTATTATATAAGTAATCTAAGGGTTCGTCTTCGCCTTGCCCTTGTTGTTTGCCTGAGCCTTCTGTCCGCTCGATCATGGCTGTGTTTAAGAGTGAGCATGACTAGCTCAGCAAGTACTACAATTCTAATAAACAACATGCTTGAAATATAGAACTCATATATCTTCAGTAACTGAACAATAGTTACGAAGTACTATCGATAATTCAAAATAGCACTTCTTTTCATTCAAAATGTTTTCCAACAACAATATTTAGTAGAATATCAACTAAAGCTCAAGACTATGAGCAGTTCATAATTTCTTTTGAAAAGGATAACCCGTCACTAAGTCCGTAAGTCCGGCATAGCGTACGAGCACTTCTGGGTGATCAGCTCATAGTAATCTATGTTGATCAACACTACATTCATTAAACGTCTATACATTTAAGTTGTGGCAACCTCACGTGCCTGTCGTTAAACAACAAAAACCTTTTAGCATACTTGGTCTTCGATTGAAAACCATACTAATATAACTCGGTAAACATTAATCATGCTTGACAAAATCATAATATAAGTCTAGCCGAAAGAATTGGCTTTAGACTTCATCATTTAAAACTTCATGCGAAAGAATACATGAATTACACAACTTGTCCAGACTTAACTGGAACAAGTTACCTATTACACCAACTTATAGTCAAAGTCGATTTTGACTTATTTCACTAATGAATTACCAATTCACATGCTTATGACTTACTATGAACATAAGTCCATCAATCAATATTCTCATACTATATTCAACATACTAACATCATATGACAAACATATGACAAGTTCTTCATGATTCTATCAACTTATTAGAGTTCAAGTTGCTTATTCAACTTATTCGGCTTAAATTCATTCATTACTAACTTATTACATGTTCTTAAAAACAATCCCCCTTCTATATCAATCCTATAATAGAAGAGATAAATATAATAGGTATGAGTCTTACCCTTGAAGACTATTAGTTCACTTCACTTTGGAAAATCTAGCAAAGGTTGAAGTGTCTTATAAGTGCTTATGTGGCTTATTCTCTCTACCAAATAAGTTGCTTAATCTTGAGAGGAAATTGTTGGATGAAATAACAATCAACAAAAGAAATGAGGCTTGGTATTTATAGGCTACTCAAAGTGAGGGCATAATGAACTTTAAGCCATCCACCTTCTTTAATCCACCTCCTCAACTAACCTCCTCAACCTCCACCTCTTTACTATTCATTTCTTGTCTAGCACATCACTTGGTCACCACACAATTTGTTTGCCCATCAAGACTACCCACTTACACTTGGATTGCTCCATGGATCATGGCTTATCATTGGGCTTGCTAATTAATCTAGCTAATTCCTTATTGGGCTTTCATTACAAAAGTTTGGACTTATGATTTATCAAACACTTGGGCTTGAGTATCACATTCTATTGGACTCCTCCCATTAAGCTAATAATCCTCCAAGTCTATTACCTTTCATTAATAACTTAACATATATACACCACGTATAATTCTCGTATGCTAGCTCGTATATTAATTTGTAATATACGTTATTTCATTCTCCACTCTTAATAGTATAATACATCGTATTATACTAACGTTCATTACCTCGTATAATGCATACGCATCATACAATTACAACTTTCTTTCCTTAACGCTTAATAAACCTAACGTTCCCAAATTAAGTCCACATGTGAAATATTATGTTTTCCATACTTAGGTTATTATTACATAATCAATATCACCTTGATATTATAACGTTACGTATTTCTCGGAAGTCCAAAAATAATACCCAAGCAGAAATTGATGAATAGTGTTTTTCAAAAAATTTCTCGGAAAGCTTTTATTTTCGTTTTAGAAATTAAAACACTTTAATTCTCCCACATAGTTAAAATACTACGGCTTTGCGACGTTTATAGGTTATAGAACGACATTCATCTTATCAACACAGAATAATAATAAATAATATTATTTTATTCATTATTAAAAGTATTTACAAAGGTTCAATTTTCCGGGGTGTTACACTCTCTCCCCCTTATAAGGATTCTGTCCCCAGAATCTCGCAAAAAAAAATTACACAAATAATTGAGGGGAATTCTTTTTCATCGTTTCTTCGAACTCCCACGTTGCTTCTTCAGTATTGTGGTTCTTCCATATCACCTTTACCGAAGGTATAACTTTATTCCACAGAACTTGTTCTTTTCTATCGATAATTTGAATCGGCGTTTCCTCGTATGATAAGTCCTTCTCGATATGAATAGGTTCATATTCTATCACGTGCTTATAATCTGGCTTATAAGGACGCAATACCGATACGTGAAATACATTATGTATTCGTTCTAGGTCTGGAGGTAATGCTATCATATATGCTACCTCACCCACCCATTTTAATACCTCAAAAGGTCCTATAAACCTCGGACTTAACTTTCCCTTCTTTCCAAAACGTATCTTTCCTTTCCAGGGAGATACTTTTAAGAATACATACGAACCTACTTCAAACTCTCGATTCTCTCTATGCGGATCCATAAACTTCTTCTGTCTGACTTGAGCTGCTAGAAGACGCATTTGTATCTTCTTGACAGTATCCGCTGTCTGTTGCACCAATTCTGGTCCCAACATTCGGCGTTCTCCTACCTCATCCCAATATAGTGGCGTTCTACATTTCCTCCCATACAAAGCTTTGTAAGGCGGCATACCTATGCTTGCATGATAACTATTGTTATACGCAAACTCCACTAATGGTAGATGATCATCCCAACTACCCTTGAAATCCATGACGCAAGATCATGATCTGACACAATCGATACTGGTGCTCCATGTCCAGAAATTATTTCCTTAATATAAAGTCTAGCTAATTGGTCTAAGTTATACTTGACCCTAATTGGCAAAAAGTGAGCCGACTTCGTCAACCGGTCCACTATTACCCAAATCGCATCATATCCTTTGGTTGTAGTCGGAAGTCCCACCACAAAATCCATAGTGATATTCTCCCACTTCCACTCCGGAATTTCCAATAACTGTAGTAAGCCACTTAGTCATTGATGTTCAGCCTTAACTCTTCGACAAGTCAAGCACCTACTCACATACTCGGCGATATCTCTCTTCATGTTCGGCCCCCAGAAACTCTGTCGAAGATCTTGATACATCTTAGTGCTACCAGGATGAATCAAAAATCTCGAACTATGTGCCTCTTGTAGAACCTGCTCCTTTAATTCCATCTCACTCGGAACCCAAATTCTTCCTTCAAATCTCAATAACCCCTCGTTATCAAGACTGTACTTAGTCTCTTTTTCATTGTTTAACCGCTCCTTTATTCGATCACACTCCTCAGTTCTGAGCTGTACCTCCTTGACACTCTCTCTACGATGGTCGATTAAATCTCTATCGTAAAAAGCATTTGTCCTACTTCACTCGGTAGCTTCACTTCCAACTCCATCCTAGACATCTCTGTTATTAACTCAGTTTGGGCCGTTAACAAAGACAACTTTTCCCAACCCTTCCTACTTAAGGCGTTGACAACTACATTGGCTTTTCCAGGGTGATATAAGATTTCACAGTCGTAATCCTTTATCAACTTCAGCCACCTCCTCTGCCTCATATTCAACTCCTTCTATTTGAAGATATATTTTAGACTCTTGTGGTCCGTGTATATCTCACATTTTTCTCCATAAAGATAATGTCTCCATATCTTTAGAGCAAAAACTACTGCAGCTAGTTCCAGATCATGAGTAGGGTAAACTTTCTCATAATCCTTCAACTGCCTAGATGCATATGCAATGACCTTGCCATGCTGCATGAGCACGCAACCCTCCTCTATGCGAAGCATCGCTATAAACTATAAAATTTCCTGTGTCATTGGGCAATGACAAAATAGGCGCTTCACTCAACCTTTTCTTTAGTTCTTGGAAACTGTCCTCACACTTGTCAGTCCAAGCGTATTTCATCGTCTTCCTCATCAAGTTAGTCAACAAAGTAGTTATCTTCGAAAAATCCTGGATAAATCTTCGATAGTAACCCGTTAACCTTAGGAAACTCCGTACCTCAGTCGGCATTTTCGGTTGTTCCCAATTCATCACGGCTTCCACCTTCGCTGGATCTACTGAAATCCCCTCATTGTCAATGACATGACCTAAAAATTGTACCTTCTCCAACCAAAATTCAAACTTAGTGAATTTCACATACAACTTCTCCTTGCTAAGTGTCTCCAACACTAATCTTAGGTGTTCAACATGATCTTCTGGCATCTTAAAATAGACTAGAATATTATCTATAAACATCACAATGAACTTGTCCAAATATTGTTTGAACACTTTGTTCATCATATCCATAAATGCAGCTCGTGCATTTGTCAACCCAAACGACATCACCAGGAACTCGTAATGACCATAACGAGTCATAAATGCTGTCTTTGGTACATCCTCCTTCCTAACCTTCAACTGGTGATACCCCCTTCTTAAATCTATTTTAGAAAAATACTTAGCCCCTTTCAACTGATCAAAAAGATCATCGATCTTGGGCAATGGGTATTTATTCTTTTTCGTTAACATGTTCAACTCTCGGTAGTCGATACACAGTCTTAACGATCCGTCCTTCTTCTTGACAAACAATATCGGTGCTCCCCATGGCGAAACACTCGGTTGAATGTACTTTTGATCCAACAGTTCTTGCAACTGCACCATCAACTCCTTCATCTCCACCGGCGTCATACGATAAGGTGCCCTGGAAACTGGTGCCGCTCCTGGCATGATGTCTATCACAAACTCTGTCTCCTAATCCGGGGGAAGACCCGACAATTCACTTGGAAATACATCAGCAAATTCTATCACTATAGGTATTTGTTCCATGGTTGCTACCACTCTCTGGGTATCTACAACATAACACAGATAGCCTACGCATCCCTTCCTCAATAATTTCTTAGTTTGTGTCATAGTTAGACAACACGAACGTCCCGGCGATCTATTCCCGTAAAATACTACCTGAGGTTGTTCTAACGTCTTAATATTCACACATTTCTTTTGACAATATATAATTGCCCCATGGTTAACTAACCAATCCATTCCGAGAATTACGTTAAATTCTCCTAACTTTATCGGTAACAAATCTACCGATAATTTACAACCCCGTATGTCTACACAACAACTCTTATGAACATCTTCAACAGGAATTACCTCTTCGTTTGTTACCTTATTATTTAAAGGTATAGGCAACTTTTTGGGAAGTAATCCTTATCGTCTAGCAAAATCGCATGCTATAAACAAACAAGTAGCACCCGAATCAAACAGCACGTAAGCATTTATGTCGTTGATCGGAATAATACCTACGATAATGTCCCCCGATGCAACTGTATCTTGGACTGTCATGTTAAAGGTATGACCCATCGACCTACCCAGTTACGTTGGTCCACTAATAGCTCACTTATCACTATTAGCGCCCCGATTCCTTTCCGTCCCCTTCTTTGGGTAGTTCTTTGCCATGTGGTCGGTTGACCCACACATAAAGCATCTGTGATTCTTCTTCGGACTAGGACAGTTAGGTGCAATGTGCCCCTCCTATCCACAATTTTAACAGACGGCCTTCCCTTTGAGACAGACTCCTAAGTGAGTCTTCCCACAGGTCTTGCAGGCCTCCATTCTTCTCTTCGGGTCTCCTTGCTTCACTCCGGTATTCCCAGAGCTAAATACCTTCCTCTTCTGACCCTCACCACTACCACTGGCTCCCTCGATCTTTACTATCCCGTCTACTTTAACCTTGCTCTTCTTGTCCTTGTGGTATTGACTTAGAGCTTCACTACCACCCTCGACGATTATCGCCTTCTCTAAAACGGTTCCAAAAGAAGTACTTTGGAACACTGATATGCGGTTATAGAGCCAGGGTTTCAAGCCCTGCTCGAACTGTCGCGCCTTCCTCACCTCAGTATCCACTTGGTGTGGAGCGAATCTTGCCAGTTCATTAAACTTGGTGGCGTATTGGGGAACCGTCATGTTCCCTTGTTTCAACTCCAAAAACCGCATCTCCATCCTTCCCTACATGCTCGTGGGAAAATAGTTCTCGAAGAATATCTTTTTGAACCTCTCCCATGTCAGATTCGTTATCCCGACCCTAGCTTGATTGGCTTCTCACCAAAAGTTTGCCTCTCCCTTCATCATATAGGTCGCAAAGGCAACCTTTTGGGCCTCGTCAACATTTGCTATCACAAATGCCTTCTCTATTTCCTTAACCCACGTTTAGGCTTCAATAAGATCTGTAGTTCCTTTGAACTCCGGCGGACCCACGCTCTTGAAATCCTTAAAGGTAGTAGCTCGTGCTACTCCTGGATTTACGGGGATATTTGCCCCTGTTCTATTAAATGCGGCTGTTAACAGGTTAACAAACTCCTGCATCGGATGAACCAGACCTCCCTTCGATTGATTCACGTTAGCACCTTGCTTACGTTGTACTCTTCTCGGCGGCATTTTGCTGATACAGTAAACACATTTCGTTATTATTCCTTTCTTTATTAGTTATTATTCGATATTAAACAATAACTCCAACATCCATTACTCATTGCTTTCCATTTGGCTTATATTCAATCTTCGCAGTATAATACTACATCGATTACATACACAGCCTGAGCTGATTATATTACTTTCCCGCTATCGCTTTCCAAAAATTGGGATTTACAAAAGACTACCCTTTACTATACAAAAAGGGCTTTACATCACTACTAATTGCAAAATATTTACATACTGAAACTACTCTAGATACTACTAGTCTACATTTGCCTCAAGGCATTCTCAAAATCTGCCTTGGCAAGACCGGCAATAATATCATGGCTGATAGTACGCCGCGTCTGCCCCACCTCTACAGGATAACCAGCTACCTGCTGCTGGAAATCTGTGTGAAAACTCCTATAGATATAAGACATTCTCCCTATCTTCTGCACCTTGGTCTTTTTCTCCTCCTTGAGCTCAAAGACCTCATGCTTTAACTCATGGACTTTGTCCTTAGCCAAAATCCTCTCGGCATGTTCTTGCTCCCACATGGACTCGACATCAGTCTTGTCCTCTATAACCATTTGGAGCTCTGCTTTCAGCTCCTTGACCTCCTGACAGTAATGGATATTTCTATCCAACACTGATATAAATAGAGACATCATTGACCCTCCAGGAGCTATCTCCACTGCTATAGCTACCGTATTAAAGGACACTGTCTTTACTTCCTCTTCTATCATCCCATCGAATACTGACATATAGTCATCATCATCTGAGTCTCCAGACTCAATAACTACCACCTCTAGATCTGCTGCTATGGGGTTCGGTAAAACTTCTATTTGGTTCACCGACTCTTCACTAATGGCCTGACCATCTCCAAACATTCTGTTTACTCCTGACATCTACACAAAATAATTAAGTTGATTAGTACATGTTAGTAGAATAATAAAAACACATAACATAATCATAATGCATTTTTATAAGGTTATTTTCTTCTTATACTTCTTTGACATCTCTTAAGGTTATGACTTAAGGTTTTTAATCCCCCCTTAAGTTTTATAACCTAATGCTTTGATACCAACCTGTGACACCCCCAAATCTGGGTATCTTCCAACCCGATAGATGGTGCTACACGGTACTACCATTCATACATTCATTCAATTGAAAAGTCTCAAAAGGACTAATATAACTTCTATATATCCAAAATAATATTACATTTCCCAAGTTCTTTATAACCCATTAGTTTGTTCTTGTCATAATATTCATTATATTACAGACATTCAACTATTTTATTACATAAGTAATCTAAGGGTTCGTCTTCGCCTTGCCCTTGTCTTTTCCTGAGCCTTCTGTCCGCTCGATCTTGGCTGTGTTCATATGGTTCAAGCAAGAGTGAGCATGACTAGCTCAGCAAGTACTACAATTCTAATAAAAATAGCACTTCATTTCATTCAAAACGTTTTCCAACAACAATATTCAGTAGAATATCAACTAAAGCTCAAGACTATGAGCATTTCATAATTTTTTTTTGAAAAGGACAACCCAACACTAAGTCCGTAAGTCCGGCATAGCTTACGAGCACTCCTGGGTGATCAGCCCATAATACTTTATGTTGATCAACACTACATTCATTAAACGTGTATACGTTTAAGTTGTGGCAACCTCACGTGCCTGTCGTTAAACGATAAAAACATTTTAGCATACTTGGTCTTCGATTGAAAACCATACCAATATAACTCGGTAAACATTAATCATGCTTGACAAAATCATAATATACGTCTAGCCAAAAGAATTGGCTTTAGACTTCATCGTTTAAAACTTCATGCGAAAGAATACATGAATTACATAGCTTGTCCAGACTGAACTGGAACAAGGGTTATAATAATTTCCTTCAGCGTCTGCTTACTGATTATCACACGTACACTTTAGGTCTCTAAGTTTCTACAATACATGATCACATAACGTACCACATTAGGTCATATATAATCAAGTATGTATACTATTATATCTGACCCTTCATCTCAATATACATCCCGACTTAGATCTGCTATTATGGTTTTCCGACTTTTCGTTACATCATTCACATTACGTTTACTTTCAATAGATTATTAACCTTAATCATCATTTATAAGGTTTACAAGTACCTTACAATTCCTTATTAAGATCCTCAGTTAATTGCTACTAGTTTACTATTCATGTTATATAAGTAAACATTCTTTACTGTCAAATTCCTAGGGTTGGCCATTGTATTTCACCCATTACTCTTCAAGTCGTCTTTGCTGTATGAGTTAACAGATAGAAGACAGACCAGGACTCGTATGCTGCAAGCTGAGTCCTTACTCTTTAGGTCATGGCAGTGCGAGTTAGCGAGTGTGCTCGGAACCAGACTGCAGGTCTTCTTGGCGCCACTCATTTGGCCTTGGGTTGGCCACATGCATAACTCATGCCTCAAACAGTTTGCAAAACTTGAAAATTTTACTAAACTTCCGGACGCATAACTTCTTCGTTATAAGTCCGAATTGGCTCGTTCAAAAGCCTATGGTTAACAAATTACATCCTCTATACGTTCATGCAAGAATTTTATCTATTTGACTTTGTTTGCTAAAATTTCACCTATTAGTTCATTTTTAACGAAAACGATAAACGTTCGTGAACGTTCAACGCTCGTTTCTTCATTCTAAGTCGGAATTCGGTCATTCTCGAGTTCGCAACTCTATAATGCCAAATATGACTTGTCTCCATCGAAAACCAACGTTTCTGACTTCAAACACAAAATACGACTTCCATTCCGAGAATTTCACGAATTCGACGATAATCGTCCAATCGTGTGAATTCCGGTAAAACATCATTCCTAATGATTCTAAATGGATTTTAATCAACATATGAACATCACAAGTTACCTATTACACCAACTTATAGTCAAAGTGGATTTTGACTTATTCTCATAAGTCAATGACTTATTTAACTAATGAATTACCAATTCACATGCTTATGACTTACTATGAACATAAGTCCATCAATCAATATTCTCATACTATATTCAACATACTAACATCATATGACAAACATATGACAAGTTCTTCATGATTCTATCAACTTATTAGAGTTCAAGTTACTTATTCAAATTATTCGGCTTAAATTCATTCATTACTAACTTATTACATGTTCTTAACAACAATCCCCCTTCTCTATCAATCCTATCATAGAAGAGATAAAGATAATAGGTATGAGTCTTACCCTTGAAGACTATTACTTCACTTCACTTTGGAAAATCTAGCAAAGGTTGAAGTGTCTTATAAGTGCTTATGTGGCTTATTCTCTCTACCAAATAAGTTTCTTAATCTTGAGAGGAAATTGTTGGATGAAATAACAACCAACAAAAGAAATGAGGCTTAGTATTTATAGGCTACTCAAAGTGAGGGCATAATGGACTTTAAGCTATCCACCTCCTTTAATCCACCTCCTCAACTAACCTCCTCAACCTCCACCTCCTTACTATTCATTTCTTGTCTAGCACATCACTTGGTCACCACACAATTTGTTTGCCCATCAAGACTACCCACTTACACTTGGATTGCTCCATGGATCATGGCTTATCATTTGGCTTGCTAATTAATCTAGCTAATTCCTTATTGGGCTTTCATTACAAAAGTTTGGACTTATAATTTATCAAACACTTGGGCTTGAGTATTACATTCTATTGGACTCCTCCCATTAGGCTAATAATCCTACAAGTCCATTACCTTTCATTAATAACTTAACATATATGCACCACGTATAATTCTCGTATGCTAGCTCGTATATTAATTTGTAATATACGTTATTTCATTCTCTATTCTTAATAGTATAATACATTGTATTATACTTACGTTCATTACCTCGTATAATGCATACACATCATCTGATTACAACATTCTTTCCTTAACGCTTAATAAACCTAACGTTCCCAAATTAAATCTGCATGCGAAATATTATATTTTCCATACTTAGGTTATTTTTACATAATCAATATCACCTTGATATTATAACGTTACGTATTTCTCGGAAGTTCAAAAATAATTCCCGAGTAGAAATCGATCAATAGTGTTTTTCAAAAAATTTCTTGGAAAGCTTTTATTTTCGTTTTAGAAATTCAAACACTTTAATTCTCCCACGTAGTTAAAATACTACGGCTTTTCGACGTTTCTAGGTTATAGAACGACATTCATCTTATCAACACAGAATAATAATAAATAATATTATTTTATTCATTATTAAAAGTATTTACAAAGGTTCAATTTTTCGGGGCGTTACAGACTTGGTTGTTCTTCTCAAAGAGCTGCATCAGTCTACTCAGGGTACAAAGATACTTACATATACAGAATCCTCTACACAAGGAGGAGCCCAAGGTTTGGAAAAAACAATTCCAGAATCTCAGTTCGATACGACCAACAAAGACCCTGAAAACACCCATCTCAAAGGAGATCTAGACACCGGTTACATCAGGAAGAAGGTCCTCCAAATGGAGGAAACTATCTGCATTCTCAAAGGGATTGGAATACATGGAAGTGTTTCATATGCAGACCTTTGCATATTTCCTAGTGTTCATTATCCAGAGAAATTCAAAACCCCTGATTTTGAAAAATATGATGGGTTAGGGGATCCTTATACACATTTAAAAGTGTTCATTGGAGAACTTGGATCTTATGCAGAAGATGAGAAGCTCAGAATGCAGCTGTTCCAAAAGAGTCTAACTGGTGAAGACCGTTTGTGGTATACCAGATTAGATAATTGAAAGATCCATAGTTGGGAAGAACTAGCTCACGCCTTCCTCACTAAATACACTTTTTAATCTCAGATGGCTCCTGATCGGTATCAAATTACTAAGGTCAAGAAACAGTCTAATGAGTCATTCAGAGAGTATGCTCAAAGGTGGAGGCGCCTGGCTGCTCAAGTTATTCCTTCCATGACAGAATCAAAAATGGTTATGACTTTTATAGATGTACATGAAGCTCCTTTCTATGAAAGAGTTGTAGCTAGTATTGGCAAACCATTCTCTGAAATGATCAAACACGGAGAAATGGTTGAGTTGGGATTGAAGTCTCGGAAGATTCAAGACCTAGCCGCTCTCAAAGCAGTTGCTGAACACATCCAGTCCGGATCTTATGGAAACAACCCCCGGAGGGTCCATAAAAAGAAAGATGAAGATGTTTCCTTGATACTACAAGGACAAAAAGGCAATCAAAACATGCCTATACAGAGGAGAAACTACTCCCCTTTCCAAGCACAGTCTTCAAACCCTCCACTGCCTAAAAGTGGAGAAGTAAAGCGACCTCGAATGTTCACACCTTTAAGGGACTCGCTCAAGAATATCCTTGTTCTTCTGACCACTCAGAAGAAAATCACACGTCTTCTTCCACCAGCTAACCACAATGGGAAGGGTTTTAATGATACTCGAAAGTGTGCTTATCATGCCGGAGCACCTTGACATGATACTCAAGATTGTTGGGCCTTGAAACACAAGATCCAAGACTTGATAGACAATGGTGAGATTGTAGTCACCAAAACAGATCAACCTCATGTGTAAGACAACCCTCTTCCTCAACATAAAGAAGAAGAGGTCAACATGATCAGTTGGAGCACTGGATAGAATTCCAGTCTTAATGGCGAAACATCCCAACCCATCAAAGACGGTGTTGAAAAATGGGATTACGCAAAGTTCCAGTTTACTATGGAACGAAAGATGAAAGCTCCTTGCAAACAAGTTGAGCAATTGGCAAAACTGGTGACCCATTAGCATCAAGTCACACGCCAATTAATCAAGCAGGAGCATTCCCATCTCCTTCCATTTGTTATAAAGGCTCAACCCTCACCTTCAGAAAGCAAAGCTATGGAGGATAAGGTTGCAAAACGAGCAAATGCTAAAGCCCATCGGGATTTTGCGAACCAGAGGGAGTTCACCTATCTAGGCCAACCTATGGAGGAAATATTTCAAATGCTGATCAATGAAGGAAGAATTACATCCCTTCTGCCTCCAATCAATCCCTGTGTAGGACGGTTTAACCCTGATGGAGTGTGTCAGTATCATTCCTATTCTCGCAGTCACAACACAGACGAATGCTGGGAACTCCGCTATCTTATTCAAAATCTCATTAATAGCGGTATCCTGCAGCTAGAAGACGATAATACCGTACAACTTGAGAGCGGGATTACATGGAAGGGATCAGTAGCAATTATATCCGATGAAGATGATGAGACTGTCAAAACATTTCCCAATCAAACAATTCAACTCAAAGGAGCTGACAATCCTTTGAAAGTGGTCGCGCCCGAGCCAATTTCGTTACATTGCAGACCACAATATCATGTTGTCAGCTTACACAAAGTTCCATGGAATTATGGAGAAGCTGAAGGATCCACGTCTCATACTACTGCTACAGTGTCGAAGGATAATCCACTGTATCTTCCTCAAAAGGTTATCAAGCCTACCCTTAAAGCAAAGGGGAAGATTCCTATGGAGAAGATTGAAAAATTCCTTCGCACTATGGGCCATAATGAAGCCAAGGTGGTTCTAAGCTTAAGAGAAGCTCCACATTAGATATCAATTCTGGACTTGGTTTTCTCTTCCGAGGAACACCGGAAGATTTTACTCAAGGTTTTGGAAGAAGCCTACTTACCAAAATCAGTGGATGTGGAAAAATTTCAACATATGGTTGATCACATTTTCAACAACAATGTGATATCCTTCACTGATGACGATATACCTCTCGAAGGGACCGGCCATTGCAAACCACTGCACATCACAGTGTTGTCCTTCGGGTATATGTTAGCTGGAGTTTTGATAGATGGATGTTCATCTCTGAATATATGTCCTTATGCCACCTTGGTGAAGATGAATGTCAATCTCAAGCGGATCCAAGGTAGCCATACGGTGATCAAAGCTTTTGATGGATCCCGACAAAATTCCGTCGAAAAGATTGAGCTGCCAATTGAGATTTGTCTAAATACATTCAATGTATCCTTCCACGTCCTCAAAATAGACTCAGGATACAACCTGCTATTGGGGAGACCATGGATACACATGGCTGGAGTTGTTCCATCCACATTACATCAACAAATCAAATACATTATCAACAATAGTCTAGTCACTGTCAATGCTGAGCTGGAGTATCCTGAACAAGGAGATCTGCCAATCATCAGTTTCAACTTCGAAGTTGAGCCGACCAATTTTCATACTTTGGAAGTGAGTAACACTCAATATCAACCTATTGGAGCACCACTTCCCGTACCCAAGATTTCTGCCGAGGTTATATCGGCTACACAAGAAATGATGTCATTGGGTCATCAGCCTGGACAAGGGCTTGGAAAAAATTAACAGGGTATTAAGCACCCTATTCAAGTGTCGAAATCAACTGGGATAGCGGACTAGGCTATTCGCGCTTTCCATCATAGGAATCTGCGACAAACATAAAGGTAGATTCCTCAAACTTCTGCCACACGGCGATGTTTTCCATCTGTACCTCATGAGCTGATACAATCTCCAGTCAAGGTGCCAGCACATGTTATAACTATGCTATTTCCCAAACTAGTACCATTCAAAGCCAAAGAGGTGCTAATTCCTGATCCCAAAGCGGAAGAAAGGGAGCGGAAATGCAAACATGACATCGCTTTGATGATGTCCGGCATATACATCATTGTTCATGATGAACATACAAACTGATATACCCTATACGATGATTGCCCATATATCATGGTTATCATTCGTGAGAAGGAGGGCAATGACATCCCCTGTATCACTGCAGTCCATCAGGACTTTGCCCTCAACAATTGGAGCAGCACTCCATGCATTGGTCGATGAGGGTAAAACATGCAGAAAATCCCTCTGCCATGTAGATAACTCTAATTGCTTACTTTTCTATATAGTATTAGCAGTTATTTTATCAGTACATGCTAACACTTTGTATGATTAAACAGTTTCATATATTAAGTAAAAGCATCTTTTTATTTCAGGACTCTGAATTTAGATGTGCCTGTACTTGCTGGTGATCTGCCTTCTCTCCACAAGGGATGTAACTTTGATGCAAAGTTGGACTCAGACTTGATGGACATACAAGAGGACATTGAGATACCTCAGGAGATTAAGGAATGGGTCGCAGATAAGCCTAAACCCAAACTTGACCAAACCACTCTTTTCAATCTTGGAACCTTAGAAAACCCTAAGCTAATACAGATAGGTTTAGACCTCACTCCAAACCAACGAAATGACATGGTTGTGCTATTAACCCAATTCCAGGATGTGTTTTCATGGTCTCATGAAGACATGGTGGGTTTGTCCACTGACATTGTTCTTCATCGCCTTCCCATTAAAGAAGGATTCAAGCCAGTTAGGAAGAAGCTCAGGAGATTAAAACCTGAGTGGAGTTTAAAAGTCAAAGAAGAAATTGTGAAACAATTCCAAGCTGGCATCATCATGGTGTCTACATATCCGGAGTGGATATCCAACATTGTTCCCGTGCCTAAACCTAGAGGAAAGGTGCGAGTTTGCATGGATATCGGGATTTGAACAAAGTTTGCCTGAAAGATAGCTTTCCCGTGCCCTTTATCCACATTCTCATTGACAATACTGCTCAGTATGGCATGTACTCCTTTGCGGATTGCTTCGCAGGGTACCATCAAATTATGGTTGCTGAGGAAGATCATGAGAAAACTGCTTTCATCACGCCTTGGGGAAATTTTTGCTACAGACGGTTGTCATTCGGCCTCATCAATGCCGGGGCAACCTACCAGCGAGCTATGATGGCTCTCTTTCATGATTTAATGCATAAAGAGATAGAGATCTACGTGGATGACATCATTGTCAAGTCCCGAAAGGAGGAAGACCACCTAGACAATCGCAGAAAGTTATTCAACAGGTTGCTTAAGTACAACTTGAAGTTGAATCCAGCTAAATGAGCCTTTGGTGTTAAATCAGGCAAATTGCTAGGTTTCCTAGTCAGCCACAAAGGAATTGAACTGGATCCTACCAAAATCCAGGCCATCAAGGAGATGCCCATTCCTCAGATAGAGAAAGAAATACGAGGATTTTTGGGAAGAATCAACTTCATTAGCAGGTTTATCTCTCAACTCTCAGCAACCTGTGAGCCCATCTTCAAGCTATTAAGGAAGAACACCTCCATGAAATGGAAAGATGAGTGCCATAAGGCCTTCCTTACCATTAAAGAGCAGTTGGTTAGTACTCCTGTGTTGGTACCTCCCATGGATGATGTTCCCCTATTTATGTACCTGTCCATTAATGACAATGCCATGGGCTGTATGCTGGGGCAAAAAGATGATAGAAGCCAAGAACGAGCTATCTATTACCTCAGTAAAAGATTCAGCACCAGTGAATACAAGTACACTCTCATTGAGAAGACTTGTTGTGCTTTGGCATGGGCTTCCATGAGATTACAACATTATCTCCATGGTCACACAACCCATCTTATATCCTGAGTAGATCCTCTCAAGTATGTGTTCAGTAAGCCCATACTAAATTGTTGACTGTCCAGATGGCAGTTGATCCTACAGTAATTTGACATAGTCTATGTGATGCAAAAGTCTGTCAAAGGTCAAGGAATTGTAGATCAACTGGCCGCCGCACCTGCAGGGGATTAAAAACCCTTAGAAACATATTTCCCCGATGAAGGGGTAATGACAGTTCAGCAACACCATCAGTACGATACATTCCATACATGGAAAATGTATTTAAATGGAGCTATTAACGTGGAAGGCTCTGGAGCTGGAGAAATTCTAGTGTCTGGTATGGGGGAAAAGTATCCCGTCGCCGTCAAATTGCAGTTCGTCAGCACCAACAACACGACTGAGTTTGAAGGTTGTATCATGGGGCTAAAACTTGCCCGTTCAATGGGCATTAGGCAGTTAACTGTCTTTGGGGATTCCGAATTGGTGATCAAACAATCCATAGGAATCTATCAAACCAAAGAATTATATTTGCTGCCTTACCATCGGCAAGTTTTACAGATGGCTTTGGAGTTCGAAGATATCTCCTTTCTACACATTCCTCGTAATAGGAATGATTTTGCGGATGCACTAGCAACATTGGCCTCCTTGGTTCACATACCTGACAAGGAAAACATGCCAAGTATCACATTTGCCCTGTAAAAGGCCCCAATTTATGGGAACTACGTTGGAGAAGTATCGAATGAGCTACCTCCCGTCCACCACCCTTGGTATCAGCATATCAAGGAGTATCTGTGAGATGGACCTATACCCGCTGAGGCAAGCTTAACTGAGAAGAGGCGAATCCATCGACTTGCTATGAAATTCTTCCTAAGCGGAGATGCACTCTATAAGAGAGATGCAGGATTAGGTCTCCTCAGATGTCTAGACAAAGACCAAGCTCAGAGGCTCATGGATGAGATCCATGGTGGAGTATGTGGCCCACACATGAGAGGCCCCTTACTTGTCAAGAAAATTCTCAGAACGGGAAATTATTGGCTAACACTCAAAGCTGACTGTGATGATCATGTCAAGAGGTGCTATCAATTCCAAATTCATGGGAATGTTATCCACGCCCCTCCAAGGGAACTCCACAATATGAGTTCGTCATGGCCCTTCTCAATGTGGGGTATGGACGTGATCGGGCCCATCGAGCCCAAAGCTAGTAATGGACATCGATTCATATTCACCATGATCGACTACTTCACCAAGTGGGTAGAAGAAACCTCCTTCCCCAAGGTCACTAAAGAAGTCATCATTGCTTTCATCAGAAATAATATAGTCTATCGTTATGGACAACCAGAGGTCATTGTGTTAGTCAATGGTAAGAACCTCAACAACAAAATGATGGAGGAGTTATGCAGCAAATTCCACATCAAACACCTTAACTCCGTCATCTACCGTCCAAAGATGAATGGTGTTGTTGAAGCGGCTAATAAATATATCAAAAAGATCATGCAAAAAATTTCCGCCAATCACAAAGGATGGCCTGACCTCTTGCCTCGGACTTTATTAGCCTATAGAAGGTCAATGCGTATTTCCACTAGGGCAACCCCCTACTCATTAGCCTATGGGATGGAAGCAGTACTCCCCATAGAAGTGGAAATGGAATCCCTCAGAGTATTGATGGATGCTTAGTTGGATGAAGACCAATGGGTACAAGACAGGTATCACCAATTGTCTTTGATAGATGAAAGGCGAACCGCGACAATCTTCCATGATCAATTATATCAGCAAAGGATCGCACGATCCTACAACAGAAAAATCCGACTACGGCAATTCAAGCAACATAACTTGGTTTTGAAGAAGATCATTGATAACCAAGATCAGTCTAAGGGAAAATTTGCTCTTAACTGGGAAGGCCCATTTGTTGTCAAGGAAGTATTGACGGGAGGTGCTCTCGTACTACAGGAAATGGATGGCGATGAATTTCCACAGCTTATCAACTCGGACACCGTGAAACGGTACTATGTCTGAAGTTACCATCAAGAAAACATCCTGGTATTGATAATCCAATCACCAGTCATTCTGGTTTTTTAACCCTCTTTTCACAAACTCTTCTACCCCTCAGGGAAACAAACACTTCAAACCAGCAACCTGGTTTTACCTTGCTTCAAATCAGCAACCTGGTTTTACCTCACTTGGAATCAGCAGCCTGGTTCCACTTCGTTTCAAACCTTCATACAATTTCGGTTATCCTACACACGGGATTGAACCTTTCACACCTGCAATTTATCCCTACACATGAGATTAAACTTTTCTACGCTTGAAGTTTATCGTGAAAACAGGATCAAACTTTTTCCACATTTGCAGTTTGTCGCCATTATGGGATCAAACTTTATTTTCCCCGCAGTATAGCCTCCGCACGGGATTCACACTTCTCTTTGCCTTCAATTCGTCCTAAGGGGCGAACTACGTCGACCTGATCTCCTCTTCAATAGGAGTACGTAGGCAACCATATTCTATATGGCCCGGTCGCAATAAACAAAAAACAATAAAAACATTTCTACCCTTTCTCTACAAAAACAAAAACAACAAAAACATTTCTACACCTCTCTGCCTTTCACGTTCATCGTTAAACCTCTTACACTAGGTTCGAACTACGCAGACTTGATCTCCTCTTCAATAGGAGTACATAGGAAGCCATTTATGGTTCAGTCTAACCCCTACCAGAACAAAAATACTTGTCACACGGTATTGGGATCAACCTTCAAATCCACCACATTTTATTGGCTTCAGACCAAGGGGATGGAATTAGCCAACCTCTCCTCACAAATAGGAGATTCGGTGACCATCTAAGCTGCGGTTGTACCTCAAAGAGCAATACCAATCCATAAAAAATGGAATTAACTAGGCTTCTCACAAATAGAAGTACTGGCGACCATCTATGGTGCGGTCAATCTCAGAGAGGAAAAGCCACGTTCCTCGCCACATTTCCATACAAATACCAGTCCCAAGACACCAAAGATGGTAGGGATTCATATAGATCAATGATCCATTCTGAGAGATCCTATGATGGCTCAATGTCCACATATCAAGGATAAGTTCAGAATGCATCAAGATCATAAGGCCCTGAAGAAACAGGCAAATATCAAGCAAATATCATGGCACAACTGAAAGGGAAATAAATCAAAATAAATTTCTCTGCCATATTTAATACTGTTTGATATATACATCTGTGTTGTACATGACAAAATAGCTAAGCTAGTATGTGCAAGAAAATACAAAGCTATCTACAGATCTGTGTGTATACGAACTATCAGATCTAACATAGCATCCCTCTCTGAAGACGGAGGTAAAGCTGCAAGCTCCTGCCCAAGGGTATCTACACGAGCTAGAAAATCTTAGGCTAACTGCAAGATGACCTGATGCTCATCAATATATGTACTCATATCAGCAAAAGTGCCAGTCATTTGGGATCTCACAGAGGTACTATCTACAATGGCCACATCCCTACCAGATAGGGCGGCATCCCGCTCCACGATCAATGCATCCCTAGCTGATATAGCCTCATCCCTCTCTAACAGAGCGAAGTCTCTCCCATCAAGAGCTGTAAACATCGCGGCCCTAGCCAGATCTCTCTCATAGGTCATCAGATGTAAGCTCTGCTCCAGATCTCGTGTTGAATATTTGAGTAACAAGCAAAGCACTCGTCAGTGGGAGAATCCATCATATATGTTGGCAGCCCAGCAGTCAAGTCCCCATCGATGGAAGTGTCAGCCTCCTCCATAGGCTCCTCCTCGTTGGACTCAATATCCTGCACTGTGGATACCACCGCAGTCGATCCAGTCTCTGTCTCCATCCATGCTGAATACTCTGCAGAACAACCTAGACGGTGACACAAAAACTCAAATAGCTCTCACGATCCCAACAGCATACAACTCCGGATCTGTCTCTCTCATCGATAAACGCCGAGAAGCGAAGCGCTGACTCACTGCCCCCTCACATAGGTGGAAATCTCTGGCCGGGTCAAACTGACACATCACGGCCAGTGGGTGGTAGGTGATCATCCCTCTCAAACCTGCTAGAGGTAGATAATCCATGCCCGGAGCATGAGTAATGAAGCTGTAGGGTGAGCTAAGCCCTTTACACGGCAATATAGTGCATGGATCTTCAATCCCTGCCAGAAAAGCTGACCAAGATGGAGCATCTGTACACTCCACAGGATAGAAGGAGTATGACATTACTATATCATGGGTGAAACAATATCCATGCCATCTGAATGTGCCAATCGGTCCCAAGTGTGACATGAACCACACGTACAGCATGACTGAGCTACCTATGAATACTCCTGCCGGACAAGTGCAACAGTATGTAGCTGACCTCAGTGTCTCTGCGACAATCATCAGTATAATGGTATGACCCTCCCTGAGAGCTCTCACTGCCATAACAACCCCGATGTCTAGCTCATCCATGTACCGTGGAATGTAGACGTATGACAATACGCACATCAGCAGTACATCTACTCTAGCCAAATGCCACTGATCCCCGGAATGCCGTGCATAACTATCCTCAGAGCCAAATATGTCAATCAGAAAACGTTAGGATATCATGTGGCTGGATGTAATCTCATCCTGTACCACTCTGCGCCTCAAGCCGGTGAGGGTCATGAACTGTCTACTCGTGTCCCCAATCGCCATCTGCACTCAAGGTCTGTCCAGTGGCAGCATCGTCAATCATGCATACTCCTCTAGAGTAGGAGTCGATTCTCGGGTGCCAAACCAGAAAACCTGTCTGTCCAGTATCCAGTGCTCTAGCATACCATCTAGGAACCCTGTGGGAACCTGAAACGTCAACAAGGTTATAGTATGCTGCAGCAAATGATCTACAGTCACCCTGTCTGGTGGTGACATACTATCATACCATGAGCGCATACCAGATGCCACCAAACATGGTGGGGTATGATCAATATGGATAACTATCGAAGAAGACATCTGTACGGGCCGTGTCATAACAACATCCAATGCTGAATATCTTTGGAGATACATACGTATGCATAACATAATAACATGCATGATACAATAGATGGAAATATGATATAGGAAATGGAAAATGTACATACATTCCTAAGTATATCATCATCTAATATATCTTGTACAGCTAAAATACAGGGAAATGGGGCGAAGCTACCCAATATCTCAATAGAGGCCTATCAAAAGATATAGCGAGAATGGGGCAAAGCTACCCAGCAGCTAACAGAGGCCATTTAAAAGAGATAACGAGAAATATACATCAGAAAAAGTTAATGGTATCGATGTCCACACCGTCGATCCTGTCCACCTGATGTAACTCCTCCTGAGTCACTGGATCTCTATCTACAGGGATGTCAGGCCTATACAAAGGAGGATCTGCACCAAAAAAACCATATAGGTCACCTGAGGGGCCAACACCAGAGCTGGAAGGATCAAAAGTATCTGCCTCTGAAAGATCTCTACCCAAATGCTGGATAAAGAAATGTGCCCGGTCCAACTGCCGGGTCAAAATGTCAATCTGTGTCACATGAGTCGGATCTCTGACACAGGCTAGCCAATCCATCATCATCACAGATCCTGAAACCATATCCCCCATAAACTGTGTGGCGCGGGTCTAAGCTCCAATGGTACGAGGGAACCACCAATGCTGGAACATCTCCTGAGTATAGGGGCCGTCTAATAATGTGTATCCACCAATCCCCAACAACGGGATATCAGTGATGGGTGACTGCGAAACAGGCTAATAACGCCAAACAGGAGGCAAGATCGACATGCAAATCTATCTTGTAGTGCTCCTGATAGCACGCTCTCCTAAGTAGAGCTCCCATCCTCCATCTGTAAAGAGAGGAATCCTGCGGGTGGACATAACATACTCAACTCCAGTCGGGTATTCTTCCTCAAACCCAACACTCAAATGCTCCCCAGAGTAGGGAACCTATGTGATGACATCCTCTATCAATAACTCCAGCTGTAGGCGACAATGGGTGAAACCCTCAGCAATAGGGACCTCCGCCAGTATGGAATGATGCCATCACCGTCCTCATGGATAGGTATCTAAACCTAACACGCTCACAGGACGCAAATATGGAATCCTCTCGTAGGCCCAAAACTGCTAACACAAAGGCAAACATCTGCTGTCTGTCAATACTCTTAACTTATACATGGGAAAAGACAAGAGAAATACTCACCAGCAGAAACGGGTAGAATCTTAACCAAGCCTCGGTCAAACCCTTCGATTGTATACACATTCCCCTGAGGAAGTAGGCAAAGGTGTAGTAACCCCAATCATTGTCTCCTATACGTTCCACGTGTCGAGTGGCGTTGATCAAGGTGAAGGACACCGTAGAAGAGTTATCTGCTATGAAGCAGCCCCTAATGATCATCAGGATTAATCGCCGAAGAATGCGGTCCCCAACTCTGACATCATCGGGTATGGGCTCACTCAACAGCCCGCTCATAGCATCTACGTTCAAAGGACCTATACGTACAGTCCTGCCCTTGAACGCCTCCGCTGGAACTCCTAACAAGGATCTGACGGCAGTAGGGGTAATATCCGCCGTGCAAGGCACTAGATCCCCTCCAAACTCCATACCTGTGATAAACCGCCAATCCATCGACGTCATCATCACCTCCCAGTCCAGCAAATGGAGTGATTGAGTCTGGTGAAACCAGCGCTCAGATAATTCCCTGAGGTAACCCTAGGGACAGCGACGGGGAAGGATGGAAAAGAATGTCTCGAATCCCCAACCATGGACAATCTCTCTATAGTCATCATACAGGGCCTGATACATAGAGTGGATGCTGAACCAATTCCCTCGAGGCTGTGTGAAGCTGGGAACCTACATCAAATATAGATCAACATTAGAACCCTTCACTCCTCATCAATAGGAAACAAGGAAGATTAAGATCTAACTTCATACCTCGTTTGCGTGCAGGTATACTGAAGGATGCCGACTCAAGTCACCCAGAAGTTCTGGGTTCGCCACTTGAATTCTAGGAAACTCCCTACGGGGAACACGTGTTGCAGGAGCAGGAACCTCAACAGGTAAATCCTCTTCCTCGTCCTCGACATCTGGCACTTCAACCCGGATAGGGATTTAATCATCGCCTCCAACAAACGACGAATCGTTTGCAATCTAAACGCGCCGAGGTACTTCTTGGCCCCTCCCGCATACCGAAGTGGTTTTGTGGAATCGCTTTCGGTTGATCTGGATCCATAATATCTAGACAACATGTCTCCAAATCACCTCAGAAAAGGTGTGGTAAATTCTTACCTAGAGCTTTTCAAAATGCATCTTATGACGCTTGCATTATTTTAACATACATCTACAGTAGAGTTAAAAATGCATGACTATCCAATACCTACATTTTGTAAATTTTTTGCCATAGCCCCCTTTGTAAATGGGACTATCCACATGCACATAGGCATGACTAGGTGGCCATTCAGTAGCACACCTACCAACAGTCATATACATCCTACATGCATCACTATAGAAAATCCATAAGTGTAATCTAATTACCAGGGTTATTTTACTTTTCTACCTTTACTCATTTGTCTTCATATATGATAAGAAATTACAGTAAAAGGTACCAATTTGACTATTTCAAAAGTCAAATTTTTTCACATCATTTGGTTCAGCATAGTTTAATACTATCATTTACTATGGTGAATATTTTTTATCAAAGCATATCAGCATGCATATTCACTACTATGTGTCTAAATGCATTTTATGTGATAAGTCATTTTCCAATGGATAGAAACTGGAAAAGAATACATGCATATGTTACCAGGACAATGAAGAACGCTTATACGGTGGCAAAATATGCAAAAAGTTGCTCGAACTCAACAGGACTGAAGAAGAGCTCTCAGATATCCTTTGATGCGCAGCTTGAAAATGACTTATGAAAGCAACCCAATTGGCTTTTATAGCCACGGTTGGCCGCAAGTCCACTTGTGGCTACTGCAGGTGTATCTGCGTCACTCTTTTGTGGGTCCCACACCTCTGGCTCGCTCCAGTTAGAGTTGCAAAGGAGGTCTCGCAAGCTGAAAAGGCCAAATCAGGAATAAAAGCGCTACACAATTGAGCAGAATAGCCCGAAATCCTGGTGTTCATGGGTCAAACTCTGGCTCCACATGTTCCACATTGGTATTCACCTGTATACAAGGTATACGATACTAGTGGCCTCATCTTTTCACAAATCATTCTCGACAATACCTCACAAAGGTCTGATGCCGTTAATGAACGTCAGGCAACCCTGACATTTCCCCGGCGGCAGTTACAACGCAGAATCTACAAAATTATGAATTAAAGACGTATCCCCAGCGGGGGTTATAACGCCGAAGTTACAAATTTAAGACGAATCCCCGGTAGGGGTTACAATGCAATGCAACCATTAATACACAAGTCAATGAAGGTCAAGCAACCTTGACATCACTGCAGCCGGTGGAAAGTAAACCCATCGAAGCAACGTATCTACATCCACGTTTCCCCGGTGAGGGTTATAATGCAATTCAACCATTAATGCACTTATCAATGAAGGTCAAGAAACCTTGACAATGCACCCAACAGGGATCAATCTGGTGATACACACATCTACGAAGTTTGGGCAGCCCTGACAAGTACGTACTGTTGGCAGTAACTCCGACAGGATGATGGGATATGTTATACACATCCTCAAACAAACAAAGCTTTATCCCCATAGATCTCTTTCACACAAGAGGTACCTCTATGGAGAGTGAAGTCTATGTCTAGGATTCATGACTTTGGTGATAGCCCCAACGTCAGCATCCTTGAAAACTTGGATCACATATCCAAGACATCAGTGATTGTCATCCCAATAGGGAATAGACAATTATCTCATTCATACATTTGCATCATGTTGCTGCACATAGCATCATGTTTATCTATTGCATTTCAAGTGTCTAGGATTCTTTATCATATCCATGCCTTTCATTGCATGAATATGATAAAGAGGGGAATCTGTAGACACTCGAAATTTTCTGCACAACTCTTACTAACATTACAAGAGGGCAGAATCATCTTTCAGAGATAACCCTAGAAGATAGCTAACATCCATTTCGGATACCACCGGAAGTTCGGTCTACATTTCGGATACTACCGAAAGTTCAATCTCAACCCCGGACCACACACTGGGAGTATCAATCTCAACCCCGGACCACACACCAGGAGTATTAGTCTCAACCCCAGAACATATACTGGGAACATCATTTCCAACCTCGAAGATAACCCCGAGTTTCATCCTTGGCGATAACCCCAAGGAATGTTGTTGCAGTTCCGGCGATAACCCCGAAAATGCTTGTTTCAAATACATGCGATCAGCTTCAATCAGACCTCCTGCTAAGGCACTCATACCGAAGACCCGAAGCTAACACATGGCAGACATGCATCCACAAGATGACATTACGGCATTCAACACTTGCAGCAGTCCAATCTCAGATATAACCCTGAGCAACGTCTGTTTTCAACTCAAGTCGGCGATAACCCCGATGAGGAGTCAAACGTCATCTTGCCACCTCAACACCTGCGCGTCGTCTCGACACTTCAATACATACATACATACAACTATATCCTTCAAGAACCAGGATATCCAATCCCGAGTGACTATTACGCGTGACAGCACACCAGATAGAATTTTAAGCTTGAAGATCATGGGCATGGTCCCCTCTTCCTGACTTTGTACAACCTCTATTCCATGTCATTGCGTAACTCTCAACACAAGCAGTCTGAAGAAGGTCACATATACCTCGTTCGGATGCTCGGATTGAAGTTCTGTAAGTTCGAGCGGACATTACAGTGCACGAGTGCATGTACTTCAAGATGACGGGACCCACAAAACCCCGGGCAGCCGCAGGTGCATCTGCGGCAGACGCAGGTACACTTGCGGCTAGCAGTCTATAAATATGGAGCTTGGGGTCAGCCATTTGAAAGAAGAAAAGGCGAGGAAGCCCTGTCCAATTTGCTTTCTACACACCCCATATTGAGTGTTTGCTCTTCTTAAACACCTGTTAGCCCACATACATTTATACATTTACCAGCGGGAGCTGAGTATTCATCCATATAGAGTCATAGAAGTCTGCCTTGGCAGCCCATTGTAAGCCTTCTTACACTCTATAAAGCCTTTCTTTTCATATTGGCACACACTATTATACACATTAAGAGTCGTGTTGTGTGCGTATGCCCGGACTTCGGTTCGTGGTTTTCATTTCTGTCTTTATATATATACTTATATATATATATATGCATATATTTTTATATGGACTAACATTATCGAGTTATGCCTCGATTGAGCCTAGACTTCGGTCTGGAGCGTTTATTGGCTTTTATATATATAGTTATATATATAAACTGTTGTCAGACTCTGTCTGATTAGCCTAGACTTTGGTCTTGAGCATTTATTGGCTTTTATATATATATTTATATATATAAACTGTTGCCAGACTCTGTCTGATGAGCCTAGACTTCGGTCTGGAGCGTTTAATTGCTTTTATATATATTTATATACTTATATATATAAACTGTGGTCAAACTCTGTCTGATGAGCCTGGATTTTATATCTGGTGCGTTTATTTACTTATACATATATATATATATACACATATATATAATTGTTGTCGGACATATCCGATGAGCCTGGATTTCATATCCGGAGCATTTACTGCTTTTATATATATATATATATATATATATATATTTACATTTCATCCTGCCTAGAGTTCACTTCTTGGCAGTTGATAGCTTTTACAGCTTTATTTACATTCAAGTCCCGCCTAGAGTTTACTTCGTGGCGGTTGATCGCATTTAATGCTTTATTTACATTTCTGATCCCCCATGGATTTATTTCGTGGTGGTTGATCATGTTCATATATATATATATATATATATATATATTTATTGCTTATATATATATATATTTATATTTCTGATCCCCCGTGGAGTTGCTTCGTGGTGGTTGATCATGCACTAACACACACACACACACACACACACACACACACATATATATATATATATTTATATTTACCACTTTTATATATATAACTGCTTACTATTTTCCATACAATCTGCAGTATCATGTGAGCCTAGGAATCATGTGATCACAGATTCAGTCCGCTGAATCTAGATTCGGTTCCCGTGATGGATTTACATTCATCACCGTATGGCGACTTGTACATTATTTACAAAGTAATGAATTTCCTTGGATGGTCATCATGCCCATGAGGAGTTCTAAGATCGTAGATATTATTTTCTCGTAGATGCTTCGCATCTCGAAAATAAAAGCAAACAAACCGAACATTTAATAAAATGGAAGTATCAAAGGCCTCAATTACTATTGAGCATAAGGTTTGAAAAACCTCTTTTACAAAACTTCATTGCTTTATCTTGGTTAAAACTAAATTTTCCTATAAATTCAAACCTTGCGTATATAGGTGCGAACGAGGCCTCACACTACTTTAAAATAATTACACATTGATCCATACACACACACACACACACAAACACATTCATATAACAGTTTCTTTGAGAAGTGGCGGTCACCGTGGAAACACAAATGTCGGGGGGTGTCTAACACCTTCCCTCCGCATAACCAAGCCCCCGAACCCATAATGAATCTCGGTTTCACAGACCCGTTTAGCAGTGTCACATCACTGGGTCAATGTGCAAACTTTTTTTCATTCATATTAGTGCAACCATTAAAAACACCAACTCATGACTCTTAAAGTCAAATCGTCGATTATTACACACGTATCGGACCTTTTTCACTTGTTTTTTCAAACAAATCTCACATTAACATGAGAACACCAAAGAACAAGTAACGAAAAGGGACAAATAAAAATTCCGACGTCGACAAATTGTGTTAATGTGATTATAACAAGTGTTAGAATTATAATATTAATTAGGAAAAACCCTAATTGTTGGAAACCCTAATCGTGAAATTAGAAACCCTAATTTCCTAATTAAAACCCTAAATTAATATTTAGAAACTTTGATTTCTATATCAGGTAACCGTAATTAGTAATTATAAAACCTAATTGCTAATTGTAAACTCTAATTGCTAAGTTTAGCAAGCTTAATTATAATTAGTAAATATTTAAACTTAAATTTTTATTTTAAGTAATTAGTAACCCTAATTGATTGGGTAACCCTAATTACTAATTTTAAACCCTAATGTTCCTGTATAATATAATTAGAAACCTAATCTAGTTAAGGAAAACCCTAATTTTTATTTAGAAACTAATTTTGTTATTTTAAACTCTAAATTATAATTTAGAAACTAAATTTTTTTATAAAACCTAGTTGGAAATCCTACAATTTTGTGCTAAATCTAATGGTTAAACCCTAAGGGTTAAACCCTAAGGGTCAAACCCTAAGGGTTTGACAATTTACAAGTTTGCCATTAATTTTTCAAGACAAATAATATTACTACCCTTTTTGACAATTCTTTAATGAGCTTGCTTGTAGATCTTGCCAATATAAGGAGTTAATGACCTAATGGATCAGCCATGTGACACATAACAACACCAATTCACCAGTTATCAGTCAATTACCAGCCATACAATGCATCTAACTTAATATATATAGATTGAGAGAGAGAAAAAAATCAATTGCTAACTTATTTTTGCACAAATCTCATCCTTGACCCTCTGTCTCTAAAACCCACTAAAATTATAAATATATCAGTCACATAATCAAGCCCCACGATTTCCTTTAACATATCAGAAGCCTAAAATCCAAAATTTTCAAAGTAAGGTATAAACCCTAAACTAGAAATCTGATCTTGATCAATGTGTTAGATGTTATGATTTTATGTTAAAACATGTTGTTTGTAGTCTAACTAAGTGATCTGGGTTGTTACTTCCTAGATCCATAACATTAATATGCTCAAAATCAAGTTTTAAGAAAATCAGGGAATTTTTTTTTGTATGTCTGACAATGTAATGTCAGACCCTGTAAGGCTTTGTATGTTATGTGTTTTTGTTATTTAAAGCTTTGATCTTGTAGTATGCTATGAGCTCTTTAAACAAGATTTTGAATCAAGGTCAGAAAATAAACAGATGTCAAGTTATTCATGGTAAAGGTCGTTGACCGACCATGACTTTTCAAGTTTCTGGGTAACCCAGATTTCCCAGATCGTGTCTGACAAGTTTTTGTTGGCCCCAGATCTGTCAGTGATTTGTTGTTTTGATGTTGTTCTTGTATCTAAGTTACAGCTTGTTATATGTACTACAAATTCCTGCCTTTATATCACTTAAACATCAAACAGTTCGATCATGGTGACTGGTCAAAGTAGATGGGACGAGCATGATTTCCATTTTCTGGGTAACCCAAAAAACGTAGGGATGTTATCTCCGACATAGTTTGACCGTGGTATAGCTAGTGATTTAGTTGTTGTTAGGTTGATTTTATGTAATAGATTTATAGCCTTACATGTTGTCTACAACCTGGAATCATTAGATCACAAAATTTACACACGAACCACAAGTTATGGAAGCCCAAATATGAACAGTCGAGCTGTTCTTCATTTCTGGGCAAACCCAGAAATGAAGAACAGCTCTGACAGACACTTTAGGCCTTTAGATCTTTCATTTGGTACATGTTATGATCATGTTTGTTGTTGGATCATGTAGTCTTGCACTAGCACTATAAGATCTGACCATAATCATGCCATGAAACATCACAGATTGAGAATAATTCTTAGTCAAACTAAGCCACTCGAAACTGGTATGAATGTTTTAGGTTTGTGTGAAGAACATGAAGAACACCTATAGCGACAGTTTTGTAGCTATAGGCAGTCTTTAGCGACACTTTATTTCAAAAATTAATTATTTTATTAAATAATTAGAGAAAATTAGTTTTTAATTATTAAAAATACAAATTTAATTACAAAAAATAATTTTAAAGTTGTAGACACTCGAAATTTTTTGCACTCCTATTCGTAACATTGTAGGAGGGTAGATTTGTCTTTTGGAGATAACCCTGAAAGACAACTTACATCCATGCCAGATACTACCAGAAGTTCAGCTTCAACCCGAAACACAAACCGAGAACATCATCTCAAATCTGAAACACACACCGGGAGTGTCATTTCCAATCTCAGAGATAACCCCGAGATATGCAGATCAAAAGACCGATAACAACACCGGAGAGGACAGTCCTGTCTCCACGATAACACCACGACGTTCAATTCCAGTCCCAAAGATAACGCTGGGAGTAGCAACCCCATCCTTGGTGATAACCCCGAAAATGCTTGTTGCAAACACATGCAATCAGCTTCAATCCAGATGACAATGAGGCATACAAACAAGAAGTCCAATCTCAGTTGTAACCCTGAGAAACGTCTGCTTTCTGCTTAAACCGGAAATAACCCCGATGAGGAGTCAACACGTCATCTTACTGTCTCAACAAGATGATATCATAGCATACCAACAAGTGGTCCAATCTCACCAGAACCACGAAAGCAACGTCTACTTTCAACTCAAATCGGTGATAACCCCGGCAAGGAGTCACACATCATCTTGTTCCTTCGACAAATGGCATGTCGTCTCAACACTTCATACATACATACATATAACAATGTCCCACAAGAGCCGAAGATTGACAATCCCGAGTGACTATTACGTGTGGCAGTACTTTGGATATAATTTGAAGCTTGAAGACCATGAGTATAGACCCCACTTCTTGACTTCGTACAACCTCTAATCCATGTCATTACGTAACTCTCAACACAAGCAATCCGAAGAAGTACAGATATACTTCGTTCGGATGCTTGGATTGAAGTTCTGCAAGTTCGAGCGAACATTACAGTGCACGACTGCACATACTACGAGACGATGGGATCCACGAGGCTAGGATCCACCACGACCAGCCACAGGTACAACTGTGGCTGCCGCAGGTGTACCTGTGGCCATCCGTCTATATATACAAGGCTAAGGCCAGCCATTTGAGGGGAGAGAGAGAAGGAAAAAGGCGAGGAAGCCCTGTCCATTTTGCTCTGCATACACATCTTTTGAGTGTTTCCTCTTCTTTAAACACTAGTTAGCTCACATATAGCTACTTTTTATCTGGCGGGAGCTGAGTGTTTATCCATTTAATGTCTAAGAAGTCTACTTTGGCAGCCCACTGTAAGCCTTCTTACATTCTATAAAGCCTCTTTCTCATATATCACACCCTGTTGTACACGTTGATAGTCGTGTGTGTGTGTTTGCCCGGAATTCGGTCCGTGGTTTTCATTTCTGTCTGTATATATATACTAATATATGTATATATTTCATATATATGGACTAACATTATCGAGTTATGCCTTGATTGAGCCTAGACTTCGGTCTGGAGAGTTTATCTGCTTTTATATATATATATATATATATATATATATATATACTTATATATATAAATCTGTTGTGGACTACATCTTATGAGCCCGGATTTTATATCCTGAGCGTTTAATTACTTATATATATATATATATATATATATATATATATATATATATATCCGATGAGCTTTATTTTTACATTCTATGCGTTTACTCACTTTATATATATATATATATATATATATATATATATATATATATATATAATTGTTATTTTACATATCCGATGAGCTCGGATTTATATCCAAAGGCGTTCTTCGCTTTTATATATATATTTGTCCATATATATATTTATATTTATATTTCATCAGGCACGAGTCTACTTCGTGGCCTTTTACAACTTTATTTACATTCGTCTCACCTCGAGTTTACTTACGGGCGATTGATCGCTTTTATGACTTTATTTACATTTCGTCCCTTTGAGTTTACTTATGGCGGTTGATCATGTTCATATATATATATATATATATATTTATCGTTTTTATATATTTACATTTCCGATCACCCGTGGAGTTGCTTCGTGGTGGTTGATCCAGTTTGTATATATATGCATATATATATATATATTTATATATATATATATATATATATATATATATTTACAGCTTTTATATATATAACTGCTTACTGCTTTCCATACAAATTGCAGTATCATGTGAGCCTAGGAATCATGTGATCACAGGTTCAGTCTACTGAATCTAGATTCGGTTCCCATGATGGACATTTTTAGCTGTAAGCAGCTTGTACATTATTTTACAGTGTCTGAGTTTCCTTGGATGGCTGTCATGCCCATAAGGAGTTCGGCACTGCTGTATATTATTTTCTCGAGGATGCTTCGCATCTCGAAAATAAAAGCAAACAAGCCGAACATTTAATAAAATGGAAGTATGAAAAGGTCTCAATTCCTATTGAGCACAGGGTTTGAAAAACCTCTTTTATAAAACTTCATTGCTATATCTTGGTTAAAACTCAATTTTTCTATAAAATTCAAACCTTGTGTATATAGGTGCGAACGAGGCCTCACACTACTTTCAAATAAATTGCGCATTGATCCACACACACACACACATTCATATAACAATTTCTTTGAAGAGTGGCGATTCTGCGGTAACACGGATGTCTGGGTGCCTAACACCTTCCCTCTGCATAATCAAGCCCCGAACCCTTAATGAATCTCGGTTTCCACGTACCCTGCTTTAGCGATTGTCAAATAATCGGGTCAATGTGTTAACCTTTCGATTCGTTAGTGCAACTTGTTAAATACACCAACTGGCGACTCTTAAAGTCAATCGTCGACATTATACAAGTCGGACCTTTTTCACTTGTTTTTTCAAACAAATCTCACATTAATATGAGAACACCAAAGAACAAGTAACGAAAAGGGACACCAAAAATCCCGAAGTTAACAGGTGGTGACTCTGCTGGGGACTCCAGTAAGAGGGCTTAAGCCGCTATTACAAGATTTTCAAAATTGTTATATGCATGTGTGTTATTGTTGCATTTACATTTCTGATGAATGTGTATGAATGCATCTTAGTTATTGCACTGCTAAATATCTATCTGTGATATTAGTGCTTTGCACATGTCATCATTTTGCATAAATGGTTAGACACGTTGTATGTGAATGTATGTTATGTGGTCCCTCCACCAGGAGGCTATCCTGTCGGTGTTTGATTACTGGACCCGTGGGAAGAATAATTCCTCGGAGCTCAAGAAAGGCACCATTCAGATTCGCTCCAGTTGAAAGACCAGATTAACTTCCCGTCGAGTAGATTGCGATGATCTAGGAACCTTCATGCCGAAAATCCGCGAGAGTAACCCTAAGATAGTTCAACCTCTAATAAACCAAACGCGGAGGAAAGTCTCTTCATTCTTTCCATTTTCAATTACTTGTAATTTTATTCCATGTTCATCCATATGTAATGGAAAATATAAAGTATATCTGTGCATGACATGTTATCAATTAACAAACCTGTTTTGCAGGATAAATTCCTAAAACGGACATGTTATGATAACATTTACATTACCCTAAGACTAAACTACATAAGCCTTTTGTAGGGAAGCAATTGGGCCTGTTACCCACTCTAAGTCCTTCAAATGGAAGAAACCATTCGTGTTCTCAAAGGGATTGGAACTCATGGCAGTGTTTCATATACAGACCTTTGCATATTCCCTGGTGTTCATTATTCGGAGAAATTTAAAGCCCCTAATTTTGAAAAGTATGACGGATTAGGGGATCCTTATACACTTTTAAAAGTGTTCATTGGAGAACTCGAATCTTATGCTGAGAATGAAAAGCTCAAAATGCGCCTATTATTTAGAAAAAGTCATTGGAGAAGCTTGTTCATGGTATACTAGATTAGACAACTCTAAGATCCATAGTTGGGAAGAGTTGGCCCATGCCTTCCTCACTCAATACAGTTTTCAATCTCAGATGGCTCCTGACCGGTACCAAATTACCAAAGTCAAGAAATGCTAATGAGTCATTCGGTGAGAGTATGCTCAAAGGTGGAGGCGCCTTCTTTGCTCAAGTTATTCCTTCCATGACAGAGTCAGAAATGGTTATGACTTTCATAGATATACAGGAAGCCCCTTTATATGAAAGATTTCTAGCTGGTATTGGCAAGCCATTTTCTGAAATGATCAAACATGGCGAGATGGCTGAAATGGGATTAAAGTCCCAGAAGATTCAAGACCTAGCCGCTCTTAAAGTCATTCTTTGAGCACATCCAGTTTGGATCTTATGGAAACAACCCCCGGAGGGTCCATAAAAAGAAAGAGGAGGATGTTTCCTTGATACTACAAGGACAAAAAGGAAATCCAAGCATGCCTATGCAGAGGAGAAACTACTCCCCTTTTCTAGCACAGTCTTCAAACCCTCCATTACCTAAAAGTGGAAAAGTGAACTGGCCTCGAATGTTCACACCCTTAGGGGACTCGCTCGAGAATATTCTTTCCCTTCTGACTGCTCAGAGGAAAATTACACATCTTCTTCCACCAGCCAACCCTAATGGGAAGGGTTTTAATGCTACACGGAAGCCTGCTTACCATGCCAGGGCACCCGGACATGATACTCAAGATTGTTGGGCCTTGAAGCATAAGATTCAAGATCTAATAGACAATGGTGAGATCGTGGTCACTAAACCCAATCAACCTCACGTTCAAGACAACCCTCTTCCTCAACACAAAGAAGAAGAGGTCAACATGATCAGTTGGAGCACTGGACATGGTTCCAATTCTACTGGTGAATCATCCCAACCCATCAAAGACATTGTTAACAAATGGGATTATGCAAAGTTCCAGTTTACTATGGAACAAAAAATGAAAGCTCTTTGCAAACAAATTGAGCAATTGGCAGAACTGGAGACCCACCATCATCAAGTCACATGCCAATTAATCAGGCAGGAACACGCCTATCTCCTTCCATTTGTTATGAATGCTTCATCAACACCTTCAGAAAGCGAAGCTATAGAGGATAAGGTTGCAAAGCGAGCAAGTGCTAAAGCCAGTTGGGATTTCGCCAATAAAAGGGAATTCACCTATTTGGGTCAATCTATGGAGGAGATACTTCAAATGTTGATCAACGAAGGAAGAATAACATTCCTTCTACCTCCAATCAATCCCCACTCAGGGAGGTTCAATCCTGATGAAATATGTCAATATCATTCACATTCTCGCGGTCACAACATAGAAGAATGTTGGGCACTCCGCCATCTCATTCAGAATCTTATTGATAGCGGTGTCCTGCAAATAGCGGATGATTACACTGTGCAATTTAAGGGTGGGAATGCATGCGCTACACAATGGAAGGGATCAGTAGCAGTTATATCCGAAGTGGATGTTGAGACTGTCAAAGTATTTCCCATACAACCAATTCATCTCAAAGGAGTTGACAATCCTTTGAAAGTGGTCGCACTGAGCCAATTCCTTTACCTTGCGACTCTGACATCCTCGTTGTCGACACACAAAGTTCCATGGAATTATGGAGAAGCTGAAGGATCCACGTCTCATACTACTGCTACAGTGTCGAAAGAAAAACCACTGTACCTTCCTCAATGGATTATGAAGCCTACTTACGAAGCAAAGGGGAAGTTTCCCATGGAGAAGATTGAAAAATTCCTCCGTACTATGGGCCATAACAAAGCCAAAGTGGTTTTAAGCTTGCGAGAAGCTCCACACCAGATTTCAATTTTGGACCTTGTTTTCTCTTCCGAGGAGCATCGGAAGATCTTGCTAAAGGTTTTGGAAGAAGCCTACCTGCCAAAATCAGTGAATGTAGAAAAATTTCAACATTTAGTTGATCACATTTTCAATAGCAATGTGATATCCTTCACTGATGACGACATACCTCCCGAAGGGACCTGTCATTGCAAACCACTGCACATCACAGTGTTGTCTTCCGGGTACATGCTAGCTGGAGTATTGATAGATGGAGGTTCATCTCTAAATATCTGTCCTTATGCCACCCTGGTGAAGATGAATATCAATCCCAATCGAATCCAAAGTAGCCATACGATCATCCGAGCTTTTTATGGATATCGGCAAAATTCCATTGGAAAGATTGAATTACCAATTGAGATTGGTCCTAATACATTCAACGTATCCTTCCACGTCCTCAAAATAGATTCAAGATACAACCTGCTATTGGGGAGACCATGGATACACATGGCTGGAGCTGTTCCCTCCACCTTACATCAACAACTCAAATACATCAAATACAACAGTCTAGTCATTGTCAATGCTGAGCTGGAATGTCCTAGATCAGGAACTCTACCAATTATCAGCTTCAATTCAGAAGTTGAGCCGGCCAGTTTCCATACTCTGGAAGTGAGTAACACACAATACCATTCTATTGGAGTGCCACTTCCCGTACCCAAGATTTCTGATGAGGTTATGTCAGCCACTTAAGAAATGATGTTATTGGGTTATCAACCTGAACAAGGGCTTGGTAAGGATCAACATGGTATTAAGCACCCTATCCAAATGTCCAATCAAATTGGGATAGCCGGACTAGGCTATTCTGCTAGTTCCACTCACATGAATCCTCACAAGCATAAGCAGGTTCCTCAAACTTACGCGCATGCACGATTTATATACCTTTACTGGCGCATGAGTTGATGCGCCTCCGGTAAAGGTGCCACCCGTCTTTGTGGCTATCTTCAAGCCAAACCAAGCCAATCAAAGCTAAAAGAGGTGCCGATTCCCGATCTCGGCGGAAGAAAAGGAATGAAACATAAACATGACCTTGCCTTGATGATGGCTGGCATTCGCGTCATTGTTCATGATGAACACACCAATGTATACACCTCGACGATGATTGCCTAGATGTCATAGTTATCATTCGAGAAAAGGAGGACACCGACGATCCTTCTATCACTGCAATTCCATCGAACTTTTCTCTCGACAATTGGAGCAAAGACTCCATACATTGGTCGATTTAGGGTAAAATGGGCGTAAAATCCTCCGCCTACAGAGATAACTTTAATTGCTTGCTTTCCTTTACAAAGACTAGCAGATTATTTTATCACGTACATATGCTAACACTTTTGTATGATCGAAAAATTGCATATATTAAGTGAAAGCATATTTTGTTTCAGGACTCGAATTTAAATGTGCTCCATTTTTACGAGGAGGTGCCTTCTCTCCACAAGGGTCAGAACTTTGATGCAAAGTTGGACTCGAGACTTGATGGACATCTAAGAGGACATTGAGACACCTCAAGAGATTAAGGAATGGGTCGCCGACACACACCAAAACCTAATCTTGATCAAACCACTCCTTTCAATCTCAAACCTTAGACAACCCTAAGCTAATCCAGTTGGTTCAGACCTTACCACAAATCAACGGAATGACATGGTTGCACTGTTAGCCCAATTCCAGGATGTGTTTTCATGGTCTCATGAAGACATGGTGGGATTGTCCACTGATATTGTTCTTCATCGCCTTCCCATTAAAGAAGGATTCAAGTCAGTTAGGCAAAAGTCAGGCGATTGAAACCTTAGTGGAGTTTAAAGGTTATAGAAGAAATTGTGAAATAATTTCAAGCAGGCATCATCATGGTGTCTACATATCCGGAGTGGATATCCAACATTGTTCCCGTGCCTAAACCAGGGGGAAAGGTGCGAGTTTGCATGGATTATCGGAATTTGAACAAAGCTTGCTTTAAAGATAGCTTTCCCGTGCCATTTATCCACATTCTCATTGACAATCTTTGCGCCGATATGGCATGTACTCCTTCTTTGATTGCTTTCAAATGGTACCATCAAATTATGGTCGCTAAGGAAGATCATGAGAAAACTGCTTTCATCACGCCTTGGGGAACCTTTTGCTATAGACGGTTGTCATTCGGCCTCATCAACGCCGGGGCATCCTACCAGCGAGCTATGATGGCTCTTTTCCACGATTTAATGTACAAAGAGATAGAGATCTATGTGGATGACATCATTGTCAAATCCCGGAAGGAGGATGACCATTTAGACCATCTCAAGAAGCTGTTCAATAGATTGCGTAAGTACAACTTAAAGTTGAATCCCGCCAAGTGCGCCTTTGGTGTTAAGTTAGACAAGTTGCTAGGCTTCCTAGTCAGCCACAAAGGGATTGAACTGGATCCTGCCAAAATCCAAGCCATCAAGGAAATGCCCATTCCTCAGACAGAGAAGGAAATACAGGGATTTTTGGGAAGGATCAACTTCATTAGCCGATTCATTTCCCAACTCATGGCAACCTGTGAGCCTATCTTCAAATTATTAAGGAAGAACTCCTCCATGAAATGGAATGACGAGTGTCAAAAAGCCTTCTTCACAATTAAGGAGAAACTGATCAACGCTCCTGTTTTGGTACCTCCCAGGGATGATATTCCCCTGTTCACGTACCTGTCCATAAATGACAATGTTATGGGTCAGACGTATCTTTGAAGCGAGAAAGATAATAGAGGCCAAGAACGAGTTATCTATTACCTCAGCAAAAGATTCAGCATCAGTGAACACAAGTACACTTTGATCGAGAAGACTTGTTGTGCTTTAGCATGGGCTTCCATGAGATTACAGCATTATCTCCATGGTCACACAACCCATCTCATATCCTGCGTGGATCCTCTTAAGTATGTGTTCAGCAAACCTATACTAAATTGTCGATTTATCCGGATGGCGGTGATCCTACAAACAATTTGACATCGTCTACATGACTCAAAAGTCGGTCAAAGGTCAAGGAATTGCAGATCAATTGGCCGCTACACCTGCAGGGGATTACAAACCCTTAGAAACATACTTTCCTGATGAAGGAGTAATGACAATTCAGCTACCACATCAGTACGATACATGTCGTTCATGGAAAATGTATTCTGATGGATCTGTTAACTTAGAAGGCTATAGAGCCGGTGCAGTTTTAATATCCTATATGGGGGATCAGTATCCCGTCGCCGTCAAATTGCAGTTTGTCAACACCAATAACACAGCTGAGTATGAAGGCTGTATCATGGGACTCAAACTTGCCCGTTCAATGAGTATCAGGCGGTTAACTGTCTTTGGGGATTCCGAATTGGTAATCAAGAAATCCATAGGAATCTATCAAATCAAAGAATTACATTTACTGCCTTACAATCAGCAAGTTCTACAGATGGCTTTGGAGTTCGAAGAAATCTCCTTTCTACACATTCCTCATAATAAGAATGACTTTGCAGATGCATTAGCAACGTTGGCTTCCTTGGTTTACATACCTGACAAGGAAAACATGCCAAGCATCATGATTGCTATGTAGAAAGCCCCAGTCTATGGGAATTACATTGGAGAAGTATGGGATGAGTTGCCTCCCATCCACAACCCTTGGTATCAACATATCAAGGAGTACTTACGAGATGGATCTACACCCGCTGAGGCAAGCCTAACTGAGAAGAGGCGAATCCATCGACTTGCTATGAAATTCTACCTGAGCGGAGATGCACTCTACAAGAGAGATGCAGGATTAGGTCTCCTCAGATGTCTAGACAAAGACCAAGCTCAGAGGCTCATGGATGAGATCCATGGTGGAATATGTGGCCCACACATGAGAGGCCCCTTACTTGTCAAGAAAATTCTCAGAACGGGACATTATTGGCTAACACTCAAAACTGACTGTGATGATCATGTCAAGAGGTGCTATCAATGCAAAATTCATGGGAATGCTATCCACATCCCTCCAAGGGAACTCCACAATATGAGTTCGGCATGGCCCTTTTTAATGTGGGGAATGGACGTGATCAGGCCCATCGAGCCAAAAGCCAGTAATGGACATCGATTCATATTCACCATGATCGACTACTTCACCAAATGGATTGAAGAAGCTTCCTTCCCCAGGGTTACTAAAGAAGTCTTCATTGCTTTCATCAGAAATAATGTTGTTTGTCGATATGGACAACTAGAGGTCATTGTGTCAGACAATGCTAAAAACCTCAACAACAACATGATGGAGGAATTATGCAAAAAATTCCACATCAAACATCTCAACTCTGTCATCTACCGTCTGAAGATGAATGGTGTTGTTGAAGCGACTAATAAAAACATCAAGAAAATTATGCAGAAAATGTTCGCCAATCACAAAGGATGGCCTGACCTCTTGTCCCTAACTTTATTAGCCTACAGAACTTCAATGCGTGCTTCCACTAGGGCAACCCCCAACTCATTAGTCTATGGGATGGAAGCAGTGCTCCCCATAGAAGTGGAAATGGAATCCCTCAGAGTATTGATGGATGCTCAGTTGGATGAAGACCAATAGGTACAAGACAGGTCTCACCAATTGTCTCTAATAGATGAAAGGCGAACCGCGGCTATCTTCCATGGTCATTTATATCAGCAGAGGATCGCATGATCGTACAACAGAAAAGTTCTACTACGGCAATTCTAACAACATGACTTGGTTTTGAAGAAAATCATTGACAACCAAGATCAATCTAAGGGAAAATTCGATCCTAACTGGGAAGGCCCATTTATTGTGAAAGAAGTATTGACAGGAGGTGCTCTCAGGTTGCAGGAAATGGATGGCGATGAATTTCCGCAGCTTATCAACTCGGACACCGTGAAACGGTACTATGTCTGAAGTAACCATCAAAACAAACATCCTGGTTTTGATCATCAAATCGAAATTGAACCCTCTCTCCTTTTTACAAACTCTTCTGCCCCTTAGGGAAACATACACTTCAAGCCAGTAGCCTGGTTTTACTTTATTTCAAACTTTTCACACCTGCTTCTCCTGAAGACGAGATTAAACTTTTCACACCGCTTCTCACGAAGGCGAGATTAAACTTTTCACCTAACTTCTCCCGAAGATGAGATTAAACTTTTCACCCTGCGGTTTATCCTCAAGATAGGATTAAACTTTCTCCATACTTGCGGTTTATCCCCTCATGGGATTAAACTTTCTTCTCATGTGATATAGCTGCGCATGGGATTCTAACTTCTCTTGATTGCGATTAGTCACGAGGCGAACTACGTCGACCGATCTCCACGATACCTAAGGGTACATAGGCAACCATATTCTATATGGCGGTCATGATAAAAAAAAAATAACAAAAATATTTACGCCTTTATTCACAAAACAACAAAAAATACTTCAACACCCATCCGCCTTTTCATTATTGAAGTTGAACCTCATCATGCCAGTTCGAACTACTGCGATACTTGATCTCCTCTTCAACAGAGTGCGTGGCGTACCATTCATGGTGCGATCTAACCCCTACCGTAACAAACATACTTGTCGGGGCGGTATTGGGATCAACCTTCAAATTTCCCCACTTCATCGGTTTTAGATCAAAGGGATGGAATTATCCAACCTCTTCTCACAAATAGAAGATTTGGTGACCATCTAAGCTGCGATCGTGCCTCGAAGAACAATTCCAACCCATAAGAGATGGAATTAACTAGGCTTCTCACAAATAAAAGTACTGGCGACCATCTGTGGTGCGGTCAATCTCAAAGAGGAAGAAACTACCCTCCTCTCCAATTTTCCATACAGATACTAGTCCCAAGACACCAAAGATGGTAGGGATTTTCAGTAATCAATGATCCGTTCTGAGAGACCTTGCGACGTCTCAATGTCCATCTATCAAGGATAAGTTCAAAATGCATCGGGATCAAAGGCCCCGGAGAAAGCAAAAAACATCAAGCAAGTATCAAGGCATAACTAAAAGGGAAGTGAATCAAAATATATTTCCACCGCCATACATAATCTTTGTTTGATATATACATCTATGTTGTACATGACAAAATGGCTAAGCTAGTTTGTGCAGGGAAAATACAAAGCTATCTACGGATCTCGTATACATCACGAACTATCGGATCTAACATAGCATCCTCTCTGAAGACGGAGGAAGCACCGCAAGCTCCCCTTGAAAGGGTATCTACACGAGCTAGCGACGTCGAGGCTAACTGCATGGTGGCATAATGCTCATCAATGTAAGCACTCATGTCGGCCGGGCCGACCATCATCCGGGATCTCATTTGAAGTCTTTGTCTGCAATGGCCACATCCTTAGCGAGATAAGGAGGCATCCCGCTCAACTATCAATGCATCCCCAGGCGATCTAGCCTCATCCTCTCTAACAGGCGGTATCTCTCTCATCAAGAGTCATCAACATCGCGGCCCCTAGCTGATCTCTATCATAGATCATCAGATGTAAGCTCTGCTCCAAATGCTGTGTCGAATACTGAATAACGGTGGCACTCGGGGTGGGAGAATCTATCACAAATGCTGGCAGCCAAGGAGTCAAGTCATCGGTGGGAATGACAACCTCCTCTATTGGCTCCTCATCGTCGAGAATCGGTCTCTCACGCACTATGGATGCTTTGCCATGACCAATGCGATGTTTGTCTCCATCCATGCGGAATACTCTGTAGAACAACCTAGATGGTATGAGAAAACTTCGATTACGACTCTCGATCCCAGCGGGCATACAACCCGGATCTCGTCCCTCCGTGTGACAAGCGGTGTGATGTGCGTGACGACTCACTTGCCCCTCATACGCATGAAAATCCTAGAACTGATCAAACTGACACATCACGGCCAGTGGGTGGTAAGTGATCATGCCCCTCAAACCAGCCAGAGGAAGATAATCCATGCCTGGAGCATGAGTAATGAAGTTATAGGGTGAACTAAGCCCTGAACATGGCAATATATCAAATGGATCTCTAAGCCCTGCTAGGAAAGCGGACCAAGATGCAGCATCTGTACACTTCGCAGGCTGAAAGGAGTACGACATGGATATCTCATGGGGGAAACAAAATCCATGATGTCTAAATATGCCAATCAGTCTCAAGTGTGACATGAACCACACATACAGCAAGACCGAGCTACCTGTGAACACTCCTGTCGGATAAGTACAACAGTATGTAGCCGACCTCAAGGTCTCTGAGATAATCATCGATACAATGGTACGACCCTCCCTAAGGGCTCTCACTGCCATAATAACGCTGATATCAAGCTTATCCATGTACCGCAGCATGTATATGTATGACAATACGCATAGAAGCAGTACATCTACTCTGGCTGAATGCCAATGATCCTTCGGTGTGGTGAAATCCGGGAATCTCATGTGTATAGTTGTCTTGAGCCAAACACATCAAACGAGAAATGCTAGGATATAACATGGCCGGATGTAATCTCATCCTGCACTACTCTGCGCCTCAATCCTGTGAGACTCATGAACTGTCTACTCATGCCTCCCATCGCCATGTGCACACAAGGTCTATCCAGAGGCAACATCGTCAATCGTGCATACTCCTCCAAAGTAGGAGTCAACTCACAGGTCCCAAAACGGAATACATGTCTGTCCAGTACCCAGTGCTCTAGCATGCCTTCTACAAATCCTGGAGGAACCTGAAACATCAGTAAGGTCATAGTATGCTGCAGCAAAGCATCTACGATCACCATGTCTGATGGTGATATACTATCATACCATGATCGCATACCAGCTACCACCGCAAATGGTGGGGTATGATCAATACGGCTAACTGTCGAAGAAGACTTCTGTGTGGGCCGTGTAATAAGATCATCCAGGGGTCAATGCTGAATATCTCTGGACATACATACATATGCATAACAATAACATGCATGATACCATAGATGGCAATATGATATAGGGAATGAAAAACTGTGCATACATTCCTAAGTATATCATTACCTAATACATCTGTGTACAACTAAAATACAGGGAAATGGGGCGAAGCTACCCAACATCTAACAGAGGCCTATCAAAAGATATAGCGAGAATGGGGCGAAGCTACCCAGCAGCTAACAGAGGCTTATCAAAAGAAATACATCAGAAAAAGTCAATGGTGTCGATGTCCACATCATCGATGTTGTCCATCTGATGTAACTCCTCCTGAGTCACTGGATCTCTATCTACAGGGATGTTAGGCCTATATAAAGGAGGATTTGCGCCGGCAAAACTATATGGGTCATCCGAGGGACCAGCGCCAGAGCTGGAAAGATCAAAAGTATCTACCTCTGCAGGATATCTGCCCAAATACCGAATGAAAAGATGACCGGGTCCAACTACCGCCGTCAATCATTCCGATATATGTCACATGAGTCGATCTACGACACAAAGCTAGTCAATCCGCTTATCATCACGGATCTTGGAACCATATCCCCATAAACCGTGGTGGCGCGGTGCGAGCTCCAATCGCATGCGAGGGATCCACCAATCTTTGGAACATCTCCCGAGCACGCCTCTCTAAATAGAGCTCCCATCCTCCATCTGTGAAGAGAGGAATCCTGCGAGTGGAAATGATGTACTCTACTCCAGTCGGGTGCCCATCCTCAAAGCCAACTCCCAAATGCTCTCCCGAGTAGGGAATCCATGTGATGACATCGGCTGTCAATAACTCCAGCTATAAGCGATAATGAGTGAAACCCTCAGCAATAGGGACCTCCACCAGTATGGAATGATTCCATCTCCTTCCTCATGGATAGGTATCTAAACCTAACACGCTCACAGGACGTAAACAAGGAAGCCTCTCATAGGCCCAAAACTGCCAACACAAAGGCAAACATCTGCTGTCAGTCAACACTCTTAACCCACACATGGGAAAGGACAAGAGAAACACTCACCAGTAGAAAAGGGTAAAATCCTAACCATGCCTCGGTTAAGCCCTGCGATCGCATGCGCATTCCCCTGAGGAAGTAGGCAAAGGTGTAGGAACCCCAATCATACTCTCCTATATGGTCCATGTGTCGAGTGGCGCTAATCAAAGCAAAGGACACCGTAGAGGAATTATCTGCTATGAAGCAGCCCCTAATGATCATCAGGAACAATCGCCGAAGAATGTGATCCCTGACTCTCACATCATTGGGTATAGCCTCACTAAATAGCCCGCTCATAGCATCTACGCTCAAAGGACCTGTACGAACAGTTCTACCCTTGAGCGCTTCCGCCTGAACTCCCAACAAGGATCTGACGGCAGTAGGGGTGATATCCGCCGTGCAAGGCACTGACTCCCCTCCAAACTCCATACCTATGATAAACCGCCAATCCATCGGTGTCATCATCACCTCGCAGTCCAGCAAATGGAGTGACTGAGTTTGGTGGAACCACCGCTCAGACAATGCCCTGAGGTAACCCCAGGGACAGCGACGGGGTAGAATGGAGAAGAACCTCCCGAATCCCCAACAATGGACGATTGCTCTATAGTCATCATGCAGGGCCTGATACATAGAGTGGATGCTAAACCAGTTCCCTCAAGGCTATGTGAAGCCGGGAACCTGCATCAAATGCAGATCAACATCAAACACCTTGACTCCTCATCAATAGGAAATAAGGAAGATTAAAGATCTAACTTCATACCTCGTTTGCGTGCAGATATACTGAAGGATGCCTACTCAAGTCACCTAGAAGATCTGGGTTCGCCACTTGAATACCTGGTAATTCCCTACGGGGAACACGTACAGCAGGAGCAGGAACCTCGAACGGTATATCCTCCTCCTCGTCCTCGACATTCGGCACCTCAACCCAAATAGGACGTACCACCGCCTCTGCCAAACGAGCGATAGCATCTCCTCAGCAGTAATGAGGCACTTCAAAAGCCCTCCTCCGTACACCAGAAGTGGTCCTGCGGGAACTTCTCGGCTGATCTGGATCCATAATATCTGGATAGCAAGTCTCCAAATCACCTCAGAAAGGGTGTGGTAATTTCGTACCTAGAGTCTTTTTCCAAATGCATTCTATGATTACATGCATACATACATTATTTTAACATACATCTACAGTAGAGTTAAAAATGCATAATTACTCAATGCCTATATTTTGGGAAAATTTTGTCATAGCCCCTTTGTAAATGGGACTATCCACATGCACATAGGCATGACTAGGTGGCCATTCAGCAGCACACTTGTACACAGTCATATACATCCTGTATGCATTCATCACATCACAGTAAAAATCCGTAAGTGTAATCTAATTACCATGATTATTTTACTATTCTACCTTTACTCATTTGTCCTCAGATAGGATAAGAAATGACTGCTTCAAAAGTCAAATTTTTTCACATCATTTTGTTCAGCATGGTTTAATACTAACATTTACTATGTTGAATATTTTTTATCAAGTCATATCAGCATGCATATTCACTACTATGTGTCTAAATGCATTTCATGCGATAAGTCATTTTCCAACGGATAGAAATTGGAAAAAATACATGCATGTGTTACCAGGACAGTGAAGAACGCTTGTAAAGTGGCAAAATATGCAGAAAGTTGCCCGAACTCAGCAGATCTGAAGAAGAGCTCTCGAATTTCCTTCGCTGCGCAACTTGAAAATGACTTATGAAAGCGATCAGCCACCTATACATAGGCACGGCTGGCCACAAGTTAACCTGCGGCTCCTGCAGGTACACCTGCAGCATCCCTACATGGGTCCCACACCTCCGGCTCGCTCTAATTACAGTTGCAAAGGTGGTCTCACAAGCTGAAAAAGCCAAATCAGGAATAAAAATGCTACACGATGGAGCGGAACAACCTGAAATCCTGGTTTCTCATCGGTCAGAGTTAAACTCCCGTCGTCTCAATGGTATTTGCTTGGATGCGGGATATACTATACCAATGAGCTCAGCTTTCATAAACCATGCTCGGTAATAACCCACAAAGGTCCGATGCCGTCATTTGCAGGGTTACAACCCTAAACAATCCCCAGCGGGGGTTACAACGTGAAACCACGGAATATCAAACCTCCCCGGCGGGGGTTACAACGCCGAAGTTATCAAACATCTAGGCCTCCCCGGCGAGGGTCACAACGCACATCCTTCAAACATCTACGTCTCCCTGGCGGGGGTTACAACGCAATGCAACCATTGATACACACATCAATGAAGGTCAAGCAGTCTTGACAATGCACCCAGTAGGGATTCATCTGGTGATACACACATCAACGGAGGTCGAAACCCCTGACGACAACAAAATGCTGTTGCGATAACTCCGGCAAAGATGAGGAACATATTATACACATCCTCAAAATAGACAACTTTATTCCCACAAATCTCTTCCACACAAGAGGTACCTTTATGGAGTATAAGCCAGTGTCTAGGATTCAAGACTTTGGTGGTAGTCCCAATGTCAACATCCTTAAAGAGTTGGATCGTATGTCCAAGCCATCATTGATTGTCATCCCAGCAGGATTACACGGCAATCATGCATCATGCATTTGCATCATGTTGCTGCATATAACATCATGCTTATCTTGCTTGCATTTTCAAGTGTCTAGGATTCTTTATCCTATCCATGCCTTGCATTGCATGAATATGATAAAGAGGGGCATCTGTAGACACTCAAAACTTTCTGCACTCCTATTCCTAACATTGCAGGAGGGTAGATTTGTCTTTTAGAGATAACCCTGAAAGATAACTTACGTCCATGTCGGATACTACCGAAAGTTCAAGTTTAACCCGGAACACAAACTGGGAACATCATCTCAAATCCGGAACACACACCGGGAGTGTCATTTCCAATCTCGGAGATAAACCCGAGATATGCAGATCAAAAGACCAAAAATAACACCGGAGAGGACAGTCTTGTCTCGGTGATAACACCACGACGTTTAGTTCCAGTCGCAGAGACAACACTGGGAGTAGCAACCCCATCCTTGGTGATAACCCCAAGGGATGCCATTGCAATTCTGGCAATAACCCCGGAAATGCTTGTTGCAAACACATGCAATCAGCTTCAATCTAGATGACAGTGAGGCATACAAACAAGAAGTCCAATCTCAGTTGTAACCCTGAGCAACGTCTGCTTTCCGCTTAACCTGGCAATAACCCCAGTGAGGAGTCAACACGTCATCTTACTGTCTCAACAAGATGATATCACAGCATACCAACAAGTGGTCCAATCTCAGCTATAACCCTGAGCAACGTCTACTTTCAACTCAAACCGGCGATAACCCCGGCAAGGAGTCACACGTCATCTTATTCCTTCGACAAATGGCACGTCGTCTCAACACTTCATACATACATACATACAACAATGTCCCACAACAGCCGAAGATTGACAATCCCGAGTGACTATTACGTGTGGTAGTACTTTGGATAGAATTTGAAGCTTGAAGACCATGGGCATAGACCCTTCTTCCTGACTTCGTACAACCTCTAATCCATGTCATTACGTAACTCTCGACATAAGCAATCTGAAGAAGTACAGATATACTTCGTTCGGATGCTCGGATTGAAGTTCTGCAAGTTCGAGCGGACATTACGATTGCACGACCCACGTCGCATTACTGAGGCAGCGACGGGACCATGAGGCTCGGGTGCACCACGACCGTACCGCAAGTACAACTTCATTTGCCAGCAGTGTACTGCGCCATCCATCTATATATACAAGGCTTGGGCTAGCCATTTGAGGGGAGAGAGAGAAGGAAAAAGGCGAGGAAGCCCTGTCCATTTTTCTTTGCATACACATCCTTTGAGTGTTTCCTCTTCTTTAAACACTAGTTATCTCACATATAGCTACTTTTTATCCAGCGGGAGCTGAGCGTTTATCCATTTAAAGTCTAAGAAGTCTACTTTGGCAGCCCACTGTAAGCCTTCTTACATTCTATAAAGCCTCTTTCTCATATATCACACATTGTTGTACACGTTGATAGTCGTGTGAGTGTGTTTGCCCGGACATCGGTCCGTTGTTTTCATTTCTGTCTGTATATATATACTAATATATGTATATATTTCATATATATGGACTAATATTATCGAGTTATGCCTCGATTGAGCCTAGACTTTGGTCTGGAGCGTTTATCTGCTTATATATATATATAAAGTGTGGTCAGACTCTGTCTGATGAGCCTGGATTTTACATCCGGAGCGTTTAATTGCTTTTATATATATATATATATATATTATATATAATTGTCGTCAAGCATATCCTCGATGAGCACGGATTTTACATTCGATTCGTTTACTCACTTTTATATATATATATATATATATATATATATATATATATATATATATATATATATATATATATATATATATTCTTGTCAGACATATCAGATGAGCCAGGATTTACATCCTAAGAATGCGTTTACTACTTTTATATATATATTTGTACATATATATATATATATATATATATATATATATATTTCATCAAGCACAGAGTCTACTTGGGGCCTTTTACGACTTTATTTACATTATGTCACCTTTTGGAGTTTACTTACGTGGCGATTGATATTTTATCGCTTTATTTACATTTCGTCCCGCTTTGCCGAGTTTACTTGTTGGCGGTTGATCATATTCATATATATATATATATATATATATATATATATATATATTACGACTTTTATATATATAACTCGCTACTACTTTCCATACAAATTGCAGTATCATGTGAGCCTAGGAATCATGTGATCATAGGTTCAGTCTACTGAATCTAGATTCAGTTACCATGATGGACATTTTTAGCTGTAAGCAGCTTGTACATTATTTTACAATGTCTGAGTTTCCTTGGATAGCTGTCATGCCCATAAGGAGTTCGGCACTGTTGTATATTATTTTCTCGAGGATGCTTCGCATCTTGAAAATAAAAGCAAACAAGCCGAACATTTAATAAAATGGAAATATGAAAAGGACTCAATTCCTATTGAGCACAGGGTTTGAAAAACCTCTTTTATAAAACTTCATTGCTATATCTTGGTTAAAACTGAATTTTTCTATAAAATTCAAACCTTGTGTATATAGGTGCAAACGAGGCCTCACACTACTTTCAAATAAATTGCACATTGATCCACACACACACATACACACATTCATATAATAATTTCTTTGAAGAGTGGCGGTCACCGTGGTAACACGGATGTCGGGGGGTGCCTAACACCTTCCCTCCGCATAATCAAGCCCCCGAACCCTTAATGAATCTCGGTTTCACGACCGATTGGTTTAGCGATGTCAAATCAACCGGGTCAATGTGTTAACTTTTTTTCGATTGCGTTGGTGCAACCAGTGAAATACACCAACTGGCGACTCTTAAAGTCAATCGTCGACATTATACATGTCGGACCTTTTTCACTTGTTCTTTCAAACAAATCTCACATTAACATGAGAACACTAAAGAACAAGTAACGAAAAGGGACACCAAAAATCCCGACGTCGACAAAAGTCTGAAAATTAGTTTTTAACGATTTTTAAAATATTTCATAAATATTTAATATTTTTGAAATATTAAAGGTATTTAATTTATTTAATTATTATTTTAAATAAATTATTTAAAATTATTTTAATACTTGAAAATTCATTTAAAATTATATTATGATATAAGAAAATATTTTATGTTATTTTAATGACTTTTAATATTTTTGATAAATTTCATTAATAAATTAATATTAATGATAATTAAGTTATTTAATAAATGTATTAAATAAATTAAATAAAAATAATTTTATTATATTAAAAATCATTTTAAATGATAATGAGGTATTTAAAATATTTGAAGTTATAAAATATAACTTTTAATATTTAAAGAATAATTTCATTAATAATTTAATATTAATGATATTAAATTTATTTAAGAATTATATTAAATAAATAGTTTTAAAATAATTTTATTGATTTAAAAATCATTTAAAAAGGTTATAAATGAATTAAAAATATTTTAAGTTATAATTAATGACTTTTTATATTTTGATAAATAGTACATTAATATTTAAATATTAATGGTAATTATTTAAAATGATTTTAAATGTTTTAAAAATCATTTAAGGGTAATATTAGTAATTTAAAAATATTTTGAGTTATTATAAATAACTTTAATATTTTGGCAATGGATTCATTAATAGTTTAATATTAATGATAATAGAATTATTTAATATTTAAATTATTTAATAATGATTTCTGTGTTTGAAAAATCATTATAAATTATAATAATTAATTAATAATTATTATAAGTTATTTAAAAATAATATGATTGATATTTACAGTTATTAAACTACAAGATAGAGTTTTAGACTCGATAATTACCCGATAAAGCCGTCGGTACACCGACATATTTCTGAAATTGATCTAGACTTAGATAATTTGACTATGTAATAACCGTGAATTTTAAGTCACTATATATGTATGTACATTATTGATATTTTAAAACTTTGTGTTATATATTGATTTAATATGTGACAACATATGTGAAGTGGTGCATTGGTCAATTAACATATATGCTATAGTAATGGATAGATACATTTATAGATTTCATTAAAATTGAAAGCTTCGTAACCTAATTATACATTAGGTACGAGACAATTAAATAACATAAGGGCTATGGTAATAAGGAAAGGTTTGTATTTAATATGTATACTAACTTAAGTGGATAATCTTGTATTTCAAGTGACTAATAATTTTAAACCTAATTCTAGTAAACCTAATTAGGTTATGAGCTAAAGTCACATGTATAAGTAATTAAATTTCATATAATTGGAAATGGAAACCCTAAATAATCAATTTGGGTATCATATATTAAAATTGCTAGACTATGTTTATTACATAGCCCAAAACAATTAAAGGTGAAGCCCAAAAGAAATAAAATGCAAACCAATACTTAGCCCACTTGATTAAGGGTATTTTAGACTTTTGATTAATCAAATTTGTGAATTAAAATAAAAGCAAATTGGGAGATATAATGGGAAAGGGGGGGATCGGCCATTTAGGCCTTTTTATGGCAAGAAAATTATGCTAATCAATGTCCATTAGTAGAAATCTTACACACAAGTACATGTTTGTCAAGCACCCATTGGTTGAAAATCTATTAAGCACTCTTAATCACATGATTAGGCTAATTGAAGAGATAAGGTGTAGTCTTTTATCCTTGGGACATTAAAAATATGGGGGATAATAGTTATATCACACTCATTTGCTAGACATTCATTTTATCTCATTCTTCTTCTTCTTCTATTTTTTTCTCCCAAGCTAGCAAACTTCAAGAGAGAGAAAAGAAAGAGAGGGTTCAATTATAGCAAGAGAGAGAGAGAGGTGTACTAGTTTGTTCATGCATCCTAATTTTATACTCTACTTTGGTAAATCAAGGAAGGTTGCCACTAAATCAAGGTATAACCTAACCTTCACCTTCACCTTCTTCTTCTACTTTGTTTTATAGCTTGAGTTTTGTTGGGGTTATGAACAAATACTAAAGATACCCTAGTTTTTCATATCATCATGTATGGAACTAAGTATCTTGAGTGTTAGATGAAAGGCTTAGAGGAAGAAAATGAGCATATGTTCTCCAAGGGTGAAATTCTTGTTTTTCTTCCACTAAATCTTGTGTAACTCAAGTTTTCCAACTTAGATTTGTGATTAAATTCAAGAAGGGGGTGCTAGATACATGAGTTATCTAGTAAACTCAAGTGGTAGAACACAAATCTAGCAAGTTTTGAAGCCTTTAGGGCTGTTTTCCCCAAAACAGTCCACTTTGAATGTAAAGGGTTCAAAACCCTAAAATAGTTATTGTTCCCATTTTTCTTGGGACTGTTTCAAATAGTTTCATGTCTTTTAAAAATCTGGAAAAAATCATAGAGGTACCTTAGGAAGTTATCTACATGTAGAAAAAAGAACGGACGCGTTTCGATTTATAGGTTGTGCGTAATGGCTATTTCCGTAAAGGACTCCGAAATATTAACATTCGAATATCTCAATGTGTATACACTGGAAAATTCCAAAATTTTTACAGTAGGTTCATATATGTTATGAGAATATACCCTGAATATTTTAGATTTTTCTGAGCAAAACTAGATTTATGAAAAATGAAGCCAGATCCGAGTGTTTTGGGCACTTTAAAAATAGTAAATCATTTTCTAAAATTCCAGAAAAATTTGGGAATCATGGTTGGGTCATATACTGCCCAAATCCAGAAAAGGAGAATTTTTGGGATCAGTTTGCTATTTTTCCTAAAAATGATTAAGTTATGAATAAAAAGAAATAAATAGTTAAATGATGTCTTAAATAAGAAAAATGTGATTTTGATGCTTGAATACTCCTAATATATAATATTATGAATATTTTAGGGCATTTTAGTAATTTATAATAATAAATATTATTTATGACCTTTTATGGATATTAAATAAGAGGTTAATAAAGGATGAACAATTAGAATAAATTGTTTATTAATCTAATAAATTGTTGAAAATATTATTATGATATTAATAATATTAGAATATGATATTATTAAGTAAATAAAAATATTAAGATTAAAACTTCATTAAAATATTATTAAATGGTTAATAATATTTGATTTAAGCATTAATAAATGATTAAAGTATTATTATATAATTAATAATATTAGATTAAAATATTAATCTTAGATTAAAATATTATTAAAAGATTATTATTGAGTAAATAATAATATTCGAGATTTAATAAAATATTATTAAAAATGTAATAACATTAGTAAAGAATAAAATATTATTAAATGATTAATAATATTAGTAAATGAATAAAATATTATTAAATGATTAATAATATTAGTAAATGAATAAAATATTATTAAATTATTAATAATATTAGTAAATGAATAAAATATTAATACTATTGGTAAATGATTAAAAGTATTATTAATTGAATAATGATACTAAAGCATAAGTAAGATATTATTAAAGTAATAATATTTATATAGGATTAAAATATTATTAAGGGATTAATAATATTAGTAAAGTACTAAAATTTTATTAAGATGTTAATAAGATTAGTAAGCGAATAAAAATATTATTAGTGAACTAATAATACTAAGAGGTGAATTAAATATTATCAAGATTAATAATAGTAAGTGAAATAAAGGTAGTTGTTATTTAATAGTAACATTATCTAGGCAGGATAATGTTTATAAGAACTAAATGTATTGTATAATATCTATGTGATTACATAATCTAATGTTATGCTATGACTACTTGAAAGATTAACTATAGGTCTCTGAAAGGAAGATAATTTAACTGCATAGTGGATATAAATCTAATTTCGTAGCAGTAACCTACGAACGAGGCAAGTTTCCTAACTCAAACTCGAGTTATTATTTTCAAAGCAGGTTAGTGAATAATTATTGATGATTATTCACATCTATAATGATTATTGAAATTCGCACTTTGTGCAATTGAATTCATGTTCTATTATTGTTGAACTGTGAATTAAATTAAAGTTCTTTCATTCATGAACTGTTTATGAGACAGATCTATGCTAGTTGTATCAGCTAGATCAAGCATGTTTAAATTTGTTAAATCAAATATGTTTTAAAAAGCTGTTCTTATTAAATTGTTATGATAAGAACTCTTGACTGAGAAAAGGACGAATTTGATTAAGGCATGATATCGATGTCGGATTATTAAGTGTTTATGCATAAATCACGAGGTATGAAAGGTTGATCCCCTTGAATACCAAAACTTATTAAGAGGTCCAGTTTAAATGACTGGGAACCTTGGCAAATGTTCATGGTTATTTCAAAACCACTCAGTTCATGTTATTCAATTATTATAATATTCAATTGTTGATTATTAATTCATGTTCCTTCACAATCTTATATTACTGTTGAACATTGAAAGCAATTTTTTTTCTTAGTCATGATATATCTCCCTTGTATATAAACTTGCTAAGCAAATTAGTTACTTACCCTTGCTATATCATGACATCTATTTCAGTTAAGCCCGAAGAATCCAACACGAAAGACAAAGGCAAGGGCAAGATCCAGGAGTAGTGTAGAATAAATGTTAATTTAATTATTATCTGATGGAATTTCTTATAAACCTTTTGTAATATAAATGGTGTGTTTAAAGTTAAGGTTATGAAGACCTTGGGACCATGTTATGAAACTTTATTATAATGAACGATGTATGTTTATTATTCTGTAATAGTTATAAAATGCTTATGATGATGATAGATCATGAGCACGAAATCTGAGGTTAGGGAACCTGGATTTGGGGGCGTCACAGACTAAATGCGTGTTTATTTGTGATCCAATGACTGTTAAACATGTGTGACAATGTGATTAGGTTATGTGCTGACTGCAATAAGCAGTATTATATGTTACGATATGTTATTCTAATCAGTAAAATGATCTTATTACTGATAGGTTGCTATATAAAAGATAAAACTAAGTTGCATAACTGTAAGTAGCAGACCAGACAAGTATCCTACCTTTGCATTTCCTTTATGCAATGGACATAAGTAAGAAAGTTTCAAAATTATATTATTATTGTGTCAGAATATTAACCCTATTGTTATCGATTATGTATCCTATTATTATTTATCAGTACAATACTATATTATAATTCAGATATTTATTTTGTTCGTTAATTTCTAAATATGGTTACACAAGTGCCCTCACTTGGATAATCATTGTATTTAATCACATGTTGATATATACTTATAAAATTTCATTATGTATACGTTGACTTCAAAGACGTCTAAGCTATTTGTTTTGGCTAGACACGAACTTAGAAATATTGTTGAACAAGATAAAACCTTATCCGACCAAATTGTTTTGGTTCGGATTCCCGACTAAGTATTAACATCCAGTATATGGGAAACTTTTTGTGCACCAAAGGTGGAACAGATGAATGATAATATCGTTCTTGCATGTCGTATTGATCAATACAGGGCATAACATGCTGATCACCCCCCGTGCCTATAAGTTATGACGGTTTGCAGATGAAGTTCTGTTTAACCTTTTCGAAAATAGAAAATAATGTTCATAGTTTGTCGACTAATCCCCAGTTATAGTCAATACGTAGTTTCAAAAATTTGATATATAATTAATATATTATTATTAATAGTTTAGTTTACTTCACAACTATTGATTCGTTGTAGAAGTGTCGCATAAAGAAAACATTTACTTCTTTCAACTAATATTTATAATTGCTATTACTTGTTGGGCACTCAAATGCTCATCCTTTCTTAATTTAAATGTTTTCAGCTAAGTGTGAACAACTAGAAGGTTCGGCTAAGAACAAGGGAAAAGGAAAGGTTGCTGAATGAGTTTATGCTATCCTATGTAATATCTAGTCTTTGTTAAGAATGATATATATTATCTATCAAGTGTTATGTAATGAATGTATTAAAGGTTATGTACTTGGGAATAGACTCTGATATTTATGTAAATTAAGTTGGGTATTTATATTATTGTTATTATTATTAGTATTATTCCTCTCATAGAAATGATATCGTGAAGTACCGAGTTCGGATTTCAAGTACCTGAATTTGGGGGCGTCACATGACTACCTTCATCACTTATAATTGCTCTTGGCGTGCCAAATCTTGTGAAGATATTTTTTTTGCAAGAATTTGAGGACCACTTTGGCATCGTTAGTTGGGAGTGCTATGGCTTCAACCCATTTTGATACATAATCAACCGCAAGTAATATGTGGTAGTTCCCGAAGGCACAATAGTTATCTAGAAGGGGGGTTGAATATATATTTAAAAACTTTTCTTTTTACTAAGACAGTTTTGATCATGATTTAAACATAGCGGAATTAAGGTTTCTTTGAACTCCCTTTTAGATAGAGTTAATGAGAGTGAGGCAGTTATAGCAGTTATAGTAAGAATGAAATAGACACAGTTGTTTTTAAGTGGTTCAGAGCACTTAAAGCTCCTAGTCCACTCTTCTACTCCTCGAGTAGGAAATCCACTAAGGATGCCTTTTACACTTTCTGAATCTCGCAGATTCCTTCTAGACCAACAGTCTAAGCACTTCTTAGTTCACTCTGGAACTGTTCAAGTCTAGCAGACTTGGTTCTTCATAGTTCACTTAGAACTCTTCAAGTCCTTCTGACTTGGAATTCTTACTTCAGTTGATTGGTAGTTGTTGATTTCGTGATTGATGCTACTCAGTTGCAGTTAAGAACTTGTTCGAAAGAACTGAATAGCTGAGAAAGCTTCCTCTTTTTCTCAGATCGTAGAGTTGAGTGTTGAGTGTTCTTTTACGTTTTTGTTCAATGCTTGCTTAGATCTATCATTTGAATATGTTCTGCATATATGTGATCCTTGAAATCTATCCGTTGAAGCCACTTGTTGAAGCATTAAATGCGTTTGACATTTCTGAACTTTGATGGAGACTTTTCTGCACACCTTCTGGATTGCATTCTGGCCCACTGATATAGCAAACTACTTTCTCACCTAACACCTGAAAATGTGTTTTTCCTCTGTCCTATGGTCCTTTCCTTAGCTTCTTGAATACGTTCCTTTTGTTGAATATTAAGGATATCTTTTATACCATTGGGACTGGTGAGGACTTCAACGTTTCAAACCCATTCCACTTTTATTAGAATTTGTCTTCAAACAAAAGTAGGGCTCGATGCTTCTGACATAAGGCAGATGATACTCTACGATCCATATCGTGGTGTCTTATCACATTGGTGCTTGGTCTGAAGAGAACACTACGGTCTCTCTCAAGGATTTTCACACTACGATCTTCACTTGCTCATCTTACAGACTCTACATTTTTGAAAGCACACTACAATCTCTGAGTTAGCTTCGGCAAAGGTTTGGACCACTCTACGATTTATGGAGAGGTCCTTCAAGGCAGATACACTACGATCTTCTAAGCTCTACGATCCTGCCTTAGTTTCTGCAATGTGTTGATCAGCTAGATAGACTGCGATTCTTGTTGAAGCCTAACTATTCTTTTCAAGTCATAGATCAACCTAACATCTTTGATCTCTTTATCTATACATTCGTTTATAGAATGATGAACATTAATAGCTAAGATCAACCTAACAATTTTGATCTATCACTAAGTCCTTGTACATATATTCCTTGAAGGACTTTACATATAATCATGAGCATTTACTTTAAACATCAAATCAACATATGCATTCTTCCAAAAATCTCCCCCTATTTGATGTTGACATAACCAAGGAGATTTGTTGTCATGATTATCAAGTTCTAGATGCATTTTCAGGAAAGTAAACATGACTTAATATTTCAGTGAGTGGCTGAAATTTCTAGAGAATAAGCATGAATTTATTGATGTTTGAAGAATAGATATTACAGTTAAGCTTTACATCAATAAGAATTTAAATTTCAACTTATCTCTATTTCTTTTATCTTTTGCGTGGAGGATTGGCATACTCCTTAGCTCTTCATTTCCTGCTAGCTTCATCTCTTCGAGCTATTTCTTCCAGCTCACTCTGATTGAGTCTTTCACTGTGATCATGTCTGTTTATGAATGCAGGATCTCCTATTGGCATTCTTAGACCTGTTGTTGTCACCTCATGAGAGCTAGGAGAAGGCCTTTGACTTCTTAATGGTTGAGCCTTTCACTATGATCATGTCTGCTATTCTCTTCCTGCTGATCAGATCATTGAGTATCAGATCATTAGGTCTGATGGCTGGATCGTGGAGTCTGTTAGAATTTCCTTGCAGGAGGATTCCTTGAGGAATATGCAGAAAAGGTGCCTCTGCCTCTGCCTTGATCTCCTTTCCCTTTATTCTCCCCCTTTATGTCAGCATCAAGGGTTCGAATGTCTTCTAAGAGGCGAGTCACTCCTTAGACAAGCTCGTTGAGTTGACTCTGAGTTTGAGCAATGTCCTCTCGATTTTCTTTGATCAGAGCATCAGATCGAGCTTCCGGTTGTTGAAGAACGGCTAGGATACTGTCAGTCTATTGTCCTTGGTTGATGTAAAATTGTTAGAATTATTTTACGGTAGTTTACAGATTAAGGAAGTTCTCCATTATAAGTTTATTCTAAGCTTCCTGAGTGGACTATAAGGTAAGAACAACATCTCTATGTCTTTTGGCTACTAGAAAGTGGATGTCATCCCTGTCCTTTATGCTCTGAATCATTTTCTTGATGAGCTCTTTAAGTTTCTTAGAGAGCGTATAGCTTAGCGAGCTTGGGAGACTATTTGCAGCATTGATCATTGTTGTTAATCTCATCTGAATGAGTTCAGTATGTTCTTCAAGACTCTCATCGAGTTCCTTGATCACTTTCTCGGACATTGCTGACAAAATGGCTTTGGTGGGCAGCTCTGAAAGAAGTTCATTGAGTTGGGGAATTTGTGAAGGAGGGTGTTTTCTTGTGTATTGATCTTGTAAAGAGTAGAGAGCAAGATCAAGGTTGAAGTATTCGTTGGTGGATGAGGAGGGAATATCGGATGGAGGGGCTTGTGTTTGGATGTTTAGAGTAGGTGGCTCTACGATTTGAGCTTGGGACTCTACAATGGGGCTAGAGTCAGTGATCGTAGAGATGCTGGGAGGTGGGAGAAATATAAAGTTGGGCATATTTGGTTCATTAGTTACAGAATTTTGGGATTCTGTAACTGGGAATTGACTTGGTTGATTGAGGACCACTTCTAGCCAGCTTGGAAATTCATAAAATTGGTTGTAGAAGGATAGTGGATAGTGATTAACTCTGAATAAGATCGGGATAGTTAATACCTCATGCACCATTCTTGAGGAGGGATCATTTGTGATCAGCTGTTTGGCAAAGTTGAAGTTTTTTGGGAATCCATGAGCTAGCACAAAGATGGTTGGATATTCTTTGAAGCTCCAAAACATGTGATTCCAGGAGGTTAGAATTTGAACTTGATGAAAAGGCATCATGGGTAGATAGGAGAATAGTTGCTCATATTTAGCTCTTCTATACCCATCAATGCCCACAACTATGATCTCGACCTCGTCATCTTCGTCCTCTTCTTTATCTTCATTCAAGGAGTCCATTATATAAATTGCTTCATTTTGTTCCTTCTCTGGTTCGCCCTCATTTTCTGCAGGAACCTCTTCTTTTGTCATGGGGATATCATGAGCCTGCCCCTCAACATGATCATCCTTTTGCAGAATTATTAGCTCCCCCTCAGATGGAGCATCTTCATAAGGTGAGAGCTTCAGGCATCTCCCCCTCAGCTGGTGTATTTTCTATGGTGAGAACATCAGGTATCTCCCTTTCAGCTTTGTCCTTTTATCTTTCTTTGGATTGTTCCCTTTCAGCAGCCAACTCTTTCTCTTCCTTTTTGAGTACTCCTTCATTGACAAGGATTTACTTCTTAACCAGTTTTCGTCTTGGTTTTCTAGGCTTAGCCACAGCCTCAGGACTTTCTTGAGCTTTAGCTTTGTCCTGTTGATCAGCCAGAACATTTGATGCAGCAACTTCCTTGCTCGAGGTGTTTAGTCTGGTCTCTACAATCGAATAGACAAATGGCCTCTTGGATTTGTGACTGATTTTGTTCTTCTTCAGCAGCTGTGATATGGTGGCTCTGTCTTCTTCTTCCTCAACCTGCTGTTCTTTTCTTCTTAGGATCCTTAGAGTCTCAATATAAGAGGACTCTACTTATTTATTAGTAGTTGATCCCTGGGGTTTTTCTCCCATTCTAGCCTTTAGCTTTCTCTTGCCTTTGCTTTTTCTGACCAGGGCAGTTGGTTATTCCTTGTTAGTTTCTTCTTCTTCTTCTTCAGTCTCCCTGACAACTGACATATTTCCTGGAATCCCTGACTCCTTTGCATTAGCAGTCCTACCATTGGACTCAGATATCTTACGCACATTTTCTGCTGGATTCCTTTTCCATTTCTCGAATAGTTGCTGGGTCATTCTTCTGTTTGGATTGATGGATTCTCCTTCATCTTCCCTAATTTTTTCACCCAGAGCAGACTGTAGGATGATGCTTATAAATCGCCCGTAGAGCATCTTTTGAGAGCTCTTTGTCTTCTTTGAGCTGGTGATCCACTTTCCAATCCATTCAAGCAATAGAGCTCCATAGTTAAGTTGTATTCCATAACTTATGGTAGTTATAAGCTTGAGTTGCACCTCATTTACAGAATCGTGACCAGAACTCTTGCAACATATACACTTCCCAATAATGTCAGCCAGAAATTCGTACCTCTGTGGAAACTCCGTCTTCTTGTATCCTTTGACAGAGGGGGATTTCTTGTGATGCATCCTTTTAAGTCCCTCATGGAAGTTTATGCCATTTATGGATGAATACCCTTCAGATTTGAGACCTAGGGCTAGGTTGATGTTTTCAGCCTTCAGCCTGATTTCCACGTACCTGATTTTCGTAGTGATGGTGTCATTTTCAAACACACCATTTCCGTAGAAATCTTTCACTAGCTTAGGGTAGATCAATGTGTCTGTACCCAGAGCCTCTTCAAGACCAGCCTTCTTTAACAATGACAGAGTTTTATGAAATTTGGGTTCAGCTTTTTTGAACTCATCAAAACAGAGTCTGTAGCCAGAGATGATGTTGGAAGCCGCCATTGATTTCTTTGTAAGGAGTATGACTGTCTGAGCTTTCTTAAGACTTAGGGTTTTTTCTTGAGGGAGAATGAGAGAGATAAGCTTTTTGAACTTCTGATTTCAAAAAGGTGATTTAACTTTTTACTTGTAACTTCCCTCTCTCCATTTTGCTTAGTGGGACAGGTGTCAAATTCTGCTTGGCTCTATTAATCTGACTGAGGAGGATTGTACTAATTTGCCCTTAGCTCCTAATGAGCTAATGTGTCCTTAAGAAGTACTACAATCGTTGAGATGGTCCTTATAATCATCGAGTCTATTCTATGTACATCGAGTCTGCTCAGCAATCATTGGGTCTGTTCAGTAATCGTAGTATCTGAGCTGAGATCGTCGAGTCTGAACTGCGATCGTTGAGTCTGACCAAGTCCTCCGAGTCCTTGTGATGAAATTTTGACTTAGCATTCTTCTCGGTTAAAGGTAACTCAGGAAGGGCCAACCTCATAGAGTGAATCAAGGGTTAGGTTTGTTCCTGAGGTGCTTATCAGAGAAATTACATTGTTTTGAACTTCATCATCTCATGATTCTCCTTTATTTTTTTGATGGAACTCTGCTATCGTTGAGTCTGCACCGCGATCGTTGAGTCTGCACTACGATCGTTATCTTTTATGATACTTTAGCTCTACAATTGTGGACTTCCTTTGATCATGTCTATGATTTCGAACATAACCTTTAAATCTGTATAGTTAGCACAAACTAAAGCATAATTTTTATGGTTGTAAGTTAAGCATGCATAGCTCACTTATTAATTTGTTAAATCTGGATTCATCTAGGGGTTTTGTAAAGACATCAGCAAGTTGGTTTTTAGTAGGGATATATTGTAAAGATATAGTTCCATTTTGCATATGATCCCTAATGAAGTGATACCTTATTTCTATATGCTTAGTCCTATAATGCATGACATGATTATGAGTTATTGCAATTGTACTTGTGTTATCACAGTGAATAGGTATGGATTTGAATTCAAACCCATAATCTGCTAGCTGATTTTTCATCCATAGATCTGAAAGACAAAGAAATTGCCAAGAAGAATGTATTCAAACCTCCGGTTGAAGTAGATCTCGAATTTTCTTTGCTTGCTAAAACCAGACACAAGTCTGTTTCCTAGCAATTGACAAGTGCCATTGGTACTTTTTCTATCTATTTTACAGCCTGCAAAATCAGTATCTGTGTATCCTGTTAGTTCAAATGAGGACTCCTTGGGATACCAAAGCCCCAAGTAAGGTGTACCCTTGAGATACCTGAAAATCCTCTTTACAGCAGTTAAATGAGATTCTTTAGGATTAGCCTGAAATCTAGCACAAATGCATGTTATAAACATTATATCTGGTCTACTGGCAGTTAGATATAAAAGAGAGACTATCATACCTCTGTATTGAGTTATATCAATACTTTTACCTTTTTCATCTTTGTCAAGCTTGGTTGTAGGAGCAATTGGGGTTTTCATGGGAGAGGCTGATTCCATGCAATACTTCTTAAATAAGTCTTTAATGTACTTGGCTTGATTTATGAAGATTCCTTCATCAGTCTGCTTTACTTGTAGTCCAAGGAAGAAATTCAGCTCACCCATCATGCTCATTTCAAACTTGCTCTGCATAAGCTTGGAGAATCTCTTGCATAACTTTTCATTAGTAGATCCAAAAATAATGCCATCAATGTATATTTGAACTAATAAGACTTTATCTTTATGCTTTCTAAGAAATAGTGTGGTATCTACTCTACCTCTAGTGAACCCATTCTCAATAAGAAAGTTAGTTAGTGTTTCATACCATGCTCTAGGTGCTTGTTTAAGACCATATAAGGCTTTGTCTAATCTAAAGACATAATTAGAAAGAGATGGATTGATTAAACCTGGAGGTTGCTCTACATAGACTTCTTCTTGAAGTTCACCATTCAAGAATGCACTTTTGACATCAATCTGAAAGACTTTGAATTTCATGTGAGCAGCAAAGGCAAGGAATATTCTGATGGCTTCTAGTCTGGCAACAGGTGCAAATGTTTCATCATAGTCAATGCCTTCTTCTTGAGAGTAGCCCTTGGCCACTAGTCTTGCCTTATTCCTGGTTATTACTCAATCTTCATCCATCTTGTTTCTGAAGAGCCACTTGGTTCCAATAACAAGATGATTCTTTGGTCTTGGTACCAATCTCCATACTTTGCTTCTTTCAAACTGATTAAGTTCTTCCTGCATGGCCTCTATCCAGCTAGAGTCTTCCATAGCATCCTCTATCTTTTTAGGTTCCATTTGTGACAGGAAGCTTAGATAAAAGCATTCATTTTGGGTGGCAGTTCTTGTTTTGACTCTTGCACTCAGATCTCCAATGATTATATCTTGAGTGTGATCTCTTGCCCATCTGCTTCCTATTGGGAAATCTGTTCTTATGCCTTCTTGTCTTAGATCTTCAAGATCTATTTCTTCTTCTTGGTATGTAGGTTCGTTGTCTGGCATAGGCCTCTCTACGGTCTCATTTCCATGCTCAACAATTTCACTATCTGGCGCTATGATCGTAGTGTTGAGCTCGACGACCTCGTTCGTAGAGTCTAAACTATTGATCATAGTGTCTTGAAGCACTGTTTTGTCTAAGTCTGTCTCATCAAAGATGATGTGAATCAAGACTTCAACACTCAGTGTCTTCTTGTTAAACACTTTGTAGGCCTTACTGTCTGTGGCATATCCAAGAAAGATTCCTTCGTCTGACTTTGGTTGAAACTTTGTCAAGTACTACTTTCCATTATTGAGAATGTAGCATGCACAGCCAAAAACATAAAAGTAGTTGACACTTGGCTTTCTTCCTTTCCACAGTTCATAAGGAGTCTTCTTAATCGTAGAGTGTATGAGTGATCTGATCTGAGTGTATCGTGCAGTGTTGACAGCTTCTGCCCAGAAATATTCAGGAAGATGGGATGCTGCTAGTAGAGTTCTTTCAGCCTCTATCAATGTCTTGTTCTTTCTCTCAGCTACTCCATTTTGTTGGGGAGTTTATGGAGCAGAGAAGTTGTGACTAATGCCATTGTCTGTGCAGAACTGGTCCATTTCTGAGAATTTGAATTCTCTGCCATGCTCACTCTTTATAGCCTTGATTTTCTCTCCTTTCTCGTTCATCACCAGCTTGAACATCTTGATCAGTTGGGAGCTTGTTTCATCCTTTGAGGTTAAAAAGAACACCCATGTAAATCTGGTGTAGTCGTCGACTACGACCAGAGAGTATCTCTTTCCTCCAAGGTTCATCGTTTGAATTGGCCCAAAAAGATCCATATGTAGCAACTGTAGAGGCTTGTCAATTAAGTTTGTAGTTTTGCTCTTGAATGAGCTTCTAGTCTATTTTCCAAGTTGACAAGCATTTCATGACCTTTCTTTAACTAAGTTAAACTTGGGTAAGCCTGCAACTAAATCTTTTAAAGCTAATTTGGACATGCTTTTGAAGTTGAGATGAGATAATCTTCGATGCCATAGCCAGCTCATTTCTTCAGATGCTTTAGCCAGAAAGCAAATTGTCTCGTCTGAGCTTAGTTGTCCAAGATTTATTGTGTAGACATTTCCTTCTCTTATTTTGGTTAACTTTACAGTAGATGTCTTCAGGTCTCGGACTTGACATTGATTGTTGAGGAATGTTACTTGATGACCCTCTTCGCAGAGTTGGCTAATGCTTAGAAGATTTTGTTGTAGTCCTTCCACATAGGCCACTTTGCTGAAGGATACTGTACCATTTCCAGCTGAGCCATATCCTCTTGTCTTGCCAGAGTCGTTGTCTCCAAAGATGACCGAGGGACCTTCCTTCTCTATGTAGTTAGACAGAAGGGCTTTGTTCCCAGTTATGTGCCTTGAGCATCCACTGTCCAGATACCAGGTTGTGATCGTGGAACTCTTTTCCTGTAGTAAAATTAAACCTTCATTTTGGTACCCATACTTGCATGGCTCCTACTTTGTTAGTGCATTTGGGGACCCAAACATACTTGATTTTGGGTCTCATATGCATGGAATTATAATGACATTTTGCAGCCTTGTGGCCAACTTTATAGCACACAAAACATCTAATATGATGCATGTTTGTGTGTGTGTGAAAATTCTTCCTCCATTTGGACTTTTGTGGGTTATTGGTCATCCTACTGTTAAGCTAGTATTCCTTCTTCCATGTGTCCTTGTGTTTCATGATTTGTGAGGAGTATACCTTACCTCTACTGTACCTTACCAGTTGGTTCATAGAGTTGATCTTACTGGACTCTACGATCCTTCGAGGTTGGTGAGTAGTGGCTGGGTTACTCTTCTCTTTTCTGAAACCCAGACCGGCATGAGATCCCTTTTTCCTAGGAATATGGATTGAATTAGTAGATCAGGGTTTGATAGGCTCATCCTTCTGTGAGGATTTCATAAATATAATGCCTCTACTAAAACTTGAGGCATTACTAGTGCCAATTTCCTTTACTTTTTCCACACATGGCTCTAAGGTAGATTCCCCAAAGCCTAACCCTGTTCTGTCAGAGACACTTCTTTGGCTAGAGATTAGGGAGTCCATGGATGAAGAGGATTTATTCCATGTAGAAATTGTCCTTTTCTAGATCCTCAATTTTAGAGGTTAGACTGGACTCTCTTTTTGCATTGAGCTCATTTGTTTGTTTTAAGAGCTTATTCTCGGCTTCAAACTTGGAGAGAGAATCAGTACTTAGAAAGGATATTTCCAGTTCTTCTTGAACTTTTTCTTTCTCCTTTTGAAGAAGTGAATAGTCCTTAGTCAGAACTCTAAACCACTTCATGTATTGATGCAGATCAGATGTTATGCCATGCAGTGCAGTTCTTAAATCATCAATATCTATATCAGGAGAGTTAAAGTCAAATATCTCATCGATACTTACTTTATGTATGTTGTAGTTTTGTTTGTCCCTTGAATTTTTGGCCATCAGACAAAGATTTGCCATTTGAGGATCTTCATCATCTCCAGATTCTGGAGTTGAGTCATTGTCTGAGTCACTCCATGATCCTCCAGCTACAAGGCCTTTGTCTTTCTTTTGAGGCCTTTTGTTGCCTTTGTATTCCTTCTTTAAATGTGATTTCTTCTTGAGTTCTTCTCTGAGAGGTTTGTTGCAGTTAGCAATGAAGTGGCCAGGTTTCTTGCAATTGTAGCATAGGTCATTCATTTGCTCCTGGCTGTTGTAGTTGCTGACTTTCTTTGGCTTGCTAGTTTTTCCTTGTCGCGTGAACCTTTTGAGTCTCTTCACCAGCATTGAAAAGTCCTCATCATCATCTTCATCATAGTCAGAATCAACTTCAGTGTTGACTTTAAATGTACTTTCAGTTGCTTTGAGAGCAACACTTTTATCCTTCTTTCTTCCTTCAGACAAGGTTTCTGCTCGTTGAGTCAGCTCTAGTTCGTATGTGAGAAGGTTGCCATATAATTGTTGAACAGTCATTTCATGCAGATTCTTTGACTCTCTAATGGCAGTGGTTTTGGTATCCCACTTGCTTGGTAAGGCTCTCATGAACTTTATGATTAGATCTTTGTACGGATATATCTTTCTATAGGCTCGTAGAGAGTTGAGCATAACATTAAATCTCTCGTAGGTGGCAGTGACGTTCTCTCCTTGAACGTGAGAAAACATCTCATATTGAGGAGTCAAGAGAGATTGTTTGTTTTCTCTGACTTCTTTTGTTCTTTCATGCATGATGAGTAATGCTTCCCAAACCTCCTTTGATGTTTTGTTGTTGACCACGTTTTCAAGCAGATCATCTTCTAAGGATTGGAATAAGATGTTCTTGGCCTTTTTGTCGAGTTGGACAGCTCTCTTCTCATTTTCTGTCCATTCTCCTTTGACCTTGATCTGTATTCTGTTTGGGTCGTCTGTAGTTGGTGCAAGATTTGTAGGAACATAGGGCCCATTCTGAATAGTTCAAATAGATCTTCATCTATTGAATCCATGTAAGCTTGCATCCTAACCTTCTAGTTAGCGAATTTATCTTTGTTGCACATAGGTGGCTTGCTGCCTCCTTCAGTCTTTGATTCGCTTGGTAAGTGTGCCATTAGATCTACTCAAGATTTATAGGCTATAATATAGAACCTGCTTTGATACCAATTATTAATTCCCGAAGGCACAATAGTTATCTAGAAGTGGGGGGTTGAATAGATATTTAAAAACTTTTCTTTTTATTAAGACAGTTTTGATAATGATTTAAACACAACGGAATTAAGGTTTCTTTGAACTCCCTTTTAGATAGAGTTAATGAGAGTGAGGCAGTTATAAATGTTATAGCAGTTATAGCAAGAATGAAATAGACACAGTTGTTTTTAATTGGTTCAGAGCACTTAAAGCTCATAGTCCACTCTTCTACTCCTCGAGTAGGAAATCTAATAAGGATATCTTTTACACTTTCTGAATCTCGCAGATTCCTTCTAGACCAGCAGTCTAGGCACTTCTTAGTTCACTCTTGAACTCTTCAAGTCCAGCAGACTTGGTTCTTCACAGTTCACTTAGAACTCTTCAAGTCCTTCTGACTTGGAACTCTTACTTCAGTTGATTGGTAGTTGTTGAGTTCGTGATTGATGCTACCCAGTTGTAGTTAAGCACTTGTTCGAAAGAACTGAGTAGCTGAGCAAGCTTCCTCTTTTTCTCAGATCGTAGATTTGAGCGTTAAGTGTTCTTATGCGTTTTTGTTCAATGCTTGCTTAGATTTATCATCTGCATATGTTCTGCATATATGTGATTCTTGAAATCTATCCGTTAAAGCCACTTGTTGAAGCATTAAATGCGTTTGACATTTTTGATCTTTGATGGAGACTTTTCTACACACCTTTTGAATTGCATTCTAGCCCACTGATACAGCAGACTGCTTTCTCACCTAACACCTGAAAAGGTGTTTTTCCTCTATCCTATGGTCCTTTCTTTAGCTTCTTGAATACGTTCCTTTTGTTGAATACTAAGGATATCTTTTGTACCGTTGGGACTGGAAAGGACTTCAACGTTTCAAACCCATTCCACTTTTGTTAGAATTTATCTTCAAACAAAAGTAGGGCTCAATGCTTTTAACATAAGGCAGATGATACTCTACGATCCATATCGTGGTGTCTTATTACATTAGTGCTTGGTCTGAAGAGAACACTATGACCTCTCTCAAGGATTTGCACACTACAATCTTCACTTGCTTGTCTTGCAGACTCTACATTTCCAAAAGCACACTACGATCTCTAAGTTAGCTTCGGCAAACGTCTGGACCACTCTACGATTTCTGGAGAAGTCCTTTAAGACAGATACACTACGATCTTCTAAGCTCTACGATCTTGCCTTGGCTTCTGCAATCTGTTGATCAGCTAGATAGACTACGATTCTTGTTGAAGCCTATCTATTCTTTTCAAGTCATAGATCAACCTAACATCTTTGATCTCTTTATCTATACATTCGTTTATAGACTGATGAACATTAATAGCTAAGATCAACCTAACAATTTTGATCTATCACTAAGTCTGTGTACATATATTCCTTAAAATGAGCATTTACTTTAAACATCAAATCAACATATGCATTCTTCCAACAATATGTACTGATTGTTGAACGAGGATGGGAATGGTCCCATGAAATCTGTGACACCACCAAATTCAAGTACTTGAAACCCGAATTCAGTGCTTCACGATACCATTTCTTTGAGCGGAATAATAATAATTTTGTCATAAATATCAAATTTAATTTATATATCAGAATTGTCTAAATCCCAGGTACGCGACCTGAAAACACTTCATTACATGATAGATAATAAATATCATCATCTTATTTAAGTCTAGCTATTACATAAGAAAACACAACTTATTCTGACAGATTTCCTTTCCCTTTGTTTCTGGCAGAGCCCTCTGGTTGATCATACTTAACTGAAAACATTTAAATTAAGCAAGAATGAGCATTTGAGTGCCCAACAAGTAATAAAAAACAATAAACATTAGCTAAAAGGATTAAATGTTTTCTTTGAGTGACACTTCTACAACGAAGCAATAGTTGAGAAATAACTGAAACAATTCTAATCAACATACCAATTCTATTTCAAATTTTTGAAACTACGTACTCAGTATAAATGGAGATCAGTCGACAGACTATGAACATTGTTTTCTATTTTTGAAAAGGTTTAATAGAACTTCATTTGTAAACCGTCATAACTTACGGGCACGGGGGGTGATCAGCCCGTTATGCCCTTTATTGATCAATACTACATACCAGAACGATAATCTCGTTCATCATAACTGCCTTGGGCGCACAAAAGTTTCCCAGATTCGGGATGTTCATACTTAGCTTGAATCCGCACCAAAACAATTTGGTTGGATATCATTAGGGTTCTATCATGTTCAATGATATTCTTAAATCTGTGTCTAGCCGAGTCAAATAGTTTAGACGACTTTTAATTAAGGTATACATACTGGAAATCAACAAGTATGTATCAACATGTACAATAATTATCCAAGTGAGAACACTTGTATAACCATACTTAGAATTTAACGAACAATATATATATATATATATATATATATATATATATATATATGAATCTTATAGTAATACGGTACTGATAAACATTGAACGAATAAAGTTTGGGAACTTGTATGAATATAAATGATTGGATATATAATCAATAACAATAGAGTTTAATAATCTGGCATAATGATAATATAATTCTGAAACTTTCTTACCCATGTCCATTGCATAATGTAAATGCAAAGGTTAGGATTCTTGCTCAAGTAAAAGAGGAAGAATTTAGGAACTTGCTTGGTCTGCTGCTTACACAACTTAGTTCTATCTTTAATTCAACGACCTATCATTTATAAGGTTGTTCTATTGATTAGAATAACATATCATAACACATCATATTGTTATTTACAATCAATACATAACCTAATCACATTGTCACATAGTTATATCAGTCATTAAGACACAAACAAACACTTATACAGTCAAACTATATTGGCTTGGATCAGCTTCGGTAACATTTCGGTGTACCGACGGCTTTATCGGAAAATTATCTAGTTTAAAACTCTAATATGCATATTAAATATTATTCTGGATAATTAAATATCAATCATATTATTTATAAATGGCTTATAATAATTTATAATTAATTATTATATTTCATCATGACTTTTCAAACTCTGGAATCATCATTAAATAATTTAAATATTAAATAATTCTATTATCATTAATATTTAAATAATATCAAAATATTAATGAAACCATTGTTAAAATATTAAAGTTATTTATAATAATACAAAATATTTTTAAAGTATTAATATTACCCTTAAATGATTTTTAAAACATTAAAAATTATTTTTAAACAATTACCATTAATATTTAAATATTAAGGTATTATTCACTAAAATATTAAAAGTCATTTATAATAACTTAAAATATCTTTAAACCATTTATATCCTTTTTAAATGATTTTTAAATTAATTAAACCATTTTAAAATTATTTCTTTAATATTATTATTAAATAAATCTATCATCATTAATATTAAATAATTAATGAGATTTATCTTAAAAATATTAAAAGTTATATTTTATAACTTAAAATATCTTTAAACTCTTTATTTTCATTTAAAATGATTTTAATAATATTAAAATTATTTTTAAACTAATTTATTTAATATAATTATTAAATAAATCTAATATCATTAATATTAAATTATTAATGAAATTTTCTTTAAAATATTAAAAGTTACATTTTATAACTTCAAATATTATTAAATACCTTATTATCATTTAAAATGATTTTTAATATAATAAAATTATTTTTAGTTAATTTATTTAATGAATTTATTAAATAAATTAAATATCAATAAATACTAATATTTATGGAAAATATGTCAAATTATTATAAAAAGTTAATTTTTATAACTTAAATAATTTTTAAAACTGATTTTATAATTTATAGAATTTATTTTCTATTTTTAAATGATTTTTAGAATTTTAATTAATTAAAATTAATAAATCTGTCGCTATAGCTTTTAGAGACAAAATATGTCGCCTTAGGTGTTCTTGAGGCTCAAGAACACTAACAGACACTGATCAAGGTGTCTTGTTTGACCACCTCATATTCTCTGTCTAGACATGATCTAAGCCAACTAAGACACTGACATTGTAGTATTGTTGTAACACTATAAGATCCAACTATCATCTAAGTCATAACACAACACAACAAGAAGATCTACCCCATCAAACTCACTGTCAGAGCTTCCTGGGTTTTTTAGGTTACCCAGAAACCCAGTCAGCTTCCAGGGTACACTTTGAGGCTTAAACATATTAGGGTTCTGGTTGATATTATGGTGATATAATGGGTCTAATTTGTAGTATACATGACAAACTACATATAACACTTCTAACATCAGCTAAAATACACCAGAATCAGAAGCTAGAAACCAATCAAACCATGTCAGAATTAACGGTCTTAAGTTTTCTGGGTTTTCCAGAAAACCATGTTCGTGATCAAGCAAGCTAGTTTGACCAACCATTACTTTCAGTCAATTGATTATTTGGGCGATATAAAGGGATAGATCTAAAGTCCACATAACATGCTATAACATATATACAAAAACATCATCAACACATATAAAACTTGACAATTATTAGTCTTTGAAAATCTTGTCAGACACGGTTAAAAGGATTTCTGGGTTACCTAGAAATCACTTGGTCATGGTCGGTCAACCGACTTTGACCAACAATATCTTGTAATCTGGACATCGAATGACCATGATTCCATTTCTAGATTAAAGATATAATAACATACTACAAGTTTAAACATTTAAACAACAAAAATGATAACCAGATAAAGATCTATGTGGTTTGACATTCGGTTGTCAGACCTCTTTTGAAAATTTCAAAGATTTTGTAAAAACTTAAATTCAAGCATATAAATGTTATGGATCCACTATTTAGCAACCCATATCACTAATTTACACCTTATATAACATATCTAAACATTCTAACATCAAATCCAACATAGCATACAAGATCAAATGTTCTTGGCTTAGGGTTTACCTTTCTTGAACAAATTCTTGATCTAATGCTTCTGATCTGCTACAAGTGATAGTGGGGCTTGTTTTGTGACTGGTCCAACACTAAAATTCGGATGTTTAAAGTTGAGAGGGTTTTGGTTGAGGATATGAGCAAATGAGCTTGTAAAATGATTTCTCTCTCTAATTCTATTTATAATATGGTGAAATGGTTAGGGTTGATCATGTTTATCAGATTTGAATGATTAAAGTTCATCACTAGACCACATGGCTAGGTTGAGTTGGTTTACCAACTAAAGTTATGGCAACCTATACAAGTTATCTATTAAATAATTTAAGAAGGGCAATTTGGTCATTTGGTACTTACTTTTAGTGGCAAAGTTGGCAATTCATTCTAACCCTTAGGGTTTAATCCTTAGGGTTTGACCCTAAGGTTTCCTAAGCTCATAATCTAGGATTCTGTATTAAGGGCAAAAATGAAAATCCTAGCTTCTAAAATGGTGAATTAGGGTTCCCTAATTAAATTAGTTTTCCTAATTACTTAGGAGTTATCAATTAGGCTTTATAATATACTAATTGCCATTAAGCTTGCTAAATTAATAATTAGGGTTTATAACTTAGCAATTCGGGTTTCTAAATATTAATTAGGGTTTACCTAATTAACATTAAACATAATCATGGTCATTAATTGCATAACACCTAACTTAGCAAATCTTACAATCATAATTGACTTCTATACTATAGTCTATCAGTAATGCTAGGGTTTGGTACTGTTTTACCATAACTCTTCCATAAATCACATTACACACATACCATACATGTTCATAGCACTGAAATATAAATAATATTATATTATTATTCTCATTCCTTATTCAAAATCCAGACTTAGGGTTTTGAATTCATATCTGACATAACCTTCATAAATACCATCATTAATTAACTTAACCAATATAAATAAGTACATATCATAATAATCTTAATAATCATATCATATATACCATAATCATATTTTCATGGAAAATAAATAATAAATATTTTTATTATAAAATTATTTTATTATAAGAATATAATCTATAATGATCAATAATTCTTAAAAAGACATTATTTACATCTAATAAATAACTTTGTTTATCACATATATAAATATACTTTACTTTGCACGTATTCCCACCTTTATATATATATATAAAAAAATTAAATCGCAAAATTTCTTATTGAAAATATTGGGTTATTACATCCACCCTCCCTTATAAGGATTTCTTTCCCGGAATCACCGCTTTAAAACTTATAGACACTAGGACAAATAGCATACGCAGTCATTTCAAGTAGATTTCGATCAAATTCGATCGAACTGATATTTAACTATTCAGCATAAAGTTTATCTATCTGCTTTAACATAAATTTGATTTCTAACGAACTCAAATTCCTCCTTCAAAATTTCTTTATAGAATAACTTACTATATATATATATATATATATATATATATATATATATATATATATACGAAAATCATATATAAGAAAATAAAATTAATTCGAATAATTCTTGGAGTTGCATCCCCATCTGCCACGGTATCTCGAACGGTTATGTTGAAGACTCTTGCGGTTGATTCTGTTGGGTTGTTTATTGGAGTTTGTCCCGTTGTCGCCAGGGTCCCGCTACTTTTCTCCGTAGTCACACTTCCTGCATCCCTTCTCCTTTTCGGACAGTCCTTCACCTTATGATCCGTTGACCCACACCTGAAACACCCACTATTCATCCTAGGATTGGGGCAGTTGGGAGAGATATGTCCCTTCTGCCCACACTTATAACACACTAACTTACCTTTAAGAAACTCTCCCGAGTGATTCCTTCCGCAACTTCCACACTGCAAAACCTAATTCTTTCCACCTCTTAGCCTAATTTCGGTATTCCCTAAATTATCTCATTTCCTTCTTCCAGTTCTACTATCACTACTCCCTTCTCCAACTCTAGCTTGATTTGACTCCCACCAAAAATTCACCTCCCCTTTCATCGTATAGGTGGCAAAAGTTGTCTTTTTCCCCTCCGTTACCCTAGCTATCACAACTACTTCTACAGGGTCAGTTAACCTTCTAAATTCTGGCGGTCCTACGACCTTAAAATCCTTGAAGTTTGCAAATTGATTGTCTGGCTGATTTCCCACCATTGTCATTCCATTCTGCATGGCCTGAGCTACCATGTTCGCGAAATTCTGCATCAGGTCTGGTTTTTATCCTCCAGCATTTTTAACAGATTCTTCTGCCCTTTGGTTTCGAGTTTGTCGTCTTGGCGGCATTTTCTGGTTAAATAAAATAAAATCTATATTTTATTAACTTACATTCTAAACCTTATCGTATAAGTTTAATATTTCAAACTTATTCCCTTAATCAAACATAGATTCATATTCATTCAACTAATTCATAGTACATAGCATAGAACATACTTCTTTAAACATCCGATATCCCTTTGTGACCATAAAAGTCGGGATTCGCTGCCACAACTTATACAAAAGTTAAGAATATTACATTATACCCACATACCTATCATATACGCATCATATAATCATACATATTCAAGTAATATTAGTACTACTTATTTCTTACGCCTTCACTAAGGATCAATTTCTTTGTATTCTATATATTCCCATTATCCTCAATAATCCATTCACACCTAACTATACCTAGTTCGTCAAACTTACCACACATTATGAGATTAAGAACTCACCACAGACATATGAGTTTAAGAACTCGAGCTTGTCCTTATATTCTTTAAGTATAATCTACCTATCAGTTATATTATTGTTTCTAGGTCCGGTACTACATTTTTCTAGTATAATCACCCCATCAGGGTTGCTTTCAATGTGAGCCTCTATTTTAGCTATCAGCTTTGATATTGGCTCAGTTATAGAGGTTGACTCCTTCTTTACGATCTAAGGGTATCCTAATTCTTTTCAATCTGTCATCTATACACCTAAATTATCCTGATTAGCATATAATATATACACACAACAAATAATAATTTCATACAAGTTATCTTTTATTTTTGTTTGACGATGAATTTATTCGATTCATCTCCTTTTAAACTCTTTGTGAGTTATTTGTACTTTTATTGTTTTCCTCTGCTATAAGGTTATAGCATAAGCTCTACCCCCACCTAAGGTTTCTAACCCTAAAGCTCTGATAACAACCTGTGACGCCCCCAAATTTAGGTACTTGAAACTCAAATTCAGTGCTTCACGATACCATTTCTTTGAGCAAAATAATAATAATTTTGTCATTAATATCAAATTAAATTTACATATCAGAGTTGTCTAAATCCCAGGTACGTGACCTTAAAACACTTCATTACATGATAGATAATAAATATCATCATCTTATTTAAGTCTAGCTATTACATAAGATAACAAAACTTATTCTGACAACTTTCCTTTCCCTTTGTTTCTGGCGAAGCCCTCTATTTGATCATACTTAGCTGAAACCATTTAAATTAAGCAAGAATGAGCATTTGAGTGCCCAGCAAGTAATAGCAAATAATAAACATTAGCTGAAAGGATTAAATGTTTTCTTTGAGTGACACTTCTACAACGAAGCAATAGTTGTGAAGTAACTGAAACAATTCTAATCAACATACCAATTCTATTTCAAAATTTTGAAACTACGTACTGAGTATAAATGGAGATCAGTCGACAGACTATGAACATTATTTTCTATTTTCAAAAAGTTTTAACAGAACTTCATCTGTAAACCGTCATAACTTATGGGCACGGGGGGTGATCAGCCCGTTATGCCCTGTATTGATCAATACTACATACCAGAACGATAATCTAATCCATCATAACCGCCTTGGGCGCACAAAAGTTTTCAAGATTCGGGATGTTCATACTTAGCTTGAATCTGCACCAAAATAAATTGGTTGGTTATCGTTAGGGTTATATCATGTTCAACGATATTCTTAAATCTGTGTCTAGCCCAGTCAAATAGCTTAGACGACTTTTAATTAAGGTATACATACTGGAAATCAACAAGTATGTATCAACATGTACAATAATTATCCAAGTGAGGATGTGACGCCCCCAAATCCAGGTTCTCTAACCTCAGATTCAGTGCTCACGATCCTATCATCATCATAAGCATTCTATAACTATTTCGAAATAATAAACATACATTGTTCATTATACAAAAGTCTCAAAACATGGTCCCAAGGTCTCTCTAACCTTAACTTTAAATACACCATTTATAATACAAATAGTTTACTCAAGAAATTCCATTAGATAATAACTAATTTAACATTCATTCTAAAATTACTCTGGATCTTGCCCTTGCCCTTGTCCTTCGCATTAGATCCTTGGGCTTAATCGAAAATAGAGGTCATGATATAGCAAGAGTAAGCAACTAATTTGCTTCACAAGTTTATAAAGACAAAGGATATATATCATGACTTAGAAAGAAATATTGCCTTGATGTTCAACAATAATATAAGATTGTGAAGGAACATGAATTAATAATCAACAATTGAATATTCGATAATTGAATAACATGAACCGAGTGGTTTTGAATAACCATGAACATTTGCCAAGGTGCTCGATGATTTAAATGGTCCTTTTAAAAGTTTTGGTATTCAAGGATCGACCTTTCATACCCCAGTGATTTATGCATAAACACTTAATAATCCGAACATTGATATCATGCCTTAATCAAATTTGTTCATTTCTCGATCAAGAGTTCTTACCATATCAATTAATAAAAACAGTTATTTAAAATCCATTTGATTTAACAAATTTAGACATGCTTGATCTAGGCGATACAATTAGCATAGATCTATCCCATAAACAGGTTCATAAATGAAGAACTTTAATTTAATTCACGAGTTCGATGGCGGTAGAGCGAAATTCAATTGCACAAAGTGCGAATTTCAATAATCAATAAAGGCGTGAATAATCATCAATAAATATTCACTAATATGCTTTGAAAATAATAACTCAAGTTGAGTTAGGAAACTTGCCTCGATCGTGAGTTCTGACTACGAAATAAATTTCTATCCACTATGTAGTTAAATTATCTTCCTTTGAGAGACCTATAATTAGTCTTTCAATTAGTCAATTCATAACATCGATTATGTAATCACATAGATATCATACATTACAATAAGTTCTTATAAACATTATCATGCCTAGATAGTGTTATTATTAATTAACGACTACCTTTAATTCACATAATATTATTAACTTAGATAATATTAATTCACCTTCTAGTATTATTGGTTCACTAATAATACTTTAAATCATTACCAACATTTTATTCACTTACTAATATTATTAATCATTTAATAATATTTTATCCCTTACTAATATTATTAATCATTTAATAATATTTTATTCACTTACTAATATTATTAATCATTTAATAATATTTTATTCACTTACTAATATTATTAATCATTTAATAATATTTTATTTAATCTCGAATATTATTATTTAATAATAATACTCTAATCTAATATTTTTATTTACATAACAACATCATATTATAATATTATTAGTATTATAATAATATTCCAATGATTTATTAAATTAATAAACAATTTATTCTAATTGTTCATCCTTTAATAACCTCTTATTTAATATCCATAAAAGGTCATAAGTAATATTTATTATTATAAATTACCAAAATGCCCTAAGATAGTCATGATATAATATATTATGAGCATTCAAGCATAAAAATCATATTTTTCTCATTAAAGGCATCATTTAACTATTTATTTCCTTTTATTCATAACCTAATCATTTTTAGGAAAAATAGCAAACTGATTACAAAAATTATCAGCTTCTGGATTTTAACAGAATATGAACCAACAATGATCCTCTAATTTTTCTAGAATTTTAGAAAATGATTTACTATTTTTAGAGTGTCCAAAACACTCGGATCTTGCTCTATTTTTCATAAATCGAGTTTTACTCAGAAACATCTGAAATTTTCAGGGTATGCTCTCTTAACATATATGAAGCTACTGTAAACATTTTGGAATTTTCCAGTGTATACACAGTGAGATATTCGTAGGATAATATTTATGGAGTCCTTTACGGAAATAGTCATTACGCACAATATATAACTCGAAACGTGTCCGTTCTTTTTTCTACGCGTAGCTAACTTCATAAGGTACCTCTGTAATATTTTTCCAGATTTTTACAAGACAAGGAATTGACCGAAATAGCCTCAAGAAAAACAAGTCAGTAGCTGATTTAGAGTTTCAAAGCTTTAGCATATAAAGTGGACTGTTTTGGGAAAAATAATCTTAAAGGTTTCAAAACTTACTAGATTTGTGATCTACCACTTGGGTTTACTAGATAACTCATGTATCTAGCACCCCCCTTCGACGGATCATAATTCCAAGTTGTAGAACTTGAGTTACACAAGATTTAGTGGAAGAAAAACAAGAGTTTTCACCCTTGGAGAACATATGCTCATTTTCTTCCTCTAAGCCTTAGATCCAACACTCAAGATACTTAGTTCCATGCATGATGGTATGTATAACTAGTGTATCTTGAGTAGTTGTACTATAACCCCATCAAAACTCAAGCTATCAAAACAAGGTAAGAGAAGAAGATGAAGGTACATTATACCTTGACTTAGTGGCTACCTTCCTTGATTTTCCAAAGTAACTAATAAACTTAGGGGCATAAACAACTAGCACTCCTATATTTTTTTTCTTTCTATGGATGAAATTCTCTCTTTCTTTTCTCTCTTTGAAGTTGGCTAGCTTGGGAGCAAGAGATAGAAGAAGAAGAAGAAGAAGATGGGAGAAAATGAAATGTTGGAATCTGAATGAAGTGTTGGAAGAATGAGATGTGCATTCAAAATGTAATGGGCAATTCATTATTAATTCTCCCACAATCATTTTGTTGCCCATTAGGTAAAATACTTTGTATTATTACTTACCTTAGGTTAAACATGATTAAATGTGCATAATGGAGTGGCAACCAATGGGAGCCTTACAACATTGTCCTTATGTTTAATCATGTCTACTAATGGACAAGCTAGATTAATTAATCCACTTAGGATCCTCATAATATCCACCATTTAGCTTTTATTTTAAATGCCCAATTTTGATTAATCAAATGTCTAGAATACCCCCAATCAAGTGGGCTAAGTATTGGATTACATTTTATTTTCCTTGGGCTTTTCTTTTAATTGATTTGGGCTAGATAAAAACATAGTCCAACAATTTTAATAATGTTACCCAATTTGATAATTTAGGGCTTTCATCTCCAATCATATGAAGTTTAATTACTTATACATATGATTTTATCTCATAACCTAATTAGATTTACAAAATTAGGTTTAAAATTATTAGTCACTTGAAATACTAAGTTTACCCACTTAAGTTAGTATACATATAAAATACTAACTTTTTAGTGTTTACCCATAACCCTTAGGTTATTTAATATCCTTACCTAATGTATAATTAGGTCACAAGGCTTTCATTTTAATGAAATCCATAAATGTATGTATCCATATATAACACAAAGTAAAAAAAATGTACATACATACATGGTGACTTAAAATTCACGGTTATTACATCCTCCCCCCTTATAAAAATTCCGTCCCCTAATTACATATAAGGTTACTCAAAAAGGTGTGGGTAATTTTCTCTTATCCTTTCTTCAAGTTCCCACGTAGCTTCTTGACATTGTGGTTCCTCGAAAGAACTTTTTACGAGAATGTATAACCTTATTTACGCAATTTACATTCTTTTCTATCTAAAACTTATTTGAAATTTCCTCGTCGATAAATCTTTTTCGACTGAATTGGCTCGTGCGATATCACATGCTTGTAATCGAGAGCTTATATGGTCGTAGTATGACACATGAAACACATTATGAATATGTTCGATTCGGGAGGTAGAAGCTACCTCGTCGCCACTTCGCCTTTATCTTCTTCAAGATCTCAAAAGGTCCAATAAATCTCGGACTCGACTTACCTTTCTTTCCAAACCTTATCTTTCCTTTCCAAGGAGATACTTTCAAAAATGCATGGCTTCCCACCTCAAAATCTACGCTTACAGCGATGTAAGTCTGCATACTTCTTACAGCGATCTTGAAATGCTACTACCAGTAGGCTCTAATCACCTTAATGGTCTCTACTATTCTGCTTTGCACCGATTCTGGTCCCAGCAGTTGGCGTTCACCCACTTCATCCCAAAGATACGGCGTTTTCTACATTTCCTCACATATAGTGCTTAAATGGCGGCATTCCGATCTTTGGCGTGGTAGCTATTGTTGTATCTGAACTCTACCAATGGAAGATGATCCTCCCAACTACCCTTGAAGTCCATCACACAAGCTCTGAGCATGTCTTCAAGTGTTTGAATTGTTCTCTCACTTTGCCCATCGATTACTGCGGATGATCTGCGGTGCTCATCCGTAGGCTGCGTCCCCATTCTTTCTTGAAGACTCTTCTAGAAGTTTGGCGTGAAATGCGGATCCCTATCGGACACAATAGATCTTGATGCGCCATGTCTCGATATAATTTCTTTGATGTATAGTTTGGCTAGGTGGTCCGGACTATACACGATCTTGATCGGCAAAAGTGAGCCGACTTCGTAAGACGATCTACGATCACCCATATGGCATCGTGTCCCTTTTGCGTTGCTGGAAGTCCCACCACAAAATCCATCGTGATGTGCTCCCATTTCCACTCTGGAATCTCTAAAGGCTGTAATAGTCCACTCGATCCGTTGATGTTCTGCCTTGACTCTCTGACAAGTTAGACATTTACTGACACATTCTGCAACATCTCTCTTCATGTTTGGCCACCAAAAGTGTTGGCGTAACTCTTGATACATTTTGTGCTTCACAGGTGTATCGAGTACCTCGTATTATGTGCTTCTTGCGAGAATCTCTTCTCTTAGTTACGGTATTAATCGGTACCCAAATTAGTCCTTCAAATCTTAGCGGTCAAGTGCCATCAATCTTGTATTTCAATTCATCCCCTTCATTAACTTACTTCTTGATCTTTGTCGCAATCTTCGTCCTTCTCTTGTGCCTCTTTAACCTTATCTAATAAAGTAGGGCTCATTTGCCACGATAAATAATTTCTCATTGACCTCCCAGGTCGGAATACTTAACCTCTAAGTCAAGTCGTTGAAATCCTTCACCAATTCCTCTTGAATGGTTAACTTCAATAACTTCTCTCTTGCTTTTTTACGCTCGGGGCATCACCCACTACATTTGCTTTGCACGGATGGTACGAATCTCACAATCATAATCCTTGATCAATTCTAGCCATCGGTATTGCCTCATATTTAGCTCCTTACGGGTGAAGATATATTTAGACTCTTATGATTAGTATATATCTCACACTTCTCTCCATACAAATAGTGCCTCCAAATTTTCAAGGCAAAAACTCTCTGCTGCTAACTCCGGTCATGAGTCGGATAACCCTTCTCATAGTCCTTTAGGCGGCGTGAAGCGTCTGTGATGACCTTGCCATCTTTGCGTCGATCGATTGCTGCCCAAGACCCTTGTGTGACGCATCACTATACACTACAAATCCTCCGTGTTGTCCGGTAAAAGCCAACACAGGTGCTTGGCCCGAGCCTCTTCTTCAATTCCATGAAACTCTGTTCACATTTTTCCGTCCAAACGAACTTCTTTGCCTTTCTAGTAAGGTTGGTCAATGGCGATGCTACCTTTGAAAAATCTTGGATGAATCTTCGATAGTATCCTGCTAATCCCAAGAAACTCCTAATTTCTGTCGGTGTCTTTGGCTGTTCCCGATTGATAACCGCTTCTACTTTTCTTTGGATCTCTGAAACACCATCTTTGTCGATAACGTGACCCAAAAATTGCACTCTCATGACCAAAATTCACACTTGGAGAACTTTGCATACAACTTCTCCCTCCTTAACGTCTCCAACACTTTCCTTAGATGTTCGGCGTGATCTTCCTCATCTCGGAATATACGAGAATGTCGTCGATGAACACGACAACAAACTTATCCAAATCTTTGCTTAAACACTCTCATTTCATCAAATCCATGAATCTTTGCTTTGGTGCATTAGTTAACCCAAAAGACATTACCAAAAACTCAAAGTGTCCATCTGGGAGTTACGAATGCCGTCTTTGGAACATCCTCATGTCTCACCTTGATTTGGTGATAACCAGATCCTCAAGTCAATTTTTGAAAAGTATTTTGCCCCCTTCAACGATCAAACAAATCGTCGATCTGGGCGATGGGTATTTATTCTTAATGGTGACCTTGTTTAACTCTCGGTAGTTGATACAAAGTCTTAATGACCCATCCTTCTTCTTTACGAATAAGGCCGGTGCTCCCCATGGTGATACGGCTTGGTGAATGTATCCACTTATCTAACAACTCTTGTAGTTGAACCATCAGTTCCTTCATTTCTCAGAGGAGCCATACGATCTGGTAGCTTTGGATACCGGTGATGTCCACGGTGCCAAATCGATAACAAACTCTATCTCTATCGGTGTGGCAATCCGGGAATTTCATCTGGGGAAAACATCAACGAATTCCCTTACAATAGGTATTTGACCCGATTCACCCTCGATTCTGCGGGTATCCACAACATGAGCCAAATAACCTATACAACCCTTCCTAAGCAACTTCCTTGCTTGCATCGTCGTCGAACAACAAGATTGTCTTGGCGATTCTTTACCATAAATACCACCTTTGACTTATTGGTCTTTAGATGTACACTTTTCTTCTACAGTCGATGGCCGGCTCCATGACTTGATAACCAATCCATCCCAAGGATTACATCAAACTCTCCAAGGCGAATCGGTATCAAATCCACGTTAAGCTTAAAACCTCTTACATTAGCACAGCAGGTTCCTATAGATGTAGTCTACGAGGGGATAATTTCTTTGTTTACTACTTCTACATTCATTGGGTGTTCTAATAGTTCATGAGGTAAACTTAATCTTTGAGCAAATTCATCGGATACAAAATAACATGAAGCTCCGAATCGAATAACACATAGGCATTTATATCATTGATCGAATTATACGACACCACCTCCTGGATGCCACAACATCTTACCTTTGTCATATTGAATGTCGTCTTTGTTGCACATTGGGTACGTAATTTGGTCCTCCACCGTTGTCTTTGTGTTATTGCCCTGTTGCCATTTCCGCCATCCATGCTTTTTTCTTCTTGGGCAATCTTTGATCCGATGTCCCACTTCACCACAATTAAAGCAACCTCCTTTCTTCACCTTAGTACAATTGGGTGAGGTATGCCCTTCTTGCCCACATGTATAACATATCATTTTTCCTTTCAAGCACTCCCCGGTGACCCTTTCCACAGTTCCCACACAAGCTTCTTTTGTTGCCGCTTCCTTCTTTGCATCTCCGATTACTACCCCCACCGCTCCATTTCGCTTCTTATTGTTGCCACCTTGCTTGACATTTTGATTCCCACCTTACGCTTTCTTCTTGTTTCTTCTCCGATTGTATCTTGAGACCGCTTGACGCTTCCTCGTTACTGCTATAAGAGCTTTTTCCAACGAGTTGAGAATGATGTGATTTGTAAAATCGCTACCTTACTATAAATCCACGACTTTAGTCCATTTTCAAACCTTCTCGCTTTCCTCGCCTCTGTGTCCACGATGTGGAGCCGAATCGGCCAATTCATTGAATTTAGCGACATACTACGTCTTGACATATTCTCTGTTTTCGGTTCAAGAACTTGATCTCCATTCTTGCTTGAACACTCTCGAGGAAGTAGTTCTCAAAGAACAACTTCTTGAATGCTTCCCAATCACGATTCGATTCCGGCTTTGTTACGGTTGGCATCCCACTAATAGCTAGCCTCCCCTTCATTAAGTAGGTAGCAAAAATTGTCTTACATTCTTCTTCACGCTACTCTAGCAATAACGAAGGCCTTCTCAATCTCCTTTACCCACATTTGGGCTTCTATCGAATTCATTGTTCCTCTGAACTCTGGCGGTCCTCTTGCCTTGAAGTCCTTAAAGTTTACTATTTGGGTGCTTTTTTGATTTCCTGCGAGTTGAGCTTGATTCCTCATGGCTTCAACCATCATGTTAATAAAATCTTGCATTGGGTTTTGTTGAGATCCATTGCATTATTAGCGACTCTTCAATATCTTTGTTCACGAGTCCACGTCTGCTGCGCCATTATCTAGTGAAACAAAAATTCTAACACGTTACTCGGATTTATTATCATATGATTACTTAGTATGTCTATTATTTATTTAAACAATCGGATGATCATTATGTGAGAGTTTTAAGTTCTGCAAGATTTGGAAGTCTTTCTCCTGCTTAGTGGGTTAAGTTTGTTTTTAAAGAACATTTTCCAAATCGGTCTCTTGAATTCACATAACATTAAATAAAAAATTTACTATTTAAAATTTTCTAACACATATCATAATAATCTTTTATTTATATTCATACACCAATCTTGATGACTTACGATTAATACAAGTATATTTTATAAATGCTACTATCCCATTTTAACACAAAAGATGGGATTAACTCATAATGATACCTCCCTACAAACACAATTAGGGAAAGTACCTAACCATTTACTACCTCACACACATTGAGGTTTACATCAACATAAAACCTTATTACACAACAAGAAAGGTACTAATGCATCTATTTACAATGGGCCATCACATCATCACCACTTGGTGGCCTTGCCCGAGTCACTGCCAGCAGGCTCTGAGGGAAGCAGCTACTCTCTACAGAACTCTCGTCGAGCGGATCGACTAGACTCTCCTATCTCAAAGTGGACCCTCCTAGCCCCCCTTCTGGGCCCCCTCATCTGCTGGCGTCTAATGCCGATCCTAAAGTCTCCACTCGACCTTCATGGCATCCGATGCCATCTCTAATAGAGTCCACTGTTTGGCCGACTTATGAAATGCTTCTTCCACCGTATCTTGTCTGCAATCTCTACGTCAAACTCACTCTGCATCGCGGATGCTCTACTCTCAATCTTTGCGAACTTTGCCTTCCTTCTTTGTGGCGCCCCAAATCCGGGTTCTCAACCTCGGATTCGGTGCTCACGATCCTATCATCATCATAAGCATTCTATAACTATTTGAAATAATAAACATACATTGTTCATTATACAAAAGTCTCAAAACATGGTCCCAGGTCTCTCTAACCTTAACTTTAAATACACCATTTATAATACAAATAGTTTACTCGAGAAATTCCATTAGATAATAACTAATTTAACATTCATTCTAAAATTACTCACGGATCTTGCCCTTGCCCTTGTCCTTGTCCTTCGCATTAGATCCTTGAACTTAGCGAAAATAGAGGTCATGATATAGCAAGAGTAAGCAACTAATTTGCTTCACAAGTTTATAAAGACAAAGGATATATATCATGACTTAGAAAGAAATATTGCCTTGATGTTCAACAATAATATAAGATTGTGAAGGAACATGAATTAATAATCAACAATTGAATATTCGATAATTGAATAACATGAGGCTGAGTGGTTTTGAATAACCATGAACATTTGCCAAGGTGCTTTCGATGATTTAAAGCTGGACCTTTTAAAAAGTTTTGGTATTCAGGGGATCGACCTTTCATACCAAGTGATTTATGCATAAACACTTAATAATCAGACATTGATATCATGCCTTAATCAAATTTGTTCATTTCTCGATCGAGAGTTCTTACCATATCAATTAATAAAACGAGTTATTTAAAATCCATTTGATTTAACAAATTTAGACATGCTTGATCTAGGCGATACAATTAGCATAGATCTATCCATAAGCAGTTCATAAATGAAGAACTTTAATTTAATTCACGAGTTCGATGGCGGTAGAGCGAATTCAATTGCACAAAGTGCAATTTCAATAATCAATAAAGGCGTGAATAATCATCAATAATTATTCACTAATATGCTTTGAAAATAATAACTCAAGTTGAGTTAGGAAACTTGCCTCGATCGTGAGTTACATTTCTGAAATAAATTTCTATCCACTATGTAGTTAAATTATCTTCCTTTGAGAGACCTATAATTAGTCTTTCAATTAGTCGATACATAACATCAGTTATGTAATCACATAGATATCATACATTACAATAAGTTCTTATAAACATTATCATGCCTAGATAGTGTTATTATTAATTAACGACTACCTTTAATTCACATAATATTATTAACTTAGATAATATTAATTCACCTTCTAGTATTATTGGTTCACTAATAATACTTTAAATCATTACCAACATTTTATTCACTTACTAATATTATTAATCATTTAATAATATTTTATCCCTTACTAATATTATTAATCATTTAATAATATTTTATTCACTACTAATATTATTAATCATTTAATAATATTTTATTCACTTACTAATATTATTAATCATTTAATAATATTTTATTTAATCTCGAATATTATTATTTAATAATAATACTCTAATCTAATATTTTTATTTACATAACAACATCATATTATAATATTATTAGTATTATAATAATATTCCAATGATTTATTAAATTAATAAACAATTTATTCTAATTGTTCATCCTTTAATAACCTCTTATTTAATATCCATAAAAGGTCATAAGTAATATTTATTATTATAAATTACCAAAATGCCCTAAGATAGTCATGATATAATATATTATGAGCATTCAAGCATAAAAATCATATTTTTTCTCATTAAAGGCATCATTTAACTATTTATTTCCTTTTATTCATAACCTAATCATCATTTTAGGAAAAATAGCAAACTGATTCCAAAAATTCTCAGCTTCTGGATTTTAACAGAATATGAACCAACAATGATCCTCTAATTTTTCTAGAATTTTAGAAAATGATTTACTATTTTAGAGTGTCCAAAACACTCGGATCTTGCTCTATTTTTCATAAATTGAGTTTTACTCAGAAAAATCTGAAATTTTCAGGGTATGCTCTCTTAACATATATGAAGCTACTGTAAAAATTTTGGAATTTTCCAGTGTATACGATGAGATATTCGTAGGATAATATTTATGGAGTCCTTTACGGAAATAGTCATTACGCACAATATATAACTTTCGAAAGCGTGTCCGTTCTTTTCCTCTGCGTAGATAACTTCATAAGGTACCTCTGTAATATTTTTCCAGATTTTTACAAGACAAGGAACTGACCGAAACAGCCTCATGAAAAACAAGTCGATAGCTGATTTAGAGTTTCAAAGCTTTAGCATATAAAGTGGACTATTTTGGGAAAAATAATCTTAAAGGTTTCAAAACTTACTAGATTTGTGATCTACCACTTGGGTTTACTAGATAACTCATGTATCTAGCACCCCCTTGACGGATCATAATTCCAAGTTGTAGAACTTGAGTTACACAAGATTTAGTGGAAGAAAAACAAGAGTTTTCACCCTTGGAGAACATATGCTCATTTTCTTCCTCTAAGCCTTAGATCCAACACTCAAGATACTTAGTTCCATGCATGATGGTATGTATAACTAGTGTATCTTGAGTAGTTGTACTATAACCCCATCAAAACTCAAGCTATCAAAACAAGGTAAGAGAAGAAGATGAAGGTACATTATACCTTGACTTAGTGGCTACCTTCCTTGATTTTCCAAAGTAACTAATAAACTTAGGGGCATAAACAACTAGCACTCCTATATTTTTTTTTTCTATGGATGAAATTCTCTCTTTCTTTTCTCTCTTTGAAGTTGGCTAGCTTGGGAGCAAGAGATAGAAGAAGAAGATGAAGAAGATGGAGAAAAATGAAATGTTGGAATCTGAATGAAGTGTTGGAAGAATGAGATGTGCATTCAAAATGTAATGGGCAATTCATTATTAATTCTCCCACAATCATTTTGTTGCCCATTAGGTAAAACACTTTGTATTATTACTTACCTTAGGTTAAACATGATTAAATGTGCATAATGGAGTGGCAACCAATGGGAGCCTTACAACATTGTCCTTATGTTTAATCATGTCTACTAATGGACAAGCTAGATTAATTAATCCACTTAGGATCCTCATAATATCCACCATTTAGCTTTTATTTTAAATGCCCAATTTTGATTAATCAAATGTCTAGAATACCCCCAATCAAGTGGGCTAAGTATTGGATTACATTTTATTTTCCTTGGGCTTTTCTTTTAATTGATTTGGGCTAGATAAAAACATAGTCCAACAATTTTAATAATGTTACCCAATTTGATAATTTAGGGCTTTCATCTCCAATCATATGAAGTTTAATTACTTATACATATGATTTTATCTCATAACCTAATTAGATTTACAAAATTAGGTTTAAAATTATTAGTCACTTGAAATACTAAGTTTACCCACTTAAGTTAGTATACATATAAAATACTAACTTTTAGTGTTACCATAACCCTTAGGTTATTTAATATCCTTACCTAATGTATAATTAGGTCACAAGGCTTTCATTTTTAATGAAATCCATAAATGTATGTATCCATATATAACACAAAGTAAAAAAAATGTACATACATACATGGTGACTTAAAATTCACGGTTATTAACCATTGTTAAAATATTAAAGTTATTTATAATAACTCAAAATATTTTTAAAGTATTAATATTACCCTTAAATGATTTTTAAAACATTTAAAATTATTTTTAAACAATTATCATTAATATTTAAATATTAAGGTATTATTCACTAAAATATTAAAAGTCATTTATAATAACTTAAAATATCTTTAAACCTTTATATCCTTTTTAAATAATTTTTAAATCAATCAAACCATTTTAAATTATTTATTTAATATTATTATTAAATAAATCTATCATCATTAATATTAAATAATTAATGAGATTTATCTTAAAATATTAAAAGTTATATTTTATAACTTAGAATATCTTTAAACTCTTTATTTTCATTTAAAATGATTTTTATAATATTAAAATCATTTTTAAACTAATTTATTTAATATAATTATTAAATAAATCTAATATCATTAATATTAAATAATTAATGAAATTTTCTTTATAATATTAAAAGTTACATTTTATAACTTAAAATATTATTAAATATCTTATTATCATTTAAAATGATTTTAATATGATAAAATCATTTTAGTTAGTTTATTTAATGCATTTATTAAATAAATTAAATATCAATAATTACTAATATTTATGGAAAATATGTCAAATTATTATAAAAAGTTAATTTTTATAACTTAAAATAATTTTTAAAACCTGATTTTATAATTTTTAAAATTTATTTTCTATTTTTAAATGATTTTAAGAATTTTAATTAATTAAAATTAATAAATCTGTCGCTATAGCCTTTAGCGACAAAATATGTCGCCTTAGGTGTTCTTGAGGCTCAAGAACACTAACAGACACTGATCAAGGTGTCTTGTTTGACCACCTCTTATTTTCTGTCTAGACATGATCTGAGCCAACTAAGACACTAACATTGTAGTATTGTTGTTACACTACAATATCTAACTATCATCTAAGTCATAACACAACACAACAAGAAGATCTACCCCATCAAACTCACTGTCAGAGCTTCCTGGGTTTTCTGGGTTACCCAAAAATCCAGTCAGCTTCGAGGGTACACTTTGAGGCTTAAACATATTAGGGTTCTGGTTGATATTATGGTGATATAATGGGTCTAACTTGTAGTATACATGACAAACTACATATAACACTTATAACATCAGCTAAAATACACCAAAATCAGAAGCTAGAACCCAATCAAACCTTGTCATAATTAACGGTCTTAAGTTTTCTGGGTTTTCCAGAAAATCGTGTTCGTGATCAAGCAAGCTAGTTTGACCAACCATTACTTTTAGTCAATTGATTATTTGAGTGATATAAAGGCACAGATCTTAAGCCCACATAACAGGCTATAACATAGATACAAAAACATCATCAACACAAATAAAACCTGTAACGCCCCTAAATCCGGGTATCTTCCAACCCGACATATGGTGATATACGATACTACCATTCATACATTCATTCAATTGAAAAGCCTCAAAAGAACGAATATATTTTCTATATATTCAAAGTAATATTTACATTTCCCAAGTTCTATACCCATTACAAAAGTTCTTTGTCATAATATCAATTACATTACAACATTAAACCTATACTATTACATAGACAGCTTAACGATCTGCCTTAGCTTTTCCTTTATCATTATTCGATCCTTCGGGACGTTCAGTCTTAGCTGCATTCATATGGTTCAAGCAAGAGTGAGCATAACTAGCTCAGCAAGTATAACAATTTCAATAACAACATGCTTGACACATAAGAATCGTATATCTTCAATAACTAAACAATAGTTATGAAGTACTATTGATAATTCAAAATAACACTTCATCTTTCTTTAAAAATGTTTTACAATAATAATATTCAGTAAAACATCAATTCCGGTCCAAGACCTTGAGCATTTCATTCTTTTTTGAAAAGGACAACCCGATACTAAGTCCGTAAGTCCGGTATTACTTACGAGCACTTCTAGGTGATTAGTCTATAGTACTCTATGTTGATCAACACTACATTCATTAAACGTATGTACGTTTAAGTTGTGGCAACCTCACGTGCCTGTCGTTAAACGACAAAACATTTTGTTTAGCATACTCAGTCTTCTTTTGAAAACCATATCAAGTAGTTGACAAAAGATAACAACATTTGATAAGAGTTGGATAGATTATCAATAATCCACCAAATACATTAAGTCTAGCCAAAAGAGTTGGCTTTAACTCCATCATACATCAATTCATGCATAAGGATACATGAATTTCAAAACTTATTCAAATTGAACTGAGACAAGCGTTAGAATCTTTGCCTTCAGCGTCTGCTACGGTATAATTACTTTATGTTCGAGTCTTTAGAGTCTCTACAATACATGATCACATAACGTATCATATTAGGTTATATATAATCAAGTATGTATATGATTATATCTTATCCTTCTTCTTAATCTAATTATACATTAGATTCGTTTAATATTAATTTCGGCTTGTCATTTATACTTACATTCATAATTGAATAGGTTATCAACAACCTTTACATACTATTCTTAAGGTTTAACAATGTTTTTAAAATGTTACTTTAAGTTCCATAAGATAAGTTTAATTTGAATTAATCCCATTCCTTACTTTGTATTCAAAAACATTCCTTACTATCTTTTATCTAGGGTGGAGTCATGCATGCTTGACTTGTTCTCTTCTAAGCATATTGCTGCCGAGATTACTGATAGGTATGTCCTGACTTGGCCATGCTACTTCCACTCTTCAATAGGTCATAAACTATTCATGCCTTCATGCGCGATGAATTACTCTTGGTCAATTTCTCATGGCATGGCCAAATTGACTGTGCACCAGAATTTTTTTTTCAGATTTTGAACTTTACGAATTTCCCGGACACATAACTTCTTCGTTAGAAGTCCGAATTGGCTCGTTCAAAAGTCTACGGTTCAAAAATTACATACTCTATGCGTTCATGCATGAATTTTATCTACTTGACTTCGTTTGCTAAAAATTCACCTATTTGTTCATTTTTAACGAAAACGATAAACGTTCGTGAACGTTCAACGCTCGTTTCTTCGTTCTAAGTCAAAAATTCGATCATTTTCCAGTCCACAACTCTAGAATGCCAAACATGACTTGTCTCCATCGAAAACCAATGTTTCCGAGTTCAAACACAAAATTTGACTTCTATTTCGAGAATTTCATGAATTCGACGATTATCGTCCAATCGTGCGATTTCCGGCATAACTTCATTACTTATGATTTGTTCATTACTTCAAATGAATTCAATTCATCAAATGAACATCTCAACATACTTATTACAACAACTTATTTTCATGTTGGATTTTGACTTATTCTTACATGAACTTATAACTTATTAAGGTATAAACTACTTATAGCTTCATTGCTCATGACTTATGATAATTAAAGTCTTTTAATCCTCATCCTTATATGTCCTCAACATATAATTTCATTCATATATACATGATACAAGTTCATACAAATTCTTTGTTTTTATACAAACTCTCAAAGTTAACTTATAAAAGTTCATATAGATTCTTTATAAGTTCATAACTTTTGCAAGTTTAAATGACTTATTTTCGACTTATGCGGCTTAAGTCCATTGATTAATTATTATTCTTACTTCTTAACATCCATGTTCATTAATCCCTACTTCTCTTATTAACCTATTATGGTAGAGATAAAAGATTAATGGACAAGAAGTCTTACCCTTGAAGTTCTTTGGAATAAGTCTTCTTCTTCTTCTCTTAATTGAAGGTAGCTTCTTCTTGCTTATTCTCTCTAACACTTAAGCACTTTATAAGTTGTTGGATGATTTGAACAAGTAACAAATGACTAGCAAACTCTCTCTATTTATAGAATTCCCAAAGTTAGGGTAGTTTGGTCATGATATTATCCCACCTCCTTAAGCCACCTCCTTACTATTCATTACTTGTTAAGCACAACACTTATCTCTTGCTTGGCCATTACACTTAAGTCTTGGTCATTACACAAAATGCTTGATCACCAAGATTAACATATTAATATGGTTTTCCCCATTGGTCACTACAACCCATTGGATCCTAGCTTGGGCTTGGATTAACTTACTTCACTTTTGGGCTTGCATTAACAAACATCAATTTGTACATTAACTAACATTTGGGCCTTATCATTACTTCACTTGGGCTTGTACAAATTCCTAATAAATCCTACAATTCCAATACCATTACTCAATACATATTACATATTGTTTACATACTATTCTCGTATTCTAACTCGTATACAAATTCTGAATATACAATATTCCATCATTCATACTAACTCGTATAATACTTCGTATTATACTCGTATTCATTACCTCGTACAATACTTAAGTATCATACGATTATTACTTAACTTATTAATACTTCGCTTTCCTTAATATTCTTAAATTAAGTCCGCAAGCGAAATATTACGTTTTCCATACATAGATTATTATTGCATAATCCATCTTACCTTGATATTCTATCATTACGTATTTCTCGGAAATTCTAAAATAATTCCCGAGCGAATACCGAAGAATAGTGTTTTTCAAAAAAATTCTGGGAAAACTTTTATTTTCGTCTTGGAAATTCAAACACTTTATTTCCTTCACGTAGCTTAAATACTACGACATTCCAACATTATTAGGTTAGAGAATGACAACCATCTTGATATCACATAGAATATAATTTTATCTATTATTTAATTCAATAAAATTATTTTACAATAAGATCCGAATTTCTCAGTCATTACAAAACCTGACAGTTATTAGTCTTTGAAAATCTTGTTAGACACGGTTAAAAGGATTTCTGGGTTACCAAAAAATCACTTGGTCATGGTCGGTCAACCGACTTTGACCAACAATATCTTGTAATCTGGACATCGAATGACCATGATTCCACTTCTAGATTAAAGATATCATAACATACTACAAGTTTAAACATTTAAACAACAAAAATGATAACGAGATAAAGATCTATGTGGTCTGACATTCGGTTGTTAGACCACTTTTTAAAATTTTTCAGATTTTGTAAAAACTTAAATTCGAGCATATAAATGTTATGGATCCACTATTTAGCAACCCAGATCACTAATTTACACCTTATATAACATATCTAAACATTCTAACATCAAATCCAACATAGCGTACAAGATCAAATGTTCTTGGCTTAGGGTTTACCTTTCTTGAACAAATTCTTGATCTAATGCTTCTGATTTGCTACAAGTGATAGTGGGGCTTGTTTTGTGATTGGTCCAACACTAAAATTCGGATGTTTATAGTTGAGAGGGTTTTGGTCGAGGATATGAGCATAAATGAGCTTGTAAAGTGATTTCTCTCTCCAATTCTATTTATATTATGGTGAAATGGTTAGGGTTGATCATGTTTATTAGATTTGAATGATTAAAGTTCATCACTAGACCACATGGCTAGGTTGAGTTGGTTTACCAACTAAAGTTATGGCAACCTATACAAGTTATCTATTAAATAATATAGGAAGGGCAATTTGGTCATTTGGTACTTACTTTTAGTGGCAAAGTTGGCAATTTATTCTAACCCTTAGGGTTTGACCCTAAGGTTTCACAAGCTCATAATCTAGGATTGTGTATTAAGGGCAAAAATGGAAATCCTAGCTTCTAAAAAGGTGAATTAAGGTTTCCTAATTACTTAGGAATTATCAATTAGGATTTATAATATACTAATTGCCATTAAGCTTGCTAAATTAATAATTAGGATTTATAACTTAGCAATTAGGGTTTTTAAATATTAATTAGGGTTTACCTAATTAACATTAAACATAATCATGGTCATTAATTGTATAACACCTAACTTAGCAAATCTTACAATCATAATTGACTTCTATACTATAGTCTATCAGTAATGCTAGGGTTTGGTACTGTTTCACCGTAACTGTTCCACAAATTAAATTACACACATACCATACATGTTCATAGCACTGAAATATAAATAATATTATATTATTATTCTCATTCCTTATTCAAAATCCAGACTTATGGTTTTGAATTCATATCTGACATAACCTTTATACATACCATCATTAATTAACTTAACCAATATAAGAAAATGCATATCATAATAATCTTAATATTCATATCATATATAACGATAATCATATTTTCATGAAAAATAAATAATAAATATTTTTATTACAAAATTATTTTATTATAAGAATATAATCTATAATGGTCAATAATTCTTAAAATAATAAATAATTTTTTTTATCACATATATAAATATACTTTACTTTGCACATATTCTCATCTTTATATATATTAAAAAACTTAAATAGCAAAATTTCTTAATGAAAATATTGGGTTATTACAAAATCCATGCCCCATACATCAAAAATCTCAACTTCTAAGATTGTTTGTAGTGGCATCTCATTCCTTTTTAATATGTTGCCCACCCTTTGGCATCTATCACAACTTTTTACGAACTGGTGGGCATCATTAAATAATGTAGGCCAATAAAACCCGACTTGAAGAACCTTTGCTGCTGTTTTCTCGCTTCCATAATGTCCCCCGTATGCAGACGAATGACATTCAAGAAAAATATTATTCACCTCACTATAGGGCACACACCTTCTAATCATCTTGTTGGCGCACTGTTTAAATAGGTATGGCTCATCCCACATATACCACTTGACGTCATCTAGGAATTTCTTTTTCTGCTGACATGTAAGATCAGGGGGAAGTATATTGCTCACTAGATAGTTGGCGAAATTCGTGTACCATGGGAATTCCGCATTTACTCCAAATAGTTTCTCATCCAGAAATGACTCATTTATTACACACCTATCCTCTTCATTTTTACCCTAATTTTTTAGCCTCGATAAATGATCTGCAACTTGATTCTCCGTACCCTTTCTATCTTTTATTTCCAAGTTAAATTCCTGTAGAAGGAGAATCTATCTGATAAGGCGTGGCTTAGCATCTTTTCTTGAAATTAAGTACCGAATAGCCGAGTAATCTGTATAAACTACCACCTTTGTTCCGATCAAATATGCCCTGAATTTATCAAATGCATATATTACTGCAAGCAATTCCTTTTCCGTAGTGGTGTAATTCATTTGGGTCTCCTTGAGTGTCTTACTTGCATAGTATATGGCATGAAATACCTTCTCTCGGCGTTGGCCCAAAAGAGCCCCAACCGCATAGTCACTTGCATCACACATTAACTCAAACGACATTGTCCAATCCGGTGCGACGATAACTGGGGCTGTAGTCAATTTCTTCTTTAATAACTCGAATGCTAACTTACAACCTTCATCAAACTTAAAAACTTAGTCCTTCTCTAAAAGACTGGACAATGGTTTTGTAATTTTCGAGAAGTCTTTTATAAATCTCCTGTAGAACCCGACATGTCCCAAAAAGCTTCGAATTCCTTTTACTGAAGTCGACGGGGGAAGCTTTTCAATCATTTCAAGCTTTGCTTTATCAACCTCTAGTCCTTTTGCTGAAACCTTGTGACCCAAAATTATTCCTTCCTCAACCATGAAGTGGCACTTTTCCCAGTTAAGTACCAAATTTGTTTTTTTGGATTTCTTTAACACCATCACCAAGTTCTCCAAACATGCATCAAAATTGTCTCCATTGACAAAAAAGTCGTCCATGAAGACTTCCACGTTTTTCTCCACCATGTTCGAGAAGATGGCCATCATACACCAATGGAAGGTAGCGGGTGCATTACATAAGCCGAAAGACATTCTCCTGAATGCAAATGTGTCGTATGGGCACATGAAAGTTGCCTTCTCTTGATCTTCAGGAGCAATGACTATCTGATTATACCCTGAATACCCATCTAATAAGTAGTAAAATTTAGGGCCCGCCAATCTATCCAATATTTGATCGATAAAAGGAAAAGGGAAATGGTCTTTTCGTGTTGCCTTATTCAATTTCCTGTAATCCATGCAAACCCTCCAACAAGTTACTGTCCTCATTGGGATTAGCTCGTTGTCATCATTTTGTACCACGATCATTCCTCCTTTCTTCGGCACACACTGCACTGGACTGACCCATTACTATCAAAAATTAGGTATATGATACCGGCATCCAACCATTTCAGTATTTATTTTTTCACAAATTCCTTTATAATTGGGTTGAGCTGTCTCTGTTGCTGCACCATTGGCTTTGCATCCTCTTCCATTAGAATTTTGTGCATGCAAAAAGATGGGTTGATTCCCTTGATATCTGCGATTGTCTATCCTATAGCCGATTTATGTTCTCTAAGCACCCTCAGCAACTTACTTTCCTGCAATTCATTAAGCGCAGCAGAAATAATAATAAGCAAAGTATTAGAATTGCCTAAATACGCATACCTGAGGTGTTTAGGTAGTGGCTTTAGCTCAAGGGCAGGTGGCTCTTCCAATGATGGTTTCATTCTTGTTGCGGCTCTTTCCTCCATGTGCAATGGTTCAAATGGTGCTATAAATATGCTAACTCATGGAAAGGAGTCTAACATCTGCAAGTAATCCACAAATTCTGGATCATCCAACTCTTCATCTCCCAATAATGTCATTTTTAATGGATCATTAGCCAAACTTTTACTCATGTCTTCACTGATTATCTGATCAATGATATCCATCCTAAAACACTCTTCTTCATCCATAGGGAATTTCATGGCCTTGAAAACATTGAACTTTACCTCTTGATCTTGGACCCTCATAGTTAGTTCACCTTTTTGTACATCGATGAGTGTCGTACTCGTAGCCAAAAACGGTCTCCCTAGGATAATTGGGATGTTCTTATCTTCCTCAAAATCCAGAATTATAAAATCCGCATGGAATATAAATTTGTCAACCTTGACCAAGATGTCCTCCATAATGCCTCTCGGGTATGGGACTGACCTATTCGCTAACTGCAATGAGATGTTCGTAGGCTTTGGAGCAGGTATACCTAATTCTATATACACTGATAATGGCATAAGGTTTACACTTGCTCCAAAATCACATAAACACATGTTGAACACCGTGTTCCCAATTATGCATGGAATGGTAAAACTCCCTGTATCTTTCAACTTTGGTGGCAATTTTCGCTATAAAATTGTACTACACTCCTTTGTTAATGCCACTATTTCGAAATCTTCCAACTTCTTTTTCCTAGACAGAATACCTTTCATAAATTTCGCATAACTTAGCATCTACTCTAGGGCTTCTGCAAAAGGGATGTTAATATGAAGTTTCTTAAACACTTCCAAAATTTTTGCAAACTGCATCTAATTTCTGCTTTTGGACTCTCTGCTGAAACGGCGATGAAGGATACACAACTGGCTTTTCATCTAACTTTGTGTGCTCGATTTACTTTTCCTCACCTTGTTTTTCCTCAACCACGTTATCATCTGGTTTAACTGAATTTTCTGCACTCTTCACATCTACATGTTTTCCACTTCTCAACGTTATTTCCTGACACTGTTTGTGATTTCCCTTCGGATTTTATTTGGTGTCACTCAGTAGAGTCCCTTGTGGTCTGTTGTTTAATGCTAAGGCAATTTATCCCATCTAATTTTCTAAATTCTTGATGGCTATCTCTTGCGATTCCATTTAGAGTCCCAAAGCATTCCAATCACTTAACCTCACATTCTAACAGTGTTTGAAACAACATAGGACTACTGTATTTTGGGACCCCCCCTCCCCGGCGGGGGTATTGGCTTGCAAAGTGCCCGCTTTGGCAGGCTTAGCTCTTGTAATTTGAGTTGAATACCTCTTGCCTTGGGGGTGTAAAACTTAAACATGCTGCATTGGCACAATAGTGTTCTGCTAGATGGTTAGTTTTACTTCTTTGCTTGCCACATTCTTGCCACAATTTCACTCCTTTTATGCTCAAATGCCACACCACCAAACATACACATCAAATAATAATAAACAAGTAAAATAAGACATAAACGCAAGGAATTAACACCGATTGAGCTGGAATTAGTAACCGATTCGCGGTTATAAAACCAACTTATGAGGTGCTTCTTCAGATGCTAACGTTTTCTCATTTTGTGCCACTTTCTCGCCACAATACCACCAGTATGACACGAATGCTACGTAATGCAACCTAAACATAAAATAAAACAAAAACAAGTAAAACTGTACATAAATAGACATGATCAACACTGTTTAAGTCCAAATCAGAAGTCGATTCGCAGGTATAAATTCCACTCATCAAACTCCCCCAAACTTAAACCGTGCTAGTCCTCGAGCACAACACAACATGTAATGCAATGAAATGAAGCTAATCTATATTCCTACGAATCCAACAGTAAGATAGAGACAAGTCTATTCACCCGGCCTCAGATAAATCAAGTAAACATGATAATACATAATATCAAAACCAATCAATAATTTCCCCATCAATATTCAAATCATAGACTATTATCACTGGTATAGTGCGTGTGTGCTCAACAACCATGCTAACTGATATAAAATCAACTTTAACACATAATAGGTCCCTTTGAAGGCATCATACATTGTAAACTCAAGAAATCCAAAAATGGGCTAGATCCGACTAAAATCAAACAGTTACTAATTTCAAGGGTCAAAATGGGATACTTATGCTTTGTTTTTCACTTATAGGGGCTTTTTGCTCTTTTTCCCATTTTATTCTCTTTTTTTATAATATTTCTCATGGCTGTGCAATGTCTAATTCCCTTAGGCTTTTCAATGCTACCTTAGCGAGCTTTCGACCAACAACACCCAAATCATTAAAGCCTTAGGGCGCTAGGTGTAAAGACATCCCCTCGGGCTTACTTACTCAAGTAACAAAGGCCACGAAACTAGACTACCCACGATGTTTATTCACGTATATTTTTTTATAGCTTATATACCCTAAATTTTCCCCCAAACTTGGGTTCTTGACTAATCTTAGCCATCTCTGCCTATTCATGTTTTTTATATTCAAACTAGCATTATCCTTTAGAGTGCCATTTTGTGTCCATTTAAATTTAATCAGTTAACATAAACGTATCTAAGGTGCTAACCTGATTATATCAGTTTCAAACAGATAAAGATTCAATTCATGACATGAAATCACATCAAAGCCCTAATAGTCAGTACTATACTCGTCTACACAATTCTAATCTCATCATTGGCCCAAAACAGACTGTAACTATCTAACAGCTAGATACATGCAAGTATGAACTAAATGCAATAAAAACACAATAAACTAATTACTATTTTTGAGTTTTTACAAATTTTTTTCAATTTTTTTTAATTTAAAAGAAGTAAACGAACAGAAACTGTAAACAAACAGAAACATAAACTAATGACATTAAATTATTCACATAACTACACTACTATGCACACTACATGAATGCAACATACATGGTATAAACTAAACATGAAAACTAACTAAACTAACATATGCCAACTAACATACATATCAAAAACTTGTTGGGTAAAATCTATATACGCTCAACACGTAAGTGCACGTGGTCAACAAGTAATATAATGATGAGAAACGTATCGTTCCCATAGAGACTAGTATGAAATTTAATCTAAAAATTACCAGTTTTATATTATTTCAATTTTATTAAACTATTCAAATCAATGATTATAATTAATAAAAACTAAGAAACTAAAAATCAAAACCAACCAACACAAATTATTAACCGTAATTTCAAGCAAATAATGGAGAATTAGACTTACAATTTCACTTTCAGTTTCACTCTAATTATCACACCTTTTTCCAATTTAATTTACTATCTCAGTTTATTAATCAAGAAAACTCAAGTAAAATTAGTCATCTCTCGATGCACTAACACCGTATTAACTTAAATCCACAAATTTGATAGAATAAAGCCAAACACCCTAATTAACTAATTCAATATATCTCTATGTGAATTAAAATCAAAGAAGATTTAAATCTCAAGTTCTTTATCCGATTACATGCGATGTTAGATATATCTCTATCCTAAACATTCATCAAGATTCTATCAAACACAGAATTCAAGAACACATGCTATTGTGATTAGGTCTAGATTCATACAGGTCTAGATTCATACATCATCTCTCGAGTCCATACAAATCCACATAAAATTGGTGATCAAGTAATTCATAAATTAAGGTATAAATCACAATAGATAAACTGAATTGATAGTATTATTAAACTAAAATTAAGGCATGACAATCATTGTTCAACACTAAAGATCCATTGCAAGCCTAAAAAGTAATTTAGTTCATCATAGATAAATTAAAAACTTAAATAAGTAAAGAATCCATCATCCCAATTACAAAATTTGAATTACAGAAATAGAACAGTACAAAAAACCCTTCTTTGCCTTCGATTCTATAATCTTCGTGATCTAGACCTTCATTGCTCTTCTCCAATGTTCACCTGAAATTAGGGCTCCAAATTATGATTGATTGATTGTAAGATAAATTGATCTTTGTTATTCTCTGTTATATCCCCGCATAAGTTATGTAAAACATTGATAAAATGACCCCCAACATAGTCCCAATCCATGCCAAAGTGTTCCATCCACGCCGCTGCAGAATTCCAATCATATCAGAAGTCTTTTTCTCTCTCTCCAAACCCCCACCCCGACGGGGGGTTTTATACCTACAAGGGGCCACCCCGACAGGGGGTGCTACTATTTTTGGCTCATGTATCCCCACCCCGGCGGGGGTTTTCTTCACTAATAAGCCTGCCCCTACGGGGGGTGCTTCTGCAGATGCTGACTTTTTCTTATTTTGTGCCACTTTTTTGCCACAACGCCACCAGTATGCCACGAATGCTACCTAATGCTACGTAAACATAAAACAAAACAAAAACAAGTAAAACAGTACAGAAATAAACAAGATCAACACTGTTTAATTCCAAATCAAAAGCCGATTCGTAGGTATAAAACCCTCTCATCAAACTCCCCCAAACTTAAACCGTGCTAGTCCTCGAGCACAAAACAAAATGCAATGCAATGTAATGCAACTAATCTACATGCCTACGAATCCAGCAGTAAGACAGACTAAAGTCCATTCAACCAGCCTCAGAGAAATCAAGTGAACACGATATCATGTCATATCAAAGAAATAAATAACTTCCCAGTCAATCAACAAATCTTAAACTGTTCTAACCGATATAGTGCGTGTGTACTCAACAACCATACTAATTGATATACAATCAAACATAACACAAAATAGGTCTCTTTGAAGGACTCAAAGAGTGTAAACTCAAGAAATACAAAAAAAAAATAGGCTAGTTCCAACAAAAATGAAATAGTTACCACTATCGAGGGTCAAAACATGATACTTATGCTTTATTTTTTTCATTTACGGGGGCTTTTGTTCTTTTACCCATTTTTCACTTTTTATTTTTCTCATGGTTGTGCAATGTCTAGTCCTCTTAGGCTTTTCAGTGGTACCCCTTAGCGAGCTTTTAACCAACGACTCCCAAACCATATGTCTTTAGGGCGCTAGGTGTAGAGACATCCCCTCGGGCGTACTTACTCAAGTAATAAAGGCTACAGAACTAGACTAACCGCAATGTTTATTCTTACTTTTTTTCTTTCTTTTTTTTCATTTAATAGCTTATATATCTCAAATTTTCCCCCAAACTTAGATGCAGAGCTACTTGTTGATGCTGATTTTGAAACCCCGGGGGATAAGATGGTTGTGGAGCCTACTAATTTTTATAACTGCATGAAAAATTTGGATGATTCCTATTCCCCGGATTGTATGCATTCTGATATACATTCTATGGAATTCTATTATAGCTGCCACAAACTGGATCGTTACTGGGTTAATGGCACATTGTTCTTAAGGATGTTCCCCCGCACACAATTTGTAAACATACGGAACCTGTTGTGTCTGTGCACCTGTAAGAGCATCCATCTTCTTAGACAAAGCTGAAATCTGTGCCGCTAATGCTGTTACCCCATCTACTTCTAATACCCCAGGTACCTTAGGCTATGTCATTCTTGCTTTAGGCCACTGGTATTTGTTAGCCGCCATCATCTCTATCAGATTGTATGCCTCCTCATAACTCTTAGCCATGAAAGCTCCACTAGAAGCTGCATCAATACTAGTCCTGATATTCCCATTCAGCCCATTATAGAACGTGTTCATCTGCAGCCATTTGGGTAGTCCATAATGTGGGCACTTCCTAAGTAGCTCCTTGTATCTTTCCCATACTTCGTACAATGACTCCCCATGCAGCTGCTAAAATATAGTTATCTCATTCCTCATCTTTGCAGTCTTTGCTGGTGGGAAAAACTTGGCCAAAAAATTCTGAGCAAGGTCGTCCCATGTTGTAATCGACCCTGGCAATAGTGAGTGTAACCAACTTTTTGCCTTGTCCAGCAGTGTGAATGGAAACAAGCAAAGTCTGACTACATCATCCAACACCCCATTGTATCTAAAGGTGTCGCAAATTTCCAGAAAGCTGACTAAGTGTTTATTCGGATCGTCGTTAGCTAATCCCCCAAACTGCACTGAGTTCTGTATCATTTGTATGGTCCCAGGCTTGATCTCAAAATTATTTACAGCTATCGTAGGCCTAGTAATGCTCGACTAAAGCTCAGTCACCATGGGAGTAGCATAATCCCTCAACACTTTCTGATCCTCTGCAACTATTATTTCTTTTTGCTTATCAAAGTTCTCTCTGTTTTCCCTAATCCACTTACTCAACCTCTGAAACCGTCATTTGATGTCGTCCTCAAAAGGAAGCAAGTCTGGCTTCTTAGACCGAGTTTACATACACTAAATCAGAGAACCTGAAACACAAGAAATAACAAAAATAATAAAGAAAAATTGTTTAAGTAAAACTGAACTAATTAAACTGATATTGAAAAATATTAAAATCAAAACTAGTCCCCGACAACGGTGCCAAAAACTTGTTGGGTAAAATCTATATACGCTTAACACGCAAGTGCACGTAGTCAATAAGAAATATAATGATGAGAAAAGTATCGTTCACATAGAGACTAGTATGAAATTTTAACTAAAAATTACCAGTTTTATATTATTTCAATTTTATTAAACTATTCAAATCAATGATTATAATTAATAAAAACTAAGAAACTAAAAATCAAAACCAACCAACACAGATTATTAACCGTAATTTCAAGCAAATAATGGAGAATTAGACTTACAATTTCACTTTAAGTTTCACTCTAATTATCACACCTTTTTCCAATTTAATTTACTATCTCAGTTTATTAATCAAGAACACTCAAGTAGAATTAGCCATCTCTCGATGCACTAACACCGTATTAACTTAAATCCACAAATTTGATAGAATTAAGCCAAACATGCTAATTAACTAATTCACTATATCACTATATATATATATATATATATATATATATATATATATATATATATATATATATATATATATATACTTTAATAATAGTCATGCCTCGGATTTTAAATTCATGACTTTTTATTGCTTTAATATATATAAGTACATATATATATATATATATATATATATATATATATATATATATATAATTCTTTCATGTATTAAAATATAGGATTTAACTGCTTATTCAATGTAAAATAGTGATATTAATGTTTGTGGACTAGATTTATCTAAATCTAGCCATATTTAAATTTTAACCGATTCAAAAAATGTAAAACTGGAATCATTGATCTAGAATGACTAAGATTTATTTAAATCTAGTTTTCTTTCTAGTTTTGTAAATATTAAGCAACCACGCAAACCTAGATTTGTACCTAGAGGAAGATGAAAGCTTTAGCTTTAACTATGCGCATACAAGGATTTAACAGATGAATCCTCTGTTTTGCGACGTTTAGATTAAATACCTATTTTATTTTAGTATATTTGTTATGCAGGCTATTCATAAAACATTATGTGAGCCTAGGAGCCACGAGATCTAAGATCTCGATGATGGATGTAGATCTGCTTCCCATGATGGACCCTTTTCAATTGTACAGTTAGCTAGTAAATTATATTTGTGGTGCTCGGGTCACTTTAATGACTTTCATGCCCATAAGGAGCCCAACACTTATATTTATATTATTTTGTCAAAGATGCTTCGTATCTGTAATACCCAAGAATTTCCACGTATTAATAAAATAAATATATTAATAATATTTCTGTGAATATAAGTGTTATTATTTTCTGAGTCGGTTAAATCAATTGATTCGTATTTGATCGATGCGTATTAAGATGTGTTAATTGACAATGATGATTGTGAAATGCCTTGTGTGGCATATTGTGAAAGGAGGAAGTTCACTAAGTAAATTAAAATGAGAATTAAGAAGATTAATCGTGTTGATCAGGTGATTTCATATAAGTAATCAATACGCTCATAAACTTGTAGTAACACTCTTGTGGACATTAATTCATGTCGTGTAAAACGAGTATGACAATAGAGGTTGACACTGGCTTAAGCTAAACCGATCTTAGCATCGTTTGGACACTGTAGCAATTTACACCATCCCAAAGAAGACAAACTAGCGCAGTTAATGCGCCAAAAGAATCGATTGGAGAAAACTAATTTTCCACTTTGGAAATTAAGTGGAACAATTAAGTGATATGTGTGACATTAATAAACCATGAAATAAAGTACGTTATGTAAGCCCTTAGATTAATATTTATTAATTATGGTAGAATATTGATTACTTGGAAATTAATTAATAATATGTGATTATTATTATTTGCAATATATCTATAAATATAATAAGAATTATATAGATAATTAATGATTATGGAAATCCATAAATACATTACAAAGATGATTGGATTAATTAATATTGGTGTTAATTAATCAAGGAAGTGAATAATTTATTTATTTGACATAAATAAATAAGTTCTAATATGAGATTAACGATTATGTGTATGTGAGCAATAATACAACTATACTATATAGTGCATTATGGCATTTATGTGACTATATATTAAGTTGTATGAAACTATATTGTAAGAAGCAATGTAATTAAGCATATTGAAACTATATGGTATAAATATATCATGAAATGTGTATGTAACAATATGCATGTGAGTAGACATTAAAATAGAATGTACATGGATTATATGTATGTTGCATAACATCTACTACCTTGAAATGTTAAATCATACTGTGACATGAGTTATAAAGTGGTTATGTGAGTGGTAGAGATAATTATGGAACTACCCGGATAATAATGTTTAACTGCGATATTTTATTGCATGTATTTAATGTACATGGACTATATGATGTGAGTATGTAAATAACCCTAATTTCTCCTAATATGGTTACACTTGGACATTTAAAACCATTTTTGGATAACAAAGTAACTAAATGGAATAGAGCCAAGTTTGTTGCTGAGATTTCATTTTGTCCCAAAATGAGTGGCACAAGTACAATGAACAGTAGCTCAAGCTATAATACATCTTCTTCCAAAAGGATAGCTCTAGGTGATGATGGCTGAATTTTGGGTGGTTGTCCAACCCTTGAGCAGCCATTGTTTCATCTTTTGACGCCCCCAAAATAGGTATACATCACTCATTTTGAGTCGCCAAATACATAGTACAAATACAAATAAAAACTTAATTATACAACTATCGTGTAAAATACGACAAAACATATGCTATGAGTTTTAATACCAATATTGTCATCTAGACAATATCCACACTCAATGGAGTCCTTATTACATTTATTATCACACTATTTAACAGAATAGTAAGGACTACTAATGCTATCATCTAGACCGTCACTCCGTTCCCCGACTCGTCCCAGCTATATTCTCATTTCCTGAAGAGAACAATGAAAGAAAGGGTGAGCTCAACTAGCCTAGTAAGAAATATTATGACTAAGATAATGCAGAATAAATTATCATTAGTCTTCAACAATGTTAAACTGATAAAATACAATGGACATCAAGTTTAACTGCAGTGGAAAAAATAATCCATTAGAAGAGTCAAATAGAGAATAAAATCTACTATCTTCTATGATTTAAAAGGTTTTTCATCACTTTTAACGCTGAGACTCAGCTTAATAAATAATCCACATCATCAAATCATCCCTGCACTACAGGCCAAGGATATTATTTAGTATCACGACCATGAATTATCCATGCATTACGGGCCAAAGATAATTGTGTTTTCATCAACGGTCACGATCATGCCATAAAATAATTCATCTTTGCACCCATGGTCGAAGAGAATCCATAGCCATAATCATACCAAAAACTGTCCATCAATGCACTACGGGCCAATGATGACTTTTTCCACATCATTTGTAACATTACGGTCATGATTATACCGAATAATCCCTAATTATAATCATACCAAGTCCATCTATGCACTACAGGCCACAGATGACTTTCAACATAATATAAACATGAGGATGATGACAATGACATAATAATTCAATAAAACAAGTTCAAGAATTAATTTATCCAGGAACAAATAATGTCCAAACTGTCAACATGATACTTCTCAGTAGAGTAAAATTCAAGAATGATGAGAAGAATATTTCCATGAAAAGATACTGGATGAAGCGCAAATATCAAGGATATTCCACTAATTTCATGGAGTATAGCAGTCAAAACTTTAACCAACTGAGTATAATAAAGAATGGAATAACAAAAGAAATCACCGAGCATGCGATAGACCGCATGACGTGTTATTCCAATAGAATAATAAATAACGTAACCGGGTCATGGGTAAACGCACGTATATGATATTCCAATGAATAATAAATAATTCTTAACCGGAGTTTAGGCAAAATTTGCACCGGCAGGATGTTTCAATGTAATAATAAATAACGGAACCAGTCATGCGTAAACGTCTGTGATAGGATATTCCAACCAAATAATAAATAACGGAACGGTCGTGAAATTCAAGAATGCAAGCGTGATGTTCCAACGAATAATAAAGAATGAAATAACAGAAGAATTTTACCATGTATGTGGTACTTCGCATAGACAGGTTATTCCAACATAAAAATAAAGAATGGAATAACAGAAGAATTTAACCAAGTATAGGGTAGCTCGCGTATACAAGTTATTCCAACAAAATAATAAAAAATGGAATAACAGAAGTTCTCTTCATGAATACGAAAGAATAATACCCCTTATGAGTACAACAAATAATATCTCTTACCTTAGAAGAAATTGGATATAGGAGTAGTAAAGTAGCAGAATATTTTTCTTCTTTCTCTCGATAGTTTCTCTCTTTAGAGTTTCAGTGAATTCGTAAAAAATAATGAAGGAATGAGCTTCTATTTATAGGAGAATGGACTGAATAGTAACTAATTCATGAACGGTCCAGATTGATTTACTTTTAAACGGACGGTCCATATAGATTTACTATGCAGTATTAATAAATTATTCTAATAAAACAAAATCTTTTAAATAAAATATAATATATTCGATTTATAGTCTAATAAAACAAATAAGTTTATAAAAGTATTCTGTTTTATATAAAATGATTTTACTATGCAAGCACTATGCAAACACTATGCATAATAAAATATAATATATTCTAATTTTGTCTAATAAAATGGATAACTTTATAAAAGTATTATATTTTTATATAAAAAGATTTTACTATGCAAAACACTATGCATAATAAAATATATTATATTCTAATTATTGTCTAATAAAACAAATAACTTTATAAAAGTATTCATTTTATATAAAAGCTTTTCTATTTTATTACATTAATAATACTAATAAAACAAAATTTATATATATAATATATATAAACTTTTGTGACTTCATAAAAAGACACCTTAATATATTTAACAACATTTATTATCATTATTATAATTCACAATATTAATCGACACAGTCGCTCCTGTGAAAGAGGGTTTTCTAATAAGAATTTCTCCTATTGTTATAGCGCAATTAGGTGACCAAACCTCTCCTCGGCGTAACTTCTAGACATCATTAATATTGCAAATAATAATATTAATAACACTGTCATCTCAATTATTGATTTAATAATATATAAAATATCGACAATAATTGAATCAAATAACGTGAGATACTATGCAACAATTACTGAAGCAATAATTGAACAAAAATGAGTGACTTCTCACGTAAGCATCAATAATCAATACCATGTGCTACTATGCAACCATGCGTATTATTGTACTTTTACTACTGAGTAGTTCAACAGTTTTAACGGTAAAACTTCCACCGTTATTTTCATAAAAATATTTTTGTCATTTTCTCAATCCGACAATAATTCTGTTGTGGGGTCCACCAATGAATTTTCCATCATACGAATATTCCCTGTTAAAACGAATATTATATAACAACTTGCATACTTTTCAAAATTTATAAATATTACCCACAACTATAATATTATATCAAATTCATTCCATAATATTCAAAAAAATATTTCGAGAAATTTAAATCTTTATTCATAAAATCTGGGGTCTCACAATCTCCTCTCCTTATGAAATTTCGCCCTCAAAATTTACGTACGTACCTGGTATACCGAACAAATGAGGATAACTTGACTTCATTTCAGATTCTAACTCTTGCGGTATAACCTTTGAGTGTTGAACGATCCTTTTTATTCAAGATTTTAACACGTATTTTCTCATACGTTAAATCTTCCGCTATCTCGTTCGGTTCTAAATCAATAATGTGGTTCAGGTCGTCCACATATTTACGTAAAATTGATACGTGAAAAATGTTATGAACACGCGACATACTTGGCGGTAAAACGAGTCTATAGGCCATAGTTCCTACTCGATCAAGGATTTCAAATGGGCCAATAAAATCGAGGGTTGAGATTTCCTCTCTTCATCGATTCTTGCTTCTAAAATAACGCCCTCTTGAACCTTCTTCTTCACATTCATCAGCTCTGAGCATGTAGCTTGAGCGACTTTAACTTTATCGATTAAAGTCTATTCTACTCGTATATTTGTTATTTTCATGTGGGTTCCTAGAGTCTTTAACTCTATCTTCATCATTTATAAGTTATACGAAATGGGTTTTTGTGTTAACAACTTCGCACTCGTAAACGCATACGATCTTCTACCCAACGCATCAGTTACCACGTTCGCTCTTCCACGATGATATTGAATGGTATGATCGTAATCTTCAACAGCTTGAGCCAACGTCTTTGGCGCATGTTACATTCATTTTGGTTGAAGAAATATTTTAGGGTTTAAGAAATGGGTTTTGTACTGAGGTCAATACAAAATTCGATTTCACGCTCTAGGGGTAGGCTATGAAGTCTTCAGAGAATACGTCAAGAAATTTATTAATAATAGAAATGTCATTCAAAACTGTGACTCTCATCCGAGACTTGGATAGCACGTCACATTGATACCTATCAACTTGCCACTATTATTCACGACGTCCCCTACGGATATTCTGGCTTCGGTGTATTCCAAGACTTGGAAGTCACCAGCGAAAGGTTCGGGGCTCTTTACTTATGGCTTGATATGACAATGATTGGCTTTAGTGGTTTGGTTGGTTGAATTCATATAACAGATTGGTTAGGAATATAAAAGCTAACAACCTTACGAAAATAATTAATTTTAGCATGATGAATAGTTAACCAATCGATTCCTCAAATAACATCAAAGGCAAGTATTTTCAAAGAGATAAGAATGACAGGTAACGTGAATGTTTCAATTTGAATCAACAAGATTTATAAACAGTGGAGGTAATGAAGGTTTCTACTAATGAAGTTTTAACCAATAAGTCAAAGCCTAACTTCTCTAGGGTCAAATTTAAACGTTGAGCGCAAGAAATAGAGATAAAAGAATGGGTAGAACAGGTATCTAATAAGGTATAGACTTCGCAAGAATTTATAATTAACTAACCCGTGCTAACTTCGTTCAGGTTACTCACTTTTTGAGAAGTCACGAAAAATGCTCTCCTTGAAAATACCGACTTTGTTTTGTCCGTATCCGCCTTTGGTGCCACCGTCCCAGCTGGACTTCACTTCCCTGAACAATAAAATTGAGCTAGGTGACCTTCTCTTCCACAATTATAACATGCTTTGGACGGCATCGCGCAGTTTGGATTGATGTGTCCCTCCTGTTCGCATTTGAAACATACGACCAGTGGTCGTTCTTTTTCCTTTGAAATGGGTGCTGATGCTGCTGTCTTTCCATCATTATTGAACCTCCTCTTCTTGAAATTTCCACTTCTATTATCTTGGCCATGATTACCACGGAAGTGGTTACCATTCTTGGCATGATAATTTCCCCCACGATGGTTATCATTGTTCCAATGGTCGTTGCCACCGGTACGATTATTATCGTGTTGTTGCTCGTTACCTTTTGGTTGTGCTGACTCATTATCACACTCCAATAACTGAGCCCTATTCACATCATTAGAATATAAACAAAGTTTGTGAGAAATGAGGTATTGACGTATTTCGGGTTTCAAACCTCTTAGAAACATTTGCATCATTCGCTCCTCATTATCGACCAAATGGGATGCAATACCGGGACAACTCGGCAAACTTAGCCTCATACTGTGACACGGTCATATTGTTTTGTTCCATCTTGATAAACTCTACCTCCTTCATGTGACGAATACTTTCAGGAAAGTACTTGTCATTGAATAATTCTTGGAACTTTTCCCAAGTCATCTTCAGTGCGGCAGGTTGAGTACGTTTTATAGATTCCCACTAGTAATCTGCCTCTGCTCGCAACATGAAGGTGGAAAAGGGAACCTTTTGCTCCTCAGAGCATCCCAAGACATCAAATATCTTGCAGATATGCTTTATCCACGTCTCCGCCTTAAGTGGTTTTGGCTCTCCAAAAAACTCCGGTGGTCCCAGTTCCTTAAACTGCTTAGCGGTGACCGTCCGAGAGTTGCCAGTGTTTCCACCTGTAATTTGGACAGGAGCCGCTCTTGTCTGTTGTTGCATAAATTGCATAAAGCCTCTGAATATTTCATCGTTCATAATTTGGTCAGTGATATTGTTTGCATGAGGATTGTTGTCTTCTTGTTGCACATTATCCTGGGTATTAATCTGTGAAGACACAATGGTCTCCTGTGCTCCATTGCTATTCTCAACATTCTCGGATGTCATTTTCAAATACTGCCACAAAACAATGGTTAATTAACATATCACATATTACTCCTATACTCTTCCGACCAATTAAATACCAAATAAACTTAGGTAGGTCATACTAGCGAACGAATTCCCCGTCTCTCCTCTCCTAGTTCTTGTCTCACATCTCAGCCAGGGATCATATCCCTAAGCTTTGATACCAACTGTGATGCCCCCAAAATAGGTATACATCACCCATTTTGAGTCGCCAAATACATGATACAGAATACAAATAAAAACTTAATTTTACAACTGTCGTGTAAAATATGACAAAACATATGCTATGAGTTTTAATACCAATATTGTCATCTAGACAATATCCACACTCAATGGAGTCCTCATTACATTTATTATCACACTATTTAACAGAATAGTGAGGACTACTAATGCTATCATCTGGACCGTCACTCCTTTCCCTGACTCGTCCCAGCTATATTCTCATTTCCTGAAGAGAATAGTGAAAGAAAGGGTGAGCTTAACTAGCCTAGTAAGAAATATTATGACTAAGATAATGCAGACTAAATTATCATTAGTCTTCAACAATGTTAAATTGATAAAATACAATGGACATCAAGTTTAACTGCAGCGGAACAAATAATCCATTAGAAGAGTCAAGTAGAGAATAAAATCTACTATCTTCTATGATTTAAAAGGTTTTTCATCACTTTTATCGCTGAGACTCAGCTTAATAAATAATCCACATCATCAAATTATCCCTGCACTACAAGCTAAGGATATTATTTAGTATCACGACCATGAATTATCCATGCATTATGGGCCAAAGATAATTGTGTTTTCATCAACGGTCACGATCATGCCATAAAATAATTCATCTTTGCACCCTTGGCTGAAGAGAATCCATAGCCATAATCATACCAAAAATTGTCCATCAATGTACTACAGGCCAATGATGACTTTTTCCACATCATTTGTAACATTACGGTCATGATTATACCGAATAATCCCTGATTATAATCATACCAAGTCCATCTATGCACTACAGGCCACAGATGACTTTCAACATAAGATAAACATGAGGATGATGACAATGACATAATAATTCAATAAAACAACTTCAAGAATTAATTTATCCATGAACCAATAATGTCCAAACTGTTAACATGATACTTCTTTGTAGAGTAAAATTCAAGAATGCTCAGAAGAATATTTCCATGAAAAGATACTGGATGAAGCGCAAATATCAAGGATATTCCACTAATTTCATGGAGTATAGAAGTCAAAACGTTAACCAACTGAGTATAATAAAGAATGGAATAACAAAAGAAATCACCAGGCATGCGATAGAATCGCATGCATACACGAGTTATTCCAACAGAATAATAAATAACGGAATGAGGTCATGCGTAAACGCACAGATAGGATATTCCAACAGAATAATAAATAATGGAACCAGGTCAAGCAAAATTCACACCGACATGATGTTCCAACAGAATAATAAATAACGGAACTAGGTTAGGCGTAAATGCACAGACATCATATTCCAACAGAATAATAAATAACGGAACTGAGTCGTGCAAAATTACGCATAGCCGATTGTGATGTTCCAACAGAATAATAAAGAATGGAATAACAGAAGAATTTCACCATGTATGCGGTACTTCGCATATACAGGTTATTCCAACATAATAATAAAGAATGGAATAACAGAAGAATTTCACCAAGTATAGGGTAGCCCGCGTATACAGGTTATTCCAATAGAATAATAAAGAATGGAATAACAGAAGTTCTCTTCATGAATACGAAAGAAATAATACCCCTTACGAGTACAACAAATAATATCTCTTACCTTAGAAGAAACTGGATATAGGAGTAGTGAAGTAGCAGAATAATTTTCTTCTTTCTCTCTATAGTTTCTCTCTCTAGAGTTTCAGTGAATTCGTAAGAAATAATGAAGGAATGAGCTTATATTTATAGGAGAATGGACTGAATAGTAACTAATTCATGAACGGTCCAGATTGATTTACTTTTAAATGTACGGTCCATATAGATTTACTATGCAGTATTAATAAATTATTCTAATAAAACAAAATCTTTTAAATAAAATATAATATATTCTATTTATAGTCTAATAAAACAAATAACTTTATAAAAGTATTCTGTTTTATAATAAAAGATTATACTATGCAAATACTATGCCTGCACTATGCAAACACTATGCATAATAAAATATAATATATTCTAATTTTGTCTAATAAAATGATAACTTTATAAAAGTATTATATTTTATATAAAAAAGATTTTACTATGCAAAACACTATGCATAATAAAATATATTATATTCTAATTATTGTCTAATAAAATAAATAACTTTATAAAAAGTATTACATTTTATAAAATTAATAATACTAATAAAACAAAATTTATATATATATAATATATATATATATATATATATATATATAAACTTCCGTGACTTCATAAAAAGACACCTCAATATATTTAACAACATTTATCATCATTATTATAATTCATAATATTAATCAACCAGGTCGTTCCCAGGAAAGAGGGGGGCTTTCCAATAATGATTCCTCCCTATTGGCGCGCAATTAAGTGACCAAACCTCTCCTTGGCAGAATTTCTAAACATCGTTAATATTGCAAATAATAATATTAATAACTTTGTCATCTCAATTATTGATTTAATAATATATAAAATATCGACAATAATTGAATCAAATAACGTGAGATACTATGCAATAATTACTGAAGCAATAATTGAACAAAACTGAGTGACTTCTCACGTAAGCATCAATAATTAATATCGTGCTACTATGCAACCACGCAGACATTCTTTATTTTTTTACTACCGAGTAGTTCAACAGTTTTAACGGTAAAACTTCTGTCGTTATTTTCATAAAAATATTTTTGTCATTTTCTCAATCCGATAATAATTCCGTTTTGGGGTCCACCAATGATTGTGCCGTCGTACGAATATTCCCTGTTAAAAAGAATATTCCCCGACCAATCGAATATTATATAACAACTTGCATATTTTACAAAATTTATAAATATTACCCACAACTATAACATTATATCAAATTCATTCCATAATATTCAAAAAAATATTTCGAGAAATTTAAATATTTATTCATAAAATCTGGGGTCTCACACTTCTCATTGCACCATGGTTTCTAATCTTGTGTAACTCAAAGGACCAGTCCAAAACTCCTCTATAAATAGCAGACATGGTTATCAGTTGGTGTTGCATGGGAATTGTCTGATAAATTGGTTAGAGTAAGAGTTGAAAGCATACAAGTAATTTAAGAGCTTAGGAGTTCAATTGGAGCAAGTTCCTTCCACAATTCAGAGGTATAATCTCATTCCTTGCTTTCCATTTTCAGTTCTGTTAAACAGAGTTAGCATGTATGGAAATTCAAATTCTTGAATTCATGGAATTAGATGTTAATGAGGTTAGGTATGGGTTATATAGTTGTTATATGACCATATAAGCATGTTACAATTGATACATGAGTGTTTAGAATCAATTTTGTGAGTAATTTCTGTGTTTGGGCTAAACAGTTGTCGAGGTTTACTGTAACATTCCAGAATTTTAATTATAATATTACATATTTATTGGGCTATATAAATATGTAATGGATGTGTTTATCATTGAATAAATATTTGTTTAATTGATTTGATTTTATTTGGTTAATTATTTGTTAATAAATAATTAATGAGTTAAAGGAAATTATTATTATGTTGATATTTCAATTTGATGGTTAATTATTTGCATTGAGTTATGTGATTAAAAAAATTAATTGTGTTAATCACAAATAACTAATAGTATAATGTGAGTTATTAAAAATAAAATAAAATAAATTAAAGTATTTTTAATCTAGTTTTACCCAAACAATGCTTAAGGATATAAACTCTTTAATTTTAATTTAATGATTTGCCAAACAAAGCCCTATGGCTTTTGGATTTCTTTTGAATTTTGAATTATAAATTATTTAAACAATATATATATATATATATATATATATATATATATATATATAATTTTAGTAACTGGTAATTCATTAAGGGCAATTAGTATAATGTCGGTTTTTACGTTTGAAAGGTGAGCGTTGGTTTTAGTTTTACGTTACGTATAATCTATATGGTCTAAGCCTAAGCCTAAGAAAATAAAAACTACAGAGAAAAAGAAAAGAAATGGTTTTAGAGAGGATTACTTGAGAGAATTTGAGAGAGAACGTGAGCATATTCCAGTGATCATAGCAAGAATTACACGCTAATTGAAGGTATGTTTAACATATATATTATATATATATATTATATATATATATACATATATATATGAGTTTTACGACAATAATTTTCATACTCTGTGAATTTTATATGTTTAGAATTGATGTTCTCAAATTAGTTAGGATGATTACATGTGTTTATGATGATTAGTTATTATGATTTCATGTTTCGAAACAAGGAAGTTTATATGTAATTTCATATTGACATGCAAAGTGTGTATTGTTTATGCTAGTTTTTTAAAAATTGAACATAATGTAATTCTATGAGATCTGAGCATAATGTAATTTGAACAAGAATTGAAGTTACAATGTTGATTTGCATGAAAGATATCAAAAATGGAGTTTTTATATAAAAACAAGATATTTGAGAAATTAAAGTTGTATAGTTGATGTTAAAGTGTACTAGTTGGTTGAAAATGTTAACAAACATGTTTACAATAGTTTTGTATCAATTATGCATGTTGATATTGTTTTTTAGTGGGTGAAATTTGTGTCGGTTGGGCTAAAAGTTGAAGCCATTGTTCATTACCTTCTCTCCGTCTCTAAACCTCGTAGCAATTTCTAGTACGTAGCAAAAAAAATGGAGCAGTGCATGTAGGTCCCAAGCCTTTGCATGGTAGCAATTGCATGCCATACCATGGTTTGAAATTACGATTTTCTACTGCTCTTTGTAATCTTGGGATAGCATCATAGCATGGTCTGAAATTATGTTAGCATGTTAAATGGGTATTGTTAAGGTTAAATAACATAGTGAATTGTGGTTAGTAAGTTCAAAGTTGCAAAAATGATTAGTAAATCAAAAACGCGTTATGTGATAACTTAGTATACACAATGAATGTTAGACAAGTGTTGCGAAGTAAAACACTTGGGATTTCTAAAAAGTAAATGGTAATGAAAGACTTGTGCTTCAATGATAAGTTTAGATAGAAGTGTACATGTTTTGGTATGTTAGCATATCTAATAGGTATTGTGGTTCTAAAATTATGTGTAGGTGATCGTGAGTTTAATTTTATAGCTTACGTTCAAGGCATGTTTCTAAACCCTATCTTTTTACATTGAGAAAAGTTTTCTAACTCTATACTTTCATTAAGCTAGTTCCATTATTATATTGTGTAGCTTTATTCCTTGGATTGAACAAGTTTTCTATCTCAACTGTTATTGAAAAAGTCAATTGTTCCTACATTTCATTCGAGCAAACTTTAACTCTAATGTTATTTGAAATTCTCATTTGGTTGATTTATTTTAACTTGTTTATAGTTAAGCAAGTTTCTTAATTTCTATTCTTGTATAATGAACGTAGTTTTGAACTCTCGTCTCTATTATTGAACTGTTTTTAATTCTTTGCATGAATTAATACCATGTTGAGCAAGTTTTTAGTTTCCAGCTTGTTATCAGTTAATATACATTCAGTAATTTCATTTTCTAATGTTATAAGATCCTAATCTTAGCTTATTTATTGTTTAAGCAAAGGTTTACCATTTTATTCATTTTGTTGAATACTTATGCTTTATAGTTGTTTCCAGCATGGGATTAATATGTATAATCAGTTCACTTATGATTCTCAATTGTTTTATGTTATGTTGCTATTAAACAACTGTTGTGTTATCAAACACCATTGATTCAACTAGTCCTCTAGTTGATGTTCGTTAAACTTCAAATTACACTTGAAAGCTTATCCAAACCAAACTTTCTTTGGTGCAGACTTGTACTCTAAATACTGAGATGAACAACCCTATTATTATTAGGGGATACTTTACGCTTAGTATTGAAATGTTTGTGCACAATACATTTTACGAAGGGCTGACCCCCCTAAGTACGAGGAGTCCTTATAGTCTTATGACTGTTAAAGTTGGAGTTGAAAGATTACTCGCAACTGTGGACATAGTTCATGGTCTTATGACCCTCAGTTATATATATATTCCATACTTTGGATTCCAGTTTCTGATTATTATTGTTAGAGCACTATCAAGTTTTGATGAAGCCTATTCGTTGGCAGTTATTATTATTATTCTTCTATTGATTCATTGTTATATCCAGTGAGCAATTGTTTTGCTAACTCTTGCATATTTATATACCCATTGCAGCTAAAGTTGAGAAGGTAGATGAGCCTTGAACTAGCAATGGAAAGGGAAAAATGTACAAGTGATGAAGACTTGTAATTATGATTATTGTTATGATATTAGACTTTTAAACTTGATGATAGACTTTTATATAATGATGTAATGTAATAATTTATTTCCGCATTTGAATGATGTTTTAAGGTTAGATAACCTGAGATGTTTTTGAATTTAATGATGTAACCCTATTTAAAGGGAGGGTTATGGTTTAAATAATATTTTATTTGGGTAGGTAGTATGTATGTATGGATAGTGAGCACCAAATCTTGTGGGAATGAAGTACCTAGATTTGGGGGTTTAACAGGTTGGTATCAAAGCTTTAGGTTATGAACCTTAGGTGGGGAAAAGCCTTAGGAAGTAACCTTTGAAAAGATAGTGATGATAAACTCTTATCAAGTTTTAAGGATGAAGTAATAAAAAAATACTTATGTGTCTATGTGATTATAACTTATGTGCTCGTGAGTGTCGAGTAGTAATTACTAGTAACTAAAACTTAAAAATTTTATTGACAGGATGGCTAATATAGGAGGATCCAGTCAGGCTTGGGAGGAAGGGTCCCAGATGCCTAGAGAGGAGGAGCCTCGAGATATTCAGTGATTTGAAAAACAACTACTCGCCACGGAAACTAGTTTCATCTTGGTCATAGTAGTTGAGCAGGATAGAGTACCTGATGAGGATGACGAGATAGAGACGGATGAGGAGGATCCCGTGGAGCTGCCACAGTCGGATGAGGAGGATGAGGAGGAAGAGTTTCCACTGAACTCGATAGCTCGCCGTATGTATGATGAGGTGTATGACCACAATGTGGAACTTCAGGATACTGTCGAGGAATTGCAAGAGATAGTAGCTGAACAATAGACCTCGATGGCACAGAAAGATGACGAGATCCAGGATCGAGAGGAACATCTGCATAACGTTGAAGAAAAGTTGGTTCACACTGAAGGAGAGAACGAGCGTACGACAGCTGAGATTGCAGAATTGAAGAATAAGTTGAAGGAGGAATCTACTAAGAGGGTAAGAGCTGAAGATGCGTACAATGAAGCTTACCAATGAGCCGGAACAGCGGAGAGGGACGCACAAGCAAAGAGGATGAAGATGGAAGAGATGAATAATGTATTCAACAACGTGATCAATCGAGCTCAAGATCGGGTCATGGGTTATCCAATTCAGTTCAAGACGCTACCATCATACATATTAGACCGCCGAACAATGTTCCGAATTATGGAGGAAGAGCGTAGTAAGGCTACGCAACATCTTAGTAGGACATCGTAGGTTGATATGTAACTATTATGTGATTGATGAATAAATAAGATGTAAATCACGGGTATGATATAACTAATGGGATAAATGTTGATGATGTTGACCTGCAACTGTTTTAGTTTAGGAAAGTAATGTAAATAGCAGTGATGCTATTGTTTTGAAGTTTTTTTTTATGATTATGAATGAATAAAAGATATTATGTTATTCAAAAGTGTTATGAGTTACGTGATAAATTTTGTGTGTAATTAAGTAGAGATACTTAAAGAAATGGAGTAATAGTCTAATGAGTGTATTTTTAACAGAAAATGCCTCCAAGATGTCAACTGCCCCGACAGAGAGCCACTGAGGAAAACAATAACAACAACAACAATGAGGAAGGTAACCCTGTTCAGCAGCTAGTGATGTTACTAATGGGTGCTTTGCAAAATCAACCTCAGAACCAAGGTACAATGTTTAAGGACTTCAAAGTGGTTGGACAACCAGAATTCTGTGGGTCCATGAATCCGGTTGAAGCTCAGACCTGGATCATGGAGATAGAGAAAGTGTTTGATGTTGTGAGAGTAGGGGAAGATTAGAAGACTGCTTTTGCAACATTCATGTTGAAAACAGAGGCTAGTTATTGGTGGCAGACCAATAAAACCCGAGTAGTTCAAGGGATTATGACTTGGGAGAGGTTCAAAGAGATGTTCTTCGAGACTTATTTCCCAGAAAGTTCGAAGAGTCAGCCGGAGGTGCAATATTTGGAACTGAAATAGGGAACGATGTCGGTGTCTGAGTATGCTGCAAGATTCAATGAGTTGGCGAGGTTTGCGCCAATCAAGTTAGCACAGACGAGCGCAAGGCAAAGAGGTTCGAGCAGGGACTGAAGCCATGGTTGTACAGTAGGGTTTCCTTGTTCTACTTGAAGACGTTTGCAGCAGTGATGGAGAAGGTGATTCTCGCTGAGAGTGGAGGTGAGGCTGTAACAAAACACAACCAAGAGCAAAGAAAAAAGAAGAGTGAAGGTGAAGCTAAGAGTAGTGCTAGTGGTAACGGTGGAAATGGCAACAACAATCTGAAAAGGAAGTGGAATGCAAATGTGGGAGCTGGGAATCAATAACGAAACCAGCAAAAGAAGAAGTTCGAAGCATGTGCTACATGTGGAAAGTTTCACAAGGGAGTGTGCCTGCTGGGGAAACGAGTATGCTTCAATTGTGGCCAGGAGGGTCACATCGCCCCAAATTGCACTCAAGCTAAGAAGAATGTTTGTTTCACGTGTAGGTCCAAGGATCACTTTGCTCGTGAATGCCCTAAGAAGATAGCTGGTGAGGCAAATGGAAGTAAGGAAAATGCTGGTGGAGGTACGTTGTCCATTGCTGGACCAACATCAATAAATAAGCCAACAGCTAGAACCTTCAACATGACGGTGCAGGACGCGGTGCAATCAAAAGATTTCGTGTCAGGTATTATCCCAATCAATGATATAAATGTATATGTATTATTTGATTCGGGTGCTACTTGCTCGTTTATATCTGATGAATTTACTAAGAAATTAGAAATACCTAGTGAAGAGTTGAATTTCCCTTTAAACATAGAAATTGCGAATAGTGAAGTGATTCCTATTAGGTTGGTATACAAAAACTGTTGGGTGAACATTAAGGGGAATGTTATGAAGGTAGATTTAATTCCAATTAAACTTGGAGAGTTTGATGTGATATTGGGAATGGATTGGTTATTCAATTATGGAGCGATAATTGATTGCCAAAAGAAGTGTGTAAACCTTATGACTCCGTCAAAGGTAGTTTTTCATGGTAGCAAATCTCCTAGACAAATGAAATGTCTGACGATGATGCAAGCCAAGAAATTGTTGAGCAAAGGTTGTGTAGGGTGCTTAGCCTACATAGTTGATACTCAAAAGGAGAAGGGAGTTAAACTGGAGGATATATCAGTGGTTAGGGAATTCGGGGATGTGTTTCCGAAAGATTTGCCAGGACTTCCGCCTGACTGAGAAATCGAGTTCGTAATAGACTTAGCGCTAGGAACCGCTCCGATATCGAAGGCCCCGTATAGAATGGTTTCGGTAGAGATGAAAGAACTAATGGTACAACTAAAGGAGCTATTAGATAAGAAGTATATTCAACCGAGCGTATCACCGCGGGGAGCACCGGTGTTGTTCGTGAAGAAGAAGGATGGGTCAATGCGCCTTTTCATTGATTATAGAGAATTAAACAAAGTCACTATTAAAAACAAATATTCATTGCCAAGAATAGATGACTTGTTTGATTAATTGAAGGGTGCTAGATATTTCTCAAAAATAGATTTGAGAAGTGGGTATCACCAATTGAAAGTGAGGAAGGAGGATGTACCAAAGACGGCATTCCGAACTCGGTATGGACATTATGAATTTTTGGTAATGTCTTTTGGTTTGACAAACGCCCGTGCAACGTTCATGGATTTGATGAACAGGGTGTTTAAACCATTTTTAGACGAGTTTGTGGTGGTATTTATCGATGATATTTTGGTGTACTCCAAATCACAAGAAGAACACGAGGAACACTTACGTCTGATGTTGGAAACGCTAAGAAAAGAAAAGTTTTATGCAAAATTCTCTAAATGTGAATTTTGGTTAGAACGTGTACAATTTCTTGGGCATGTAATTGATAATGATGGGATTTCCCTAGATCCATCAAAAGTCGAGGTCATGATAAATTGGGAATCACCAAGAACTCCATCAGAAGTAAGATGTTTCGTGGGATTGGCAGGGTATTACAGACGATTTATCCATGATTTCTCCAAGATTGCCACTCCATTAACAAATTTGACGAGAAAATCTGTAAAATTTGTTTGGACGGAGAAGTGTGAAGAGAGTTTCCAAAAATTGAAAAAGAAGCTCAGTGTGGCACCTGTGTTGTCATTACCAGATAATACAGGAAATTTTGTAGTGGATAGTGATGCTTCACACAAAGGATTGGGTTGTGTCCTTATGCAAAATGGCAAGGTCATTGCGTATGCGTCAAGGCAGTTAAAGGACTACGAGAAAGGATATCCAACTCATGATTTAGAGTTGGTGGCAGTAGTATTTGCATTGAAGATATGGAGACACTATCTCTACGGAGAAAAATGTGAGATCTACACAGATCATAAAAGTCTGAAGTATATTTTCACACAAAAGGACCTGAACATGCGTCAAAGAAAATGGATGAAATTGATAAAGGATTACGATTGCGAGATCTTTTATCATCCTGGAAAAGCAAATGTGGTTGCAGATGCTTTAAGTAGGAAAGGTCGGGAGAAATTAATGTTGTTAAAAAATAAGGAGGAGCTCATTTTAGCAACGGCAAGGCTAGAGTTGGAAATCAAATTTCCACAAGAATCCGATGAAAAATTGTATCAGATGGAAGCAAGACCAACCTTGGTGGACAAGGTGAAGAACGCACAATTACAAGATGAGTAATGCAAAAAAATAAAGGATAGTGTGATTGAAGGAAAAGAAGTAAAGTTCAAGGTTGATTTTGAGGGAATGCTGAGATTCGAGGGACGAATTTGGGTTCCAGCAGTATAGGATATTAAAGAGGAAATCTTGACGGAAGATCATAGCTCAAGATATTCGATTCATCTGGGAAGTACGAAAATGTATCATGATTTACGGCATCATTTCTGGTGGCCGAACATGAAAAAAGATGTTGCAGAATGTATTGCAAAGTGTTTGACGTGTTAGAAGGTGAAAGCTGAGCATCAACGACCAAGCGGATTACTTCAACCATTGAAAATACTGGAATAGAAATGGGAGAATATCACAATGGATTTTGTGGTAGGGCTACCGATGACTCAGAAAGGATACGATGTGATATGGGTGATAGTGGATAGACTAACAAAATCTGCACACTTTTTGCCAATAAAGATTAGATTTAATCTTTATCAGCTGGCAAAATTATATGTTAACGAGATAGTGTCAAGACATGGAGTTCCAGTATCTATTATGTTAGATCGAGACCCGAGGTTCACATCAAATTTCTGGAATAGACTACAATAATGCATGGGAACGCAATTGAAGATGAGCATAGCATATCATCTGCAAACGGATGGGCAAAGCGAACGAACGATCCAGACGCTAGAAGATATGCTTAGAGTGTGCATCATGGATTTCAAAGGAAACTGAGATGATCATCTACCGTTGGTGGAATTTGCATACAACAATAGTTATCATGCAAGCATTGGTATGCCGCCATATGAAGCATTATATGGCAGGAAATGCAGGACTCCACTATGCTGGGATGAAGTTGGTAAACGTCAACTGCTAGGACCAGAACTGGTACAGCAAATCACTGAAGTTATAAAACTCATCAGAGCAAGACTGGTAGATGCCCAAGATCGACAGAAAAAGTATTCTGATCAACACAGGCAGAGTCGTGAATTTGAAGTAGGGAATTTCGTGTTCTTGAAAGTTTCTCCTTGGAAAGGGAAAAAAATTTTTGGTAACAAGGGAAGGCTCAGCCCAAGGTTAATTGGACCTTTCGAGATTATACGCAGAGTAGAAGAAGTGGCTTATGAGGTAGCTTTACCTCCAGAATTAGAGCATGTGCATAATGTTTTTCATGTGTCGGTGTTGCGACCGTATAAACCCGATTACAAGCATGTGATCGAGTATGAACCATTGCAGTTTAGTAAAGATTTTTTTTACAAAGAGGTTCCTATCTAGATAGTCGACAGGAAAGAACAAGCGCTCATGAATAAAGTGATACCTTCTGTGAAGGTGATATGAAGGAACCACAATGTTGAAGAGACTACGTGGGAACTCGAAGCAGAAACAATGAAGAATTACCCTGAGTTATTTGTTTAGTTTATGTCTTCGATTCTGGGGACAAAATCTTTGTAAGTAGGGGAGAATGTGACGATTTGATTGTTTGAGTTGTGATTCTGAGGACAGAATCCTTGTAAGGAGGGAATGATGCAACATTCCAGAATTTTAATTATAATATTACATATTTATTGGGTTATATAAATATGTAATGGATGTGTTTATCATTGAATAAATATTTGTTTAATTGATTTGATTTTATTTGGTTAATTATTTGTTAATAAATAATTAATGAGTTAAGGAAATTATTATTATGTTGATATTTCAATTTGATGGTTAATTATTTGTATTGAGTTGTGATTAATTAAATAAAATTTTTATTTGAATAACTATAGCATATGAAGTTATTTAAAAAATGTGAAAATAAATAAAAAGAGTTAATGTTGTTTTAGTTTTAATCTAGTTTTACACAAACAATGCTTAAGAATATAAACTTTTTAATTTTAAATTATTTGCCAAACAAAGCCCTATGGCTTTTGGATTTCTTTTGAATTTTGAATTATAAATTATTTAAACAATATATATATATATATATATATATATATATAATTCTTAATAATCGATAATTCATTAAGGGCAATTAGTATAATGTCAGTTTTTACGTTTGAAAGGTGAGCGTTGGTTTTAGTTTAACATTACGTATAATATATATGGTCTAAGCCTAAGCCTAAGAAAATAAAAACTACAGAGAAAAAGAAAAGAACGGGTTTTAGAGAGGATTACTTGAGAGAATTTGAGAGAGAACGTGAGCATATTCCAATGATCATAGCAAGAATTACACGCTAATTGAAGGTATGTTTACATAACCTTTGTATATATATATATATATATATATATATATATATATATATATATATATATATAGTTTATATATATATATAATTTTCATAATTTTCATACTCTGTGAATTTTATATGTTTAGAATTGATGTTCTCGAATTAGTTATGATGATTACATGTGTTTAGGATGCTTAGAGTTATGTTTAAACAAGGAAGTTGCATGCTAATTTTGTATTGACAGTAATAGAAAATTTTGACAAAGGTATGTTTATATGTGTTCTTCATATGGCTTAAGAAATACCAATTTTTAGTGGTCAAGTTGTATGTTAATATGCAAATTGTGTATTGTTTATGCTAGTTTGTTTAGAAACGAACGTAATGTAATTTAAACGAAGTAATTTGGACAAGAATTGAAGTTACAGTGTTAATTTTCATGAAAGATATAAAAAATGGAGTTTTTATATAAAAATATGATATTTGAGAAATTAAACTTGTATAGTTGATGTTAAAGTGTACTAGTTGGTTGAAAATGTTAACAAACATGTTTACAATAGTTTTGTATCAATTGTGCATGTTGATATTGTTGTTTAGTGGGTGAAATTTATGTCTGTTGGGTAAAAAGTTAGGCTAGTATTCATCGACCTTCTCTGCGTCTGTCGTACACACGTAAGCAATTGCTTGAAGATACTAAGGCAAAAAAATGGCGCATAAATCAAGATCCTGGGAGTCCCTAGTTTCTTTGTATGGTAAATTGCGCCATACTACCGGTTTGAAGTTCGATTCAACATCTTCTTTGCAGACTTGGGATAGCATCATAGCATGGTCTAAAATTATGTTAGCATGTTAAATGGGTAATGTTAAGGTTAACATAACATAGTGAATTGTGGTTAGTAAGTTCAAAATTGCAAAAATGATTAGTAAATCGAAAACGTGTTATGTGATAACTTAGTATACACAATGAACGTTAGACAAGTGTTACGAAGTAAAACACTTGGGATTTCTGAAAAGTAAATGGTAATGAAAGACTTGTTCTTCAATGATAAGTTTAGATAGAAGTGTACATGTTTTGGTATGTTAGCTTATTTAATAGGTATTGTGGTTATAAAATTATGTGTAGCTTATCGTGAGTTTAATTTTATAGCTTACGCTCAAGGCACGTTTCTAAACGCTATCTTTTTACATTGAGAAAGGTTTTCTAACTCTATACTTTCATTGAGCTAGTTCTATTATTACATTGTGTAGCTTTATTCCTTGGATTGAACAAGTTTTCTATCTCAACTGTTATTGAAAAAGTCAATTGTTCCTAAATTTCAATTGAGCAAACTTTAACTCTAATGTTATTTGAAATTCTCATTTGGTTGATTCATTTTAACTTGTTTATAGTTAAGCAAGTTTCTAAATTTTTATTCTTGTATAATGAACGTAGTTTTGAACTCTCATCTCTATTATTGAACTGTTTTTAATTCTTTGCATGAATTAATACCATGTTGACCAAGTTTTTAGTTTCCAGCTTGATATCAATTAATATACATTCAGTAATTTCATTTTCTAATGTTATAAGATCCTAATCTTAGCTTATTTATTGTTCAAGCAAAGGTTTATCATTTTATTCATTTTGTTGAATACTTATGCTTTATAGTTGTTTCAAGCATGAGTTTAATATGTATAATCAGTTCACTTATGATTCTCAATTGTTTTATGTTATGTTGCTATTAAACAACTATTATGTTATCAAACACCATTAATTCAACTAGTCCTCTAGTTGATGTTCGTTAAACTTCAAATTACCCTTGAAAGCTTATCCAAACCAAACTTTCTTTGGTGCGGACTTGTACTCTAAATACTGAGATGAACAACCCTATTATTATTAGGGGATACTTTACACTTAGCGTTGAAAAATTTGTGCACAATACATTGTACGAAGGGCTGATCCCCCTAAGTACGAGGAGTCCTTATAGTCTTATGACTGTTAAAGTTGGAGTTAAAAGATTACTCACAACTGTGGACATAGTTCATGGTCTTATGACCCTCAGTTATATATATATTCCATACTTTGGATTCCAGTTTCTGATTATTATTGTTAGAGTACTATCCAGTTTTGATAAAGCCTATTCGTTGGCAGTTATTATTATTATTCTTCTGTTGATTCATTGATATATCCAGTGAGCAATTATTTTTCTCACTCTTACATATTTATATACTCATTGCAGCTAAAGTTGAGAAGGTAGATGAGCCTTCAACTAGCAAAGGAAAGGGAAAAATGTACAAGTGATGAAGACTTGTAATTATGATTATTTTTATGATATTAGACTTTTAAACTTGATGATAGACTTTTATATAATGATGTAATGTAATAATTTATTTTCGCATTTAAATGATGTTTTAAGGTTAGATAACCTGGGATGTTTTTGAATTTAATGATGTAACCCTATTTAAAGGGAGGATTATGGTTTAAATAATTTTTTATTTGGGTAGGTAGTATGTATGTATGGATAGTGAGCACCAAATCTTGTGGGAATAAAGTACCTAGATTTGGGGGTGTCACATTCTTCGCTTCTGGCTCGAATCAGATATGGCCGCAATTGCTTGATATAAACACTAAAGTAGGCGTAACCGTAAGCTTCTCGGCCTCATTTTCAGTTGGAGTTTATGTTTTCAAATCTGATCAATGTTAGTTAATCGTTATGGCTTAAGCTAGCATATAAGCATGTGTAAGGGGTATATACAAGTATATTAACTCAATGTGAGCATGTTTTACTAGATTAGCATGATTAACGAAAGTGTGTAGTTTAAAATGACTTTGTGACTTTAGAAACAAACTTGATGAGTATGAATAACATGTTTATATACTGACCTTGCAAGAATATAGGTATGGCTTAGAAATGCATGAATAAACCATTTGCTTATGTTTATGTGATTAGTAAGGAAACATGAACATGTTGAACTTACTAGTAAGCTTTGAATGTGGATATTGTGAAGATACCATGAAGATTAGAATCTAATAATTGTAATCATGTTTGATATTACTCTTAGACTCACTCATATAGTATAACCATATATATATACCATGCTTGTGTAACACATTTCAAGAAAAGCATAAACGAAGCATATTTTCAACCAAAATGGTGAGTTTCACATATGTGTTATGAATACTCACAAGCATGCCTAATATGAGTTTTGTAACTATCTTGTATGTTTAGAGAGCAAGCATGATAGACTTTGTGGTTTCATGACCTTGAATGGCCTTAACTTGTTGAAATGTTTAATTTAGAAATATATTATAAAAGGGAAACTAGATTGACTTGAGAAGCATGAAAAGACCTTTAACAAGACAAATATATCATGTATGGTTGTTTTGGGCAAGCCAGACAGAAACCACAAGGCAGCAGTTGAGTCTTGGTATAGCCAGGAGAGAATGGCAGCGCTTGCCATCCTAAACTTTAGCCATAAGTGGCATTGCTTGATCTGAAATCTGAGATGGTGAGATCTAATTTTTTGCAGTTAGCTTGTATGGTGTCTATACTGCTAGAAGAGATTTAAAACCTACTGATGCATGTCTATAAGTAATGTTTAGATGATATATTGGTGTTTTCCTTGTAATAGGGAAGTCCATGGGTAAAAAGATCTTAACCTTGCGCGTTATAAATTGTTAGATACTTGGTTAATGATAAGCATAAAGTTGATTTTGTATTACATATGTGCATACTTAAATCGTGTCGAACTTGATTAAGGAATGTGATAGCTAATGAGCATCTTGTACTTCTAATACGCTATACTAGGATTCGAAAGTGTTGATTTATTAACGTGGATAAACTACGCTTAAGGCAAGTATCTGAACCCTACCTTACATTGTGCAAGTATATATTCTAACTCTTACATTACTTTATTCGATAAATACCGCAAGCTTATCTCTTTGAATACAAGTTATACTATTTTCTCGTTCAAATAAGCTAGTATGTTTAAACCCTTATGAAAGCTATTATTCATGTTGAACTTGGTATTGTCCTTGAATATTATGAAAGAGTCGATGCCATTTGATTTAGCTAGACTATATGCATGCTTATAAAAACTATCCAAACCAATCGATTGGTGCGGAAATCTTGAAAACTGAGTTGAACAACCCTTGTGGTAAGGGGAGTGTATGTTGTTGGAAACCCCAACACATGAATAAATATTATTGTGGTGTTATGCATAACTTAAAGTATTGTAGACTGATCATCTATAGTACTTGATATTTTTGGGTTATCGATTTAATATTGGTAATTCTAGTAGATGTTCAATAGTCCTTAGTGACTGCTCAATATAAATTGGTTATCCAGTTGGATACATTGATAGTCTTTGAATTCATATATATCTGTTGATTTATATTGAATTATCATTCTTATTCCAAGAATTGTTGATATTCCTTATCCATGATGTTATTCTGAAACTATGAAATATCCTAGAGATGACACTTCGATATTTCAAAATTTGTGATATTATATTCTACACCCTTGTTGTATATTACTTGCTCAATTTATGCTCATCCTTGATATTAAAAACCTTTCAGTTAAGGCGGAACATGGAAGTGTATCCGGGCAAGTCAAGGGCAAGGGCAAGGCTACCGACTAGCTTATCCCTTTTATGTTTAAGATTATTATGTTGTATTAAGACTGTTTTTAGACTATGCTTAAGCTTAGTGGGATTATGTAATAAGTCTTTAGTCGATATTATTATGTAATCTATTAAGTATTGTAGGTTACGAGACTTGGGAGAATAATTATAATAAATCATTGTATATTATTTTAAATTAGATTTTTCCGTTGTGAATGTGTTATTTTAGTTATTATGGTAATGCCATAAGAACGTGATGAACCGAATTCGAGTGACCAAGTGGACGTCCAAATTTGGGGGCGTCACAGGTTGGTATCAAAGCCGTAGTTATAAACCTTAGGATCAAGTATCCTTAGATTATAACTCGGGAGAACTTAGAAGTTAGGAAGGAGATAAAACTCGTGTAGAGATTTCCTTGAGAGACTTGGTATGTTATGAAATGTAATTTCATTCTATACAATGAACTTATGTTTATTTAACATTTTAATGGAGTTGTTATTTATGTTGTCTTATGTTGGTGATTGTAGGATGACTGACATGGGAGGACCTAGCCGAGTAGTAGAGGAGGAGCCGCGTGATATCCACGTAGTCTATGAGGCACCCTTGATAGTAGAACCTATATCAGTAGTGGTCCCTAATGATGACGATGACGATGAGGATGAGGTGGAATCTGATCCGTAGGAGGAGCCTTTGGAGGAGGAGCCCGAACCTATGGAGGACTCCGACGAGGCTACCTTGAGGATCGGATGTTAGGAGAGTATGAGGAACAAATATTAGAGTTAGGATGTAGAGTAGAGGAGCTTGAGGCTGAGGTTAAGGAGAGGGATTCTGTGTTCTAGAAGATGAGGGACGAGGACCATCAGAGAAAATGGGCGATGCAGGAAATGGAGGTGGAAATTGCTCATCCTAAGGAGGCAAGGATCCAGTTGGGAGCTTTGTTTCACCGAGCAGTGGCGAGGACTGTTGAGATGGCAGGAAAGTTAGAGGAATCAGAGCAGAAGGTTTTGAGTGAGAGGGTGGAGAAGGAGGCTCCCCAAACTCAGTTAGAGATGGAGGTGATGGATAGGATTCACTTCGAGGAGAAGTGGGAGGAAACCAATGATAGGGTAGATGATCTAGAGGATGAAGTGCGGTGTAAAAGAAAGAAGATGAACAAGATGGGCTATGCTCTACGCACGGCCATGGAGAGATTGATCGATGGGGTAAATCACTACCCAGCTGAGCAAGGACGTACCGGACATACCATATGTCGAGATATGGTGGTGCATATCACACAGAAGGAATACCAAAGCATCGTGGAGCGTGGGATGCTAGATTGAGTCTAGAGGATGAAGACTAGTAGTTGCATTATTTTTAATATGTTGTTGTAATCTCAGTCTTTTGTGTAAGGCGTGACGTAGTAGTAAAACTCCCAACTTTTGAAGAATGTTAGAGGGGTAGTAAGCTAGTGTTGTCCCCGTCTTGTAACATTCCAGAATTTTAATTATAATATTACATATTTATTAAGTTATATAAATATGTAATGGGTGTGTTTATCATTGAATAAATATTTGTTTAATTGATTTGATTTGATTTGGTTAATTATTTGTTAATAAATAATTAATGAGTTAAGGAAATTATTATTATGTTGATATTTCAATTTGATGGTTAATTATTTGTATTGAGTTATGTGATTACATAAAGTGTGAGAAATGACTATAGTATAAGGAGTTATTAAAAAAAAATATTAAAGTAGTTTTAATCTAGTTTTACCCAAACAATGCTTAAGGATATAAACTCTTTAATTTTAAATGATTTGCCAAATAAAGCCCTATGGCTTTTGGATTTCTTTTGAATTTTGAATTATAAATTATTTAAATAAAATATATAGATATAATTTTAGTAACTGATAATTCATTAAGGGAAATTAGTATAATGTTTGTTTTTACGTTTGAAAGGTGAGCGTTGGTTTTAGTTTAACATTACTTATAATATATATGATCTAAGCCTAAACCTAAGAAAAAAAAAACTACAGAGAAAAAGAAAAGAAAAGGTTTTAGAGAGGATTTCTTGAGAGAATTTGAGAGAGAACGTGAGCATATTCCAGTGATCATAGCAAGAATTACACGCTAATTGAAGGTATGTTTACTTAACCTATATATATATTTGTATATATGTACATATATGAGTTTTACGACAATAATTTTCATACTCTATGAATTTTATATGTTTAGAATTGATGTTCTCAAATTAGTTATGATGATTACATGTGTTTATGATGCTAGAGTTATGTCTAAAACAAGGAAGTTGCATGCTAATTTTGTATTGACAGTAATAGAAAATTTTGACAGTATATGTGTTCTTCATATTGCTTATGAAATACCAATTTTTAGTGGTCAAGTTGTATGTTAATATGCAAATTGTGTATTATTTATGCTAGTTTGTTTATAAACGAACATAATATAATTTGAACAAAATAATTTGGACAAGAATTGAAGTTACAGTGTTGATTTTCATGAAAGATATCAAAAATGGAGTTTTTATATAAAAACATGATATTTGAGAAATTAAACTTGTATAGTTGATGTTAAAGTGTACTAGTTGGTTGAAAATGTTAACAAACATGTTTACAATAGTTTTGTATCAATTGTGCATGTTGATATTATTGTTTAGTGGGTGAAATTTGTGTCGGTTGGGCTAAAGTCGACCATCTTTCATCACCGTCTCTCTCTCGTTCAGCACTTACAAGCAATTGCTTGCTGATGCCGATGCCTAGCAAAAATGCAATTCCAACTTTGGATCCCAGTTTTCACCTTTATGGCGCAAGAATTGCCACCACAGTTTGAAGTTCGCTTCATTACTCGCAGACTTGGGATAGCATCATAGCATGGTCTTAAATTATGTTAACATGTTAAATGGGTAATGTTAAGGTAAACATAACATAGTGAATTGTGGTTAGTAAGTTCAAAGTTGTAAAAATGATTAAGAAATCAAAAACGCATTATGTGATAACTTAGCATACACAATGAACGTTAGACAAGTGTTGCGAAGTAAAACACTTGGGATTTCTGAAAAGTAAATGGTAATGAAAGACTTGTGCTTCAATGATAAGTTTATATAGAAGTGTACATGTTTTGGTATGTTAGCACATCTAATAGGTATTGTGGTTCTAAAATTATGTGTAGGTGATCGTGAGTTTAATTTTATAGCTTACGCTCAAGGAAAGTTTCTAAACCATATCTTATTACATTGAGAAGAATTTTCTAACTCTATACTTTCGTTGAGCTAGTTCCATTATTACGTTGTGTAGCTTTATTCCTTGGATTGAACAAGTTTTCTATCTCAACTATTATTGAACAAGTCAATTGTTCCTAAATTTCATTCGAGCAAACTTTAACTCTAATGTTATTTGAAATTCTCATTTGGTTGATTCATTTTAACTTGTTTATAGTTAAGCAAGTTTCTTAATTTCGATTATTGTATAATGAACGTAGTTTTGAACTCTCATCTCTATTATTTAACTATTTTTAATTCTTTACATGAATTAATACCATGTTGATAAAGTTTTTAGTTTCCAGCTTGATATCAGTTAATATACATTCAGTAATTTTATTTTCTAATGTTATAAGATCCTAATCTTAGCTTATTTATTTTTCAAGCAAAGGTTTACCATTTTATTCATTTTGTTGAATACTTATGCCTTATAGTTGTTTCAAGCATGAGTTTAATATGTATAATCAGTTCACTTATGATTCTCAATTGTTCTATGTTATGTTGCTATTAAACAACTGTTGTGTTATCAAACACCACTGATTCAACTAGTCCTCTAGTTGATGTTCGTTAAACTTCAAATTACACTTGAAAGCTTATCCAAACCAAACTTTCTTTGGTGCGGACTTGTACTCTAAATACTGAGTTGAACAACCCTATTATTATTAGGGGATAATTTACGCTTAGCATTGAAATGTTTTTGCACAATACATTGTACGAAGGGCTGATCCCCCTAAGTACGAGGAGTCCTTATAGTCTTATAACTGTTAAAGTTGGAGTTGAAAGATTACTCGTAACTGTGGACATAGATCATGGTCTTATGACCCTCAGTTATATATATATTCCATACTTTGGATTCCAGTTTCTGATTATTATTGTTAGAGTACTATCCAGTTTTGATGAAGCCTATTCGTTGGCAGTTATTATTATTATTCTTTTTTTGATTCATTGTTATATCAAGTGAGCAATTGTTTTTGCTCACTCTTGCATATTTATATACTCATTGCAGCCAAGGTTGAGAAGGTAGATGAGCCTTCAACTAGAAAAGGAAAGGGAAAAATGTACAAGTGATGAAGACTTGTAATTATGATTATTGTTATGATATTAGACTTTTAAACTTGATGATAGACTTTTATATAATGATGTAATGTAATAATCTATTTCCACATTTAAATGATGTTTTAAGGTTAGATAACCTGGGATGTTTTTGAATGTAATGATGTAACCCTATTTAAAGGGAGGATTATGGTTTAAATAATATTTTATTTGGGTAGGTAGTATATATGTATGGATAGTGAGCACGAAATCTTGTGGGAATAAAGTACCTAGATTTGGGGGTGTCACACGTCTTTTGTGATAATAGGGGATATGTGATATCATTTATAGCCGTGTGCTAGAAAAGAACATGTATTGTAACCATTTGGCATATGAATATAAATGATCTTATTTCAGAAACGTGCTGTAAACATGTAGTTCTTTTCTATTGAGAAATGTCTAAATATGATAATTAAGAAATAAAATGAAAAAAATTGTGATGCAGAAAATGCCGCCCAGACGTAGAATAACTGTCCTAGAAGAGTTAGTTAGTGATGAGAGAGGTCTAGTAGATCCGATATAGAGACTGGTAGATTTATTGCGAGAAGCTCCGAGGGGAAGAAAGGAACCCATAACACCCATTCCCCAAGCTGTCCCAGTAACAACCTTCAAAGATTTTAAGAGTGTAGGACCCCCAGAGTTCACGGGAACCACTGACCCGATAGTTGTGCAAACCTGGATTAAGGAGATTGAGAAGGCCTTAAGTATAGCTCATGTGGGTGAAGACCAGAAGACAGTATTTGCCACATACATGATGAGGGGAGAAGCAAACTATTGGTGGGAAACTAATCAGCAGAGAGCGAAGGAAGGACCGATAACATGGGAGAGGTTTACTATGTTGTTCTTTGAGAACTATTTCCTGAAGAGTATGAAGAGTAGGATGGAAGTGAAATTCATAGAGTTAAAACAAGGTGATATGACGATGGCGCAATACGTAACTAAGTTTAATGACCTAACGTGATATGCGGAGCACCAAGTTATGGATGAGGAGAGAAATGCGAGATGTTTTGAGCAAGGGTTGAAGCCGTGGTTGTATAATAAGGTATCAGTCTTCCAAATTGATTCCTTTACAACGTTATTGGGGAAGGCAATCATTGCGGAAGGTGGCAGTGAGGCCTTAAGTCTATATCATAATGAGAAGAAGAACAAGAACACTAGTAGTGAGCATCGTGGAGGAAGCAGCAGCGGAGGAAGTAATTCTGGAAAAAGCAAATGGGAAAATAACAACAACAACAAAAGCAATAACCAAGGTGGGAGTCAATAGGGAAACTTCAAGAAGAGGACTAAAGCTTGTAATAAACGTGGAAAGAGTCACCAGGGAGAGTGTTGGAAGAGGAAGAACACCTGGTATAATTGCGGCCAAGAAGGGCACATATCACCAAATTTCCCAAAACCGAAGAAGATCAGAGGATGTTTTGCTTGTGGATCAATAGAGCACCAAATAAAGGATTGCCCGAAGAAAGGAAGCGGTGAAACTAGCGGAGGCTAGGGAGGAGGGAGCAAGTTAATGATTGGTGGACCTGCGCAACCCAACCGATCGACTGCACGAACCTTTGGTTCTTGGCAGAGCCCTTTTGTGGATCATACTTAACTGAAAATATTTAAACTAAGCAGGGATGAGCATTTGAATGCCCAGCAAGTAATAACAATTATAAATATTAGTTGAAAGGATTAAATGTTTTCTTTGTACTACCCTTCTACAACAAATCAAAAGTTGTGAAGTAATCTGGACCGATAATAATAATATAACAACTCTCTATCAAATTTTTGAAACTACATACTGACTATAAATAGGGTTAAGGTGACATACTATGAACATTATTCTCAATTTTCGAAAAGGTTTAACGAGACTTCATATGTAAACCGTTATAACTTACTTTACACGAGGTGATCTCGCCAATGTGCCCTCAGATTGATCAATACTACATGCAAGAACGATATTATCGTTCACTCTGAGTCGCCTTGAAGTATAAAAGTTTTCCCATGTTCGGATGTTCATACATAATGCGGAATCCGAACCAAAGCAATTTGATTGGATACAAAAGGTTTTATCATATTCAACGATATTTCTAAATACGTGTCTAGTCAATCAAATAGCTTAGACGTATATATATATATATATATATATATATATATATATATATATATATATATATATATATATATCAACATGTGATTAAATACAATGATTATCCAAGTGGGGACACTTGTGTAACCATATTTAGGAATTAACGAACAAAATATATATCTGAATTACCATATACTAACATGTTGATAAATAATTATCGGATACAGAATATATCACAATAGGGTTAATAATTTAGCATAATAATAATATAATTCTGAAACTTCTTACTCATATTCATTGCATAAAGAAAATGCAAAGGTAAAGATACTTGCTCAATAATAATTGGAGTAAGTATAGGAAACTTGCCTGGTCTGCTACTTACAATACGTAACTTAGTTTTATCTTTTATACCGAAACCTATCATTAATTAGATCATTTTGTTGGGCTTCGACGCGAAACGCAATGAAAAATTAAAATTTTAAAGCAATTTAAAACCCTAAAACAGGATCCATGCGAAAAAATCAATTAATTCGAGAGTTTAGAGATTATACGAGATATGAAAAATGAGAATCAAAACCATTGCGCCTCGAATTTCCAACATAATACAAACCGATTAACGCCTCTCTGATTCATCATTTAACGCCGCATTTAACCAAGTGAACGATTACTGCAATAAGAAGGACTTGCAGTACTAGCCACCAAAAAGAATGGATTTTCTAAAAGCTGTTTTCTCTAGTCTCTCTCTAAGAAGCGGCTAGGGTTTTTCAATTATGATATATTACCCTAAGTAGTCGCTATATATCATATATATAGTAGTTAAAAGGAATTAATCAAATCAAAACCTAATTTCATAAAATCAATTTATATATATATATATATATATATATATATCTTAATTAAGTCTTACTTAATTAATATACATATATACAAATTATCCTTTTAATTTAAATTAATTGATTTAAATACTATTAATCATATTAATATATTTAAATCCTTAAAATTTAAATTAATTCCCTTTAAATAACGTTATGTGTGTGACCTATAGGGTTATTATTACGTTGGCAAAAAATTTTAAAATCATATTATAAAATTATAAACGTTGAAATGGCATCTAGTAATGCATCATTTACCCAAGTAATAATAAGATCGATGATTCGATGCAACCTTTTAAATGACCAATGTTTCAATGTAATTTAATCTTTTTAACCTTAATATCCTAGATTAAACTCGAGTCATGGAATGTATCATACTCTTCATAATTTAATCTGAGTTTTCTTGATCAATGAGTAGATTATATGAAACAAATCACTATTTGAGCATGGTCATGCATTTCATAGTCCTACTCAATCAAGAGGCCTATGGATATCACCCATAATATATAGGATGGTTAAATTCCATCTAGATCACTCATATTTCTCACGATTAATGATGAACCCAATAATCACCTTTATAGTCCACCCTATTAAAGGTGACATTTGATGATATCAAAGTACATAAATTCTCGTGTAGTAATATAGCGATTTCGTGTCGGAGGACCATTACATTATTGTCACTATGAGAATTGCTAATGACACTTAGCATAATGCTCCATATTGAATTCTCATGGTGGAATCCATCCCAAAGACATCGTTCTCTAACATGTACCTATGCATTGACTTAATATCTCATATATTTATGACCAATGAGATTTGGTCATCGGTCGATCCACATACTAGTCTCAATGCATCATTGTTGTCCCCATCAACAATGATACTCGACAGTGGACATTTAAGAACAACGATACTAATGGTAATATATAATCTCATGTTTAAGTCACATACTTAAAACTATATAATTTGTATCATTATTCTAAGGAATTTTATTATGTTAACAATTATATTACGCAGTAAATAAAACCATAATAAAATCATATATTTATTCAATCAAATATAATATCAAAACGTTAAGCAATTATATCAAATAATTGCCCTCTAGGGCATAAACTCTAACACATTCTATCGATTTGAATCACATATCACAACACATAGTACTGCTTATTGCAGTCAGCACATAACCTAACCACATTGGCAGTCAATAAATAACAAAAAAACACATATACAATAAAACTATCTAAGTTTGTATCAATTTCAAAGATATGTCGGTGTACCGACGGCGTATCGGGTACTTACCGAGTTTAAAACTCTATTCAATACCTTTAATATTATTTTGGACAACCTAAGTATTAGTCATATTATTTTTCATAGCCTTATAAAAATTTTCAAATAATTATTATAATTTATCATGAATTTTTAAATACCGGAATCATTATAAAATGATTTAAACATCAAATAATTCTATTATCATTAATATTTAAATAATATTAAACTATTAATGAAACCATCGCCAAAATATTAAAGTTAGTTATAATAACTCAAAATATTATTAAATTACTAATAATACCCTTAAATGATTTTTAAAATAATTAAAATCCTTTTTAAATAATTATCATTAATATCAAAATATTAAAAGTCATTAAGTATAACTTAAAAATATTTTTAATTCATTTATATCCTTTTTAAATGATTTTTAAATCAATAAAACCATTTTAAACTATTTATTTAATATAATAATTAAATAAATTTAATATCAATAATATTAAATAATTAATATTTTTCATGACTAAATATCAAAAGTTATATTTTATAACTTAAAATATTTTTATAACCTTTAAATCATATTTATATAATTTTAAATCATTAATTCTATTTTTCATAATTTATTTAATACATTTATTAAATAACTTAAATATCATTAATATTATTTAATTTATGAAATTCATCACAAAATATTAAAAATAACTTAAAATATTTTCTTATAACATAATATAATTTTAAATGATTTTTAAGTATTAAATCATTTTCAAGTAATTTATTTAATATAATAATTAAATAAATTAAATTCCATTAATATTCCAAAAATAATAAATATTAATGAAATATATTCAAAATAATTAAAAACCTATTTTTACACTTTAAAGTAATTTTTAGGAATTTATTTTGTATTTTTAATAATTAAAAACTATTTTTCTCTATTTATAAATAAAAATAATAATTTTCATAAATAAATTGTCGCTAAAGGGCCCTATAGCGACGAAACTGTCGCTATAGGTGTTCTTGAGCATGTTCATCACCAACCTAGAAACTTACGTTAGTTAACAGGGTGGGTAGTTTGACCAACTGTAATTCATATATCCGGAGGTATCTGGGTGTGATTAAGTGTTCAGATTATAGTATTGATGCAATACTACAGCCCTAAAAAAACAACATGGCCATCTTATATCTAATCAGAGAGATCTGGGCTCTCAAAATCTTGTCAGACAGTGTTCTTGAGTTTCTGGTTTTTCCAGAAATTCGAGCAGTGTGAGGGTCCCTACTTTGCATCCTTATATCTTTGATTCTAGGAATATTTTATGTGATCTATGAATTCAAAAGTGTAGTAGAGGTGTCAGGGTACAATAACAGGCTATCATTTCAGTCTAACATCATAACACATGCAAGATCCATGCTAGTCAAACTATGTAAGAAATTTCTACCGATGAAGATCTGGGTTTTCTAGAAAACCTTCATGAGCTTCTTTGATCAACCTCTGTTTGACCACGATTATCTACAATTACGCTAATGATTTGGGGTTTCTAGATACATCAATATAAAGCCTACATGTCACACAATAATCAGTAAAACAACAACATGGCTATAACATTTAATGAAACAAGATCTCAAGCCCGGAAAATGGTTGTCGAGTTTTAAGGAAATTTAGGTTGCCGAAACTAGACTTTGTGTTCCATTAAAGTCTAAACTTGATCTGAGCGTTTATCTTCTTCTTATATATATATATATATATATATATATATATATATATATATATATATATGAACATGATCAACCGCCACGAAGTAAACTCCAGGCGGGACGAAATGTAAATAAAGTTGTAAAAGCGATCAACTGCCACGAAGTAAACTCCAGGCAGGACATAATGTAAATAAAGCTATAAAAGGCCATGAAGTAGACTCCAGGCTTGACAAAAATGTAAATATAAATATATATATATATATATATATATATATATATATATATATATATATATATGATCAATGCCAACCGCCACGGTAAACTCAAAGTGGACGAAATGTAAATAAAGTTGTAAGCGATCAACCCGCCACGAAGTAAACTCCAAGTGCGAGGACATAATGTAAATAAAGCTATAAAAGGCCATGAAGTAGACTCGTGCTTGATGAAATGTATATATATATATATATATATATATATATATATATATATATAAGCAGTAAACGCACCAGATGTAAATCCGGGCTCATCGGATATGTCCGACAAGAATTATATATATGTATATATATAAAAGCGAGTAAACGTACCTGATGTAAAATCCAGGCTCATCAGATATGTCTGACAGTAATTATATATAAATAAATATATATAAAATCAATTAAACGCTCCAGATGTAAAATTCAGGCTCATTAGACAGTAGTCGACCACACGCTTTATATATATACGTATATATATATATATATATATATATATATATATATATATATATATATATATATATATAAGAAGATAAACGCTCCGCATCAAGTTTAGGCTCAATCGAGGCATAACTTCGATAATGTTAGTCCATATATATGAAATATATACATATATTAGTATATATATATGATGCAGAAATGAAAACCACTTGATAGAAGTCCTGGCAAACACACTCACACGACTATCAACGTGTACAACAGTGTGTGATATATGAAAAAGAGGCTTTATAGAATGTAAGAAGGCTTACAGTAGGCTACCAAAGTAGACTTCTTAGACTTTAAATGGATAAACACACAGCTCCCGCCGGATAAAAAGTAGCTATATGTGGGCTAACTAGTGTTTAAAGAAGAGGAAACACTCAAAAGATGTGTATGCAAAAGCAAAATGGACTGGGTTTCCTCGCCTTTTTCCTTCTCTCTCTCCCTCCAAATGGATGGTCGTAGGTACACCTGCGGCAGCCGCAGTTGTACCTGCGGCTGGTCGTGGTGGATCCGAGCCTCGCAGGTCCCGTATAGGGTGGGTAGTTTGACCAACTGTAATTCATATATCCGGAGGTATATGGGTTTGATTAAGTGTTTATATTATAGTATTGATGCAATACTACAATCCTAAACAAACAACATGACCATCTTATATCTAATCAGAGAGATCTAGGCTCTCAAAATCTTGTCAGACAGTGTTCTTGAGTTTCTAGGTTTTCCAGAAACTCGAGCAATGTGAGGGTCCCTACTTTGCATCCTTATATCTTTGATTCTAGGAATGTTTTATGTGATCTATGAATTCAAAAGTGTAGTAGAGGTGTCAGGGTACAATAACAGGCTATCATTTCAGTCTAACATCATAACACATGCAAGATCCATGCTAGTCAAACTATGTAAGAAATTTCGGCTGATGAAGATCTCGGTTTTCCAGAAAACCTTCATGAGCCATTTCGGTCAACCCTGTTTGACCATGATTATCTAAAATTCTTCTAATGATTTGGGGTTTCTAGATACATCAATATAAAGCCTACATGTCATACAACAACTGTAAAACAACAACATGGCTATAACATTTAACAGAAGCAAGATCTGAAGCCCAGAAAATGGTTGTCAGAGTTTCTGGGAAATCTGGGTTGCCTAGAAACTAGACTTTGTGTTCGGTCAACGCTGTTTGACTGATCATAAATTAAAATCTAGACCTAATCTGACTATGATTCAAGTTGCAGAATAAAGACCACATAATATACTACAAGTAAACATTTAAACAACCAAAAACATAAACAGGAAAAGATCTATGGGGTTTGACATTCGGTTGTCAGACCACATTTTTCCATATTTCTAGATTTCTAAAAAGTCAAATTTTGAGCACTTTGATGTTATGGATCTGGGATTTAACAACCCAGATCACTAATTAACACCTTATAACACACTTCTAAACAACAAATCATAACATCTAATATCAAATCTAAGGATTTCAAGATTTAGAGTTTTATACCTGATGAATGCTGAATTTTTGAATCTGATCCTTGATGTTTGATCCTGGAAAGCTGACACATGATCTTGGCTTAGCTTATTACTCACTCTCACTCTAAAAATTCGGATGGGAGAGAGATAGAGAGAAGGTTTGGCTAGGTTGAGAAGTAAAGTAAGTGAATCTTTCTCACTTTTTAACTTTGATCTTAGGTTCAATGAATTTGTAGTATGCAAGTTGGGTGGTATTTGATGATTAAAGTTGCTTTTTAGACCACATGGCTAGCTTGGGGTTGTTCACTAACCACAAGTAGGGTTAGATCTACACTCCGCCTCATTAAAATATTAAGAAGTGTAGTTTGGTCATTTGGCTTATAAAGTTAATGGCAACTTGGTAACTTCTCACAATCATTAGATTTTAACCCTTAGGGTTTGACCCTTAGGGTTTCATTAGCTCTAAATCTAGAATTGTGTATTAAGGGCAAATATGGAAATCTTAGTTTCTAAAATGTTGATTTAGGGTTCCCTAATTACACTGGGTTTCCTAATCACCTAGGTTGTGTAAATTAGCCATTATATAATATTAATTACTATTAACCTTGCTAAATTAATACTTAGGGTTTATAACTTAGCAATTAGGGTTCTAATTTAGTAATTAGGGTTTCTAAATATCAATTAGGGTTTACCTAATTAACATTAACATATAAAGGTCATTAATTACAAATCACACAACTTAACACATCTTACAGTCATAACTGACTTCTGTACTATAGTCTATCAGTAATGCTAGGATTTTGTATTGTGTTACTATAACTGATGTACAAATTAATATTACACACATATCAGGCATATTTATATTACTGAAATATAAATAATATTATATTATTATTCTCATTCCTTATTCAAAATCCAGACTTAATGTTTTGAATTCATATCTGACATAACCTTCATACATACCATCATTAATTAAGTCAAAATAATTAACCTAACCAATATAATAAAATACATATCATAAGAATCCTAATAATTATATCATATATACCATAATCATATTTCTATGGAAAATAAATAATAAATATTTTTCTACAAAATTATTTTATTATTAGAATATACTCTATAATGATCAATAAGTCTAAAAAGAAATTATTTACGTCTAATAAATAAATTTATTTATCACATAGATACATATACTTTACTTTGAAAATGTTTTCACCTTTATATATATATAAAAAATTAAATCCCAAAATTTCTTATTGAAAATATTGGGTTATTACATTCACCCTCCCTTATAAGGATTCCGTCCCCGGAATCACCGCTTTAAAACCTATAGACATTAAGGAAAATAGCATACACAGTCATTGCAAGTAGATCTCGATCATAATTAATCGAACCGATCTTTAACTATTCAACATAAAGTTTATCTATCTGCTTAAATTCCTCCTTCAAAATTTCTTTATAAAATAATTTACTATATATATACTAAAATTATATATAAGAAAATACAATTGACTCGATTAATACCTGGAGTCGCATCACTATCTACCACGGTATCTTGAACGGTCATGCTGAAGACTCTTGTGGTTGGTTCTATTGGGTTATTTGTTGAAGTTGGTCCCGTTGTCCCCAGAGTCCTGCTATTTTTCTCCGTAATCACTCTTTCTGCATCCCTTCTTCTTTTTGAACAGTTCTTCACCTTATGCTCCATTGATCCACACCTAAAACATCCTCTATTCATCCTAGGATTGGGGCAGTTGGGAAAGATATGTCCCTTCTGTCCACACTTATAACACACTAACTAACCTTTAAGACCCTCTCCCGAGTGATTCCTTTCGCAATTTCTACACTGCACAACCTTATTCTTCCCCCTCCTGTCCTAATTTCGGTATTCTCAGAATTATCTCCTTTCCTTTTTCCAGTCCTACTACCACTACTTCCTTCTCCGGCTCTAGCTTGATTTGACTCCCACCAAAATTCGCCTCCCCTTTCATCGTATAGGTGACAAAAGCTGTCTTTTGCCCCTCTGTTACCCTAGCTATCACAACTACTTCTACAGGGTCAATTGACCCTCTAAATTCTGACGGTCCTATGGCCTTAAAATCTTTAAGGTTCGCAAATCGATTGTCTGGTAGATTTCCCGTGGCTGGCATTCCATTCTACATATCTTGAGCGACCACATTCGCAAAATTCTGCATCGGGTCTGGTTGTCCTCCAGCTTTGTTGACAGGTTCTTCTACCCTTTGGTTTCGTTTACGTCTTGGCGGCATTATCTTATCATAATTGATCTTTTATCGACTTACCTTCTATAACGCGAAATTTTCTACTCAAATAATCATAAATTCAAAATATTATATTTTGAAAACTTGGTTACTATATTAATTAGTGTTCAGATAAATAATTATTATCTTTATACCAACTCATTTCATTAATCCAACATAGATTCATATTCATAGCACTTGACATACCATAGCACATACTGCTTTAAGCATCCGCTATCCCCTTGTGACTCGAATGTCGGGATTCGCTACCATAACTTATACAAAAGTTAATAATATTACATTATTCCCACATACCTATCATATACACGTCATATATTTATACATATTTAAGTAATACTAATACTACTTATTTATTATGCCTTCACTAAGGATCAATTGCTTAGTATTCTATATATTCCCATTATCCTCAATAATCCATTCACATTTTAACTATACCTAGTTCGTCAAACTTTACTACACATTATGAGTTTAAGAACTCACCACAGATATATGAGTTTAAGAACTCGAGCTTGTCCTTATATTCTTTAATTATACTCTACCTATCAGTTATACTATCGCTTTTGGGTCCGGTACTACATTTTTCTAGTATAATCACCTCATCAGGGTTGCTTTCAATGTAAGCCTCTATTTCAAATTCTCGACTTTGATATTGGCTTGGTTATGGAGGTCAACTCTTCTTTACGATCCGAGGTATCCTAATCCTTTTCTATCTTAATTACATCTATACATAAATTATCCCGAGTAGCATATAATATATACACACATCAATTAATAGTTTTATTTAAGTTATCTTTTTTTGTTTGACGATGAATTTATTCGATTCATCTCCTTTTAAACTCTAAGTGAGTTATTTGTACTTTTAACGCTTTTCCTCTTGCTCTAAGGTTATAGCCTAAGGTCTACCCCCACCTAAGGTTTCTAACCCTAAAGCTCTGATACCAACATGTAATGCCCCCAATTTCAGGTACTTAAATCCCGAACTCAGTGCATTACGATACCATTTCTATGAGCGAAAATAATATTATTATCATAAATATCAAACTTAATTTACATATCAGAGTCTAATCCCAAGTACGCGACCGTAAGACATTTCATTACATGATAAATAATAAATATAATCATCTTATTTAAGTCTAACTACTACATAAGATAACTCAAACTTATTCGGGTAGCTTTCCTTTCCTTTTGTTCTTGGCAGAGCCCTCTGGTGGATCATACTTAACTAAAAACATTTAAATTAAGCAAGGATGAGCATTTGAGTGCCCAGCAAGTAATAACAATTATAAATATTAGTTGAAAGGATTAAATATTTTCTTTGTACTACCTTCTACAACAAATCAAAAGTTGTGAAGTAATCGGACCGATAATAATAATATAACAACTCTCTATCAAATTTTTTAAAGCTAGCGTCTTGACTATAAATAGGGTTAAGGTGACATACTATGAACATTATTCTCAATTTTGAAAAGGTTTAACAGAACTTCATCATGAACCGTAATAACTTACGGACACGAGGGTGATCTGCCCAATGTGCCCTGTATTGATCAATACTACATGCAAGAACGATATTATCGTTTACTCTGGCCACCTTGGGCGCATAAAAGTTTTCCCATGTTCGGGATGTTCATACAGAATCTGGAATCCGAACCAAAGCAATTTGATTGGATACAAAAAGGTTTTATCATATTCAATGATATTTCTAAATATGTATCTAGATGGGTCAAATAACTTAGACGTATATATATATATATATCAATATGTGATTAAATACAATGATTATCCAAGTGGGGACACTCGTGTAACCATATTTAGGAATTAATGAACGTAATATATATTTGAATTACCATATACTAACATGTTGATAAACAATGATCAGATATAGAATATATCACAATAGGGTTAATAATTTAGCATAATAATAATATAATTCTGAAACTTCTTACTCATATCCGTTGCATAAAGGAAATGCAAAGGTAAAGATACTTGCTCAATAATAATTGGAGTAAGTATAGGAAACTTGTCTGGTCTGCTGCTTATAAGTAACTTAGTTTTATTTTTTATACCGAAACCTATCATTAATAAGATCATTCTATCGATTAGAATCACATATCATAACACATAGTACTGCTTATTGCAGTTAGCACATAACTTAACCACATTGGCGATCATTAAATCACAAATAAACACATATACAATCAAACTATCTAAGTCCGTATCAATTTCAAAGACATGTTTGTTGTATTGAAGCACAGATTTCGGTAATTTATCGAGTTTAAAACTCTATTCAATACCCTTAATATTATTACGGACAACCTAAGTATCGGTCATATTATTTTTTCATAGCCTTATAAAATTTTCAAATAATTATTATAATTTATCATGAATTTTCAAACACGAATCATTATAAAATGATTTAAACATCAAATAATTCTATTATCATTAATATTTAAATAATATTAAACTATTAATGAAACCATCGCCAAAATATTATAATTAATTATAATAACTCGAATATTATTAAAGTAGTAATAATACCCTTTAAATGATTTTTAAAATAATTAAAATTATTTTTAAATAATTAAAATTATTTTTAAATAATTACCATTAATATTAAAATATTAATCTATTATCTCTCAAAATATTAAAAGTCATTAAGTATAACTTAAAAATATTTTTAATTCATTTATATCCTTTTAAATGATTTTAAATCAATAAAACCATTTTTAAACTATTTATTTAATATAATAATTAAATAAATTTAATATCAATAATATTAAATAATTAATATTTTTCATGACAAAATATCAAAAGTTATATTTTATAACTTTAAATATTTTTATAACCTTTAAATCATATTTATATAATTTTAAATCATTAATTCTATTTTTTATAATTTATTTAATACATTTATTAAATAACTTAAATATCATTAATATTATTTAATTAATGAAATTCATCACAAAATATTAAAATAACTTAAAATATTTTCTTATAACATAATATAATTTTAAATGATTTTTTAAGTATTAAAATCATTTTCAAGTAATTTATTTAATATAATAATTAAATAAATTAAATACCATTAATATTCCAAAAATAATAAATATTAATGAAATCTATTCAAAATAATTAAAAACCTATTTTTACACTTTAAAATAATTTTTAGGAATTTATTTTGTATTTTTAATAATTGAAAACTATTTTTCTCTATTTATAAATAAAAATAATAATTTCCATAAATAAACTGTCGCTAAAGGACCCTATAGCGACGAAACTGTCGCTATAGGTGTTCTTGAACATGTTCATCACCAACCTAGAAACTTATGTTAGTTAACAAGGTGGGTAGTTTGACCAACTGTAATTCATATATCCGGAGGTATCTGGGTTTGATTAAGTGTTCAGATTATAGTATTGATGCAATACTACAACCCTAAACAAACAACATGGCCATCTTATATCTAATCAGAGAGATCTGGGCTCTCAAAATCTTGTCAGACAGTGTTCTTGAGTTTACGGTTTTCCGAAATTGAGCGATGTGAGGTCCCTACTTTGCATCCTTATATCTTTGATTCTAGGAATGTTTTATGTGATCTATGAATTCAAAAGTGTAGTAGAGGTGTCAGGGTACAATAACATGCTATCATTTCAGTCTAACATCATAACACATGCAAGATCCATGCTAGTCAAACTATGTAAGAAATTTGGTGATGAAGATCCGGTTTTCTGAAAACCTTCATGAGCCATTTCCCGTTTGAACCCCTGTTTGACCACGATTATCTACAATTCTGCTAATGATTTGGGGTTTCTAGATACATCAATATAAAGCCTACATGTCACACAATAACTGTAAAACAACAACATGGCTATAACATTTAACAGAAACAAGATCTGAAGCCCAGAAAATGGTTGTCAGAGTTTCTGGGAAATTTGGGTTGCCCAGAAACTAGACTTTGTGTTCGGTCAACGCTGTTTGACTGATCATAATTTGAAATCTACACCTAATCTGACTATAATTCAAGTTGCGAATAAAAAGACCACATAACAATGTAAGAACATTTAAACAACCAAAAATATAAGCAATAAAGATCTATAGGTCCGACATTCATGTCGGAACCACATTTTCAATTTCAGTTTCTAAAAATTCAAATTTCGAGAACTTTGATGTTATGGATCTCGGGATTTAACAACCAGATCACTAATTAACACCTTATAACACATTCTAAACAACAAATCGTAACATCTAACATCAAATCTAAGGATTTCAAGATTTAGGGTTTTATACCTTATGAATGCTAAATTTTTGAATCTGATCCTTGATGTTTGATCCTGGCAAGCTGACACATGATCTTGGCTTAGCTTCTTACTCACTCTTGTCGACGTCGGGATTTTTGGGGTCCCTTTTCGTTACTTGTTCTTTGGTGTTCTCATGTTAATGTGAGATTTGTTTGAAAAAACAAGTGAAAAAGGTCCGACATGTATAATGTCGACGATTGACTTTAAGAGTCGCCAGTTGGTGTATTTAATCGGTTGCACCAATGCAACCGGAAAAGGTTAACACATTGAGGGGTTTGATTATGCGGAGGAAGATGTTAGGCACCCCGAGCATCCGTGTTACCACGATGACCGCCATTCTTCAAAGAAATTGTTATATGAATGTGTGTGTGTGTGTGTGGATCAATGTGCAATTTATTTGAAAGTAGTCTGAGGCCTCGTTACGCACCTATATACACAAGGTTTGAATTTTATAGAAAAATTCGATTTTAACCAATATATAGCAATGAAGTTTTATAAAAGAGGTTTTTCAAACCACATGCTCAATAGGAATTAAGACCTTTTCATACTTCCATTTTATTAAATGTTCTAAACATTTTGCTTTTATTTTCTAGAGATGCGAAGCATGCTTTCGAGAAAATAATACAAGCTGTGATCTTAGAACTCCTTATGGGCATGACAACCATCCAAGGAAACTTCGAGACAATTTGTAAAATAATGTACAAGTCACTTTACGACTAAAAATGTCCATCATGGGAACCGAATCTAGATTCAGTAGACTGAACCTGTGATCACATAATTCCTATGCTGACATGATACTACAATTTGTATGGAAAGAAGTAAGCAATTATATATATAAAAGCTGTAAATATATATATACAGACTGGATCAATTGCTTAGTATTCTATATATTCCCATTATCCTCAATAATCCATTCACATTTTAACTATACCTAGTTCGTCAAACTTTACTACACATTATGAGTTTAAGAACTCACCACAGATATATGAGTTTAAGAACTCGAGCTTGTCCTTATATTCTTTAATTATACTCTACCTATCAGTTATACTATCGTTTTTGGGTCTGGTACTACATTTTTCTAGTATAATCACCTCATCAGGGTTGCTTTCAATGTAAGCCTCTATTTCAGCTATCAGCTTTGATATTGGCTTGGTTATGGAGGTTGACTCCTTCTTTACGATCTGAGGGTATCCTAATCCTTTTCTATCTTAATTACATCTACACATAAATTATCCTGAGTAGCATATAATATATACACACATCAATTAATAGTTTTATTTAAGTTATCTTTTTTTTTGTTTGACGATGAATTTATTCGATTCATCTCCTTTTAAACTCTAAGTGAGTTATTTGTACTTTTAACGTTTTCCTCTGCTCTAAGGTTATAGCCTAAGGTCTACCCCCACCTAAGGTTTCTAACCCTAAAGCTCTGATACCAACATGTAATGCCCCCAATTTCAGGTACTTGAATCCCGAACTCAGTGCATTACGATACCATTTCTATGAGCGAAAATAATATTATTATCATAAATATCAAACTTAATTTACATATCAGAGTCTAATCCCAAGTACGCGACCGTAAGACATTTCATTACGTGATAAATAATAAATATAATCATCTTATTTAAGTCTAACTACTACATAAGATAACTCAAACTTATTCGGGTAGCTTTCCTTTCCTTTTGTTCTTGGCAGAGCCCTCTGGTGGATCATACTTAACTAAAAACATTTAAATTAAGCAAGGATGAGCATTTGAGTGCCCAGCAAGTAATAACAATTATAAATATTAGTTGAAAGGATTAAATATTTTCTTTGTACTACCCTTCTACAACAAATCAAAAGTTGTGAAGTAATACGAATAGATAATAATAATATAACAACTCTCTATCAAATTTTTAAAACTCTGCATCTTGTTATAAATAGGGTTAAGGTGACATACTATGAACATTATTCTCAATTTTTGAAAAGGTTTAACAGAACTTCATCTGTAAACCGTAATAACTTACGGACACGAGGGTGATCTGCCCAATGTGCCCTGTATTGATCAATACTACATGCAAGAACGATATTATCGTTTACTCTGGCCACCTTGGGCGCATAAAAGTTTTCCCATGTTCGGGATGTTCATACGAGAATCGGAATCCAACCAAAGCAATTTGATTGGATACAAAAAGGTTTTATCATATTCAATGATATTTCTAAATCAGATTCTAGATGGGTCAAATAACTTAGACGTATATATATATATATATATGTATATATCAATATGTGATTAAATACAATGATTATCCAAGTGGGGACACTTGTGTAACCATATTTAGGAATTAACGAACGTAATATATATTTGAATTACCATATACTAACATGTTGATAAACAATGATCAGATATAGAATATATCACAATAGGGTTAATAATTTAGCATAATAATAATATAATTCTGAAACTTCTTACTCATATCCGTTGCATAAAGGAAATGCAAAGGTAAAGATACTTGCTTAATAATAATTGGAGTAAGTATAGGAAACTTGTCTGGTCTGCTGCTTATAAGTAACTTAGTTTTATTTTTTATACCGAAACCTATCATTAATAAGATCATTCTATCGATTAGAATCACATATCATAACACATAGTACTGCTTATTGCAGTTAGCACATAACTTAACCACATTGGCAATCATTAAATCACAAATAAACACATATCTGATCAAACTATCTAAGTCTCAGATCAATTTCAAAGACACGCTTCGATTATTGTAAACGCAGCGTGTCGGGTACTTACCGAGTTTAAAACTCTATTCAATACCCTTAATATTATTACGGACAACCTAAGTATCACTATCGTATTATTTTCATAGCCTTATAAAAATTTTCAAATAATTATTATAATTTATCATGAATTTTCAAACACCGAATCATTATAAAATGATTTAAACATCAAATAATTCTATTATCATTAATATTTAAATAATATTAAACTATTAATGAAACCATCGCCAAAATATTAAAGTTAATTATAATAACTCGAGAATATTATTAAAGTAGTAATAATACCCTTAAATGATTTTTAAAATAATTAAAATTATTTTTAAATAATTACCATTAATATTAAAATATTAATCTATTATCTCTCAAAATATTAAAAGTCATTAAGTATAACTTAAAAATATTTTTAATTCATTTATATCCTTTTAAAATGATTTTAAATCAATAAAACCATTTTTAAACTATTTATTTAATATAATAATTAAATAAATTTAATATCAATAATATTAAATAATTAATATTTTTTCATGACAAAATATCAAAAGTTATATTTTATAACTTTAAATATTTTTATAACCTTTAAATCATATTTATATAATTTTAAATCATTAATTCTATTTTTTATAATTTATTTAATACATTTATTAAATAACTTAAATATCATTAATATTATTTAATTAATGAAATTCATCACAAAATATTAAAAATAACTTAAAATATTTTCTTATAACATAATATAATTTTAAATGATTTTTAAGTATTAAAATCATTTTCAAGTAATTTATTTAATATAATAATTAAATAAATTAAATACCATTAATATTCCAAAAATAATAAATATTAATGAAATCTATTCAAAATAATTAAAAACCTATTTTTACACTTTAAAATAATTTTTAGGAATTTATTTTGTATTTTTAATAATTGAAAACTATTTTCTCTATTTATAAATAAAATAATAATTTCCATAAATAAAGCTGTCATTAAAGGGGCCCTATAGCGGCATTTAAACTCGTATATAGTGTTCTTGAGCATGTTCATCACCAACCTAGAAACTTATGTTAGTTAACAGGGTGGGTAGTTTGACCAACTGTAATTCATATATCCGGAGGTATCTGGGTTTGATTAAGTGTTCAGATTATAGTATTGATGCAATACTACAACCCTAAACAAACAACATGGCCATCTTATATCTAATCGTAGAGATCTGGCTCTCAAAATCTTGTCGACACGGTTGTTCTTGAAGTTTACGGTTTTCCGGAAATTGAAAGCGATGTGAGGTCCCTACTTTGCATCCTTATATCTTTGATTCTAGGAATGTTTTATGTGATCTATGAATTCAAAAGTGTAGTAGAGGTGTCAGGGTACAATAACATGCTATCATTTCAGTCTAACATCATAACACATGCAAGATCCATGCTAGTCAAACTATGTAAGAAATTTCGGCTGATGAAGATCTGGGTTTTCTAGAAAACCTTCATGAGCCATTTCGGTCAACCCTGTTTGACCACGATTATCTACAATTCTGCTAATGATTTGGGGTTTCTAGATACATCAATATAAAGCCTACATGTCACACAATAACTGTAAAACAACAACATGGCTATAACATTTAACAGAAACAAGATCTGAAGCCCAGAAAATGGTTGTCAGAGTTTCTGGGAAATTTGGGTTGCCCAGAAACTAGACTTTGTGTTGATCAACAACTGTTTGTTTGACGATCATAATTTGAAATCTACACCTAATCGACTATGATTCAAGTTGCGTAATAAAGACCACATAACAGTAAGAACATTTAAACAACCAAAAATATAAACAGGTAAAGATCTATAGGGTCTGACATTCAGTTGTCAGACCACATTTTTCCAGATTTCCAGATTTCTAAAAATTCAAATTTCGAGAACTTTGATGTTATGGATCTGGGATTTAACAACCCAGATCACTAATTAACACCTTATAACACACTTCTAAACAACAAATCGTAACATCTAACATCAAATCTAAGGATTTCAAGATTTAGGGTTTTATACCTTATGAATGCTAAATTTTTGATTCTGATCCTTGATGTTTGATCTGTGCAAGTCGACACATGATCTTGGCTTAGCTTCTTACTCACTCTTGTCGACGTCGGGATTTTTGGGGTCCCTTTTCGTTACTTATTCTTTGGTGTTCTCATGTTAATGTGAGATTTGTTTGAAAAAATAAGTGAAAAAGGTCCGACATGTATAATGTCGACGATTGACTTTAAGAGTCGCCAGTTGGTGTATTTAACTGGTTGCACCAATGCAACCGAAAAGGTTAGCACATTGAGGGGGCTTGATTATGCGGAGGGAAGATGTTAGGCACCCCCGACATCCGTGTTACCACAGTGACCGCCATTCTTCAAAGAAATTGTTATATGAATGTGTGTATGTGTGTGTGGATCAATGTGCAATTTATTTGAAAGTAGTGCGAGGCCTCGTTCGCACCTATATACACAAGGTTTGAATTTTATAGAAAAATTCAGTTTTAACCAATATATAGCAATGAAGTTTTATAAAAGAGGTTTTTCAAACCACATGTCAATAGAATTAAGACCTTTTCATACTTCCATTTTATTAAATGTTCTACTTTTTTGCTTTTATTTTTAGAGATGCGAAGCATGCTCGAGAAAATAATATCTGAAAGATCTTAGAACTCCTTATGGGCATGACAACCATCCAAGGAAACTTCAGACAATTAGTAAAATAATGTACAAGTCGCTTATAATTAAAAATGTCCATCATGGGAACCAATCTAGATTCAATGAGACTCAACACGTGATCACATAATTCCTATCTTGACACGATACTACAATTTGTATGGAAAGAAGTAAGCAATTATATATATAAAAGCTCATAAATATATATATACAACTGGATCAATTGCTTAGTATTCTATATATTCCCATTATCCTCAATAATCCATTCACATTTTAACTATACCTAGTTTCGTCAAACTTTACTACACATTATGAGTTTAAGAACTCACCACGGATATATGAGTTTAAGAACTCGAAGCTTGTCCTTATATTCTTTAATTATACTCTACTATCAGTTATACTATCGTTTTTGGGTCTGGTACTACATTTTTCTAGTATAATCACCTCATCAGGGTTGCTTTCAATGTAAGCCTCTATTTCAGCTATCAGCTTTGATATTGGCTTGGTTATCGAGGTTGACTCCTTCTTTACGATCTGAGGGTATCCTAATCCTTTTCTATCTTAATTACATCTACACATAAATTATCCTGAGTAGCATATAATATATACACACATCAATTAATAGTTTTATTTAAGTTATCTTTTTTTTTGTTTGACGATGAATTTATTCGATTCATCTCCTTTTAAACTCTAAGTGAGTTATTTGTACTTTTAACGTTTTCCCGCTTCTTTCTGGTTATAGCCTAAGGTCTACCCCCACCTAAGGTTTCTAACCCTAAAGCTCGATACCAACATGTAATGCCCCCAATTTCGGTGTACTTGAATCCGAACTCAAAGTGCATTACGATACCATTTCTATGAAATGAAAATAATATTATTATCATAAATATCAAACTTAATTTACATATCGAGTCTAATCCCAAGCACGCAATGGTAAGACATTTCATTACGTGATAAATAATAAATATAATCATCTTATTTAAGTCTAACTACTACATAAGATAACTCAAACTTATTCGGGTAGCTTTCCTTTCCTTTTGTTCTTGGCGAGCCCTCCGGTGGATCATACTTAACTAAAAACATTTAAATTAAGCGAGGATGAGCATTTGAGTGCCCAAATAAGTAATAACAATTATAAATATTAGTTGAAAGGATTAAATATTTTCTTTGTACTACCCTTCTACAACAAATCAAAAGTTGTGAAGTAATCTCGGATGATAATAATAATATAACAACTCTCTATCAAATTTTTAAAACTAACGTCTTGACTATAAATAGGGTTAAGGTGACATACTATGAACATTATTCTCAATTTTGAAAAGGTTTAACGAGAACTTCATCAGAAAGCCGTAATAACTTACTGGACACGAGGGTGATCTCACTTGATGTGCCTGTATTGATCAATACTACATGCAAGAACGATATTATCGTTTACTCTGGCCACCTTGGGCGCATAAAAGTTTTCCCATGTTCGGGATGTTCATACAGAATCTGGAATCCGAACCAAAGCAATTTGATTGGATACAAAAAGGTTTTATCATATTCAATGATATTTCTAAATCAGTGTCTAGATGGGTCAAATAACTTGAGCGTATATATATATATATATATATATGTATATATCAATATGTGATTAAATACAATGATTATCCAAGTGGGGACACTTGTGTAACCATATTTAGGAATTAACGAACGTAATATATATTTGAATTACCATATACTAACATGTTGATAAACAATGATCAGATATAGAATATATCACAATAGGGTTAATAATTTAGCATAATAATAATATAATTCTGAAACTTCTTACTCATATCCGTTGCATAAAGGAAATGCAAAGGTAAAGATACTTGCTCAATAATAATTGGAGTAAGTATAGGAAACTTGTCTGGTCTGCTGCTTATAAGTAACTTAGTTTTATTTTTTATCTTAAAACCCTATCATTAATAAGATCATTCTATCGATTAGAATCACATATCATAACACATAGTACTGCTTATTGCAGTTAGCACATAACTTAACCACATTGGCAATCATTAAATCACAAATAAACACATATACAATCAAACTATCTAAGTCCGTATCAATTTCAAAGATACGTTATGTCTTAATGCGATTCGTATCGGTACTTACTGAGTTTAAAACTCTATTCAATACCCTTAATATTATTCTCGACAACCTAAGTATCGATCGTATTATTTTTCATAGCCTTATAAAATTTTCAAATAATTATTATAATTTATCATGAATTTTCAAACACAAATCATTATAAAATGATTTAAACATCAAATAATTCTATTATCATTAATATTTAAATAATATTAAACTATTAATGAAACCATCGCCAAAATATTAAAGTTAATTATAATAACTCGAGAATATTATTAAAGTAGTAATAATACCCTTAAATGATTTTAAAATAATTAAAATTATTTTTAATAATTACCATTAATATTAAAATATTAATCTATTATCTCTCAAAATATTAAAAGTCATTAAGTATAACTTAAAAATATTTTTAATTCATTTATATCCTTTTTAAATGATTTTTAAATCAATAAAACCATTTTTAAACTATTTATTTAATATAATAATTAAATAAATTTAATATCAATAATATTAAATAATTAATATTTTTCATGACAAAATATCAAAAGTTATATTTTATAACTTTAAATATTTTATAACCTTTAAATCATATTTATATAATTTTAAATCATTAATTCTATTTTTTATAATTTATTTAATACATTTATTAAATAACTTAAATATCATTAATATTATTTAATTAATGAAATTCATCACAAAATATTAAAAATAACTTAAAATATTTTCTTATAACATAATATAATTTTAAATGATTTTTAAGTATTAAAATCATTTTTCAAGTAATTTATTTAATATAATAATTAAATAAATTAAATACCATTAATATTCCAAAATAATAAATATTAATGAAATCTATTCAAAATAATTAAAAACCTATTTTTACACTTTAAAATAATTTTTAGGAATTTATTTTGTATTTTTAATAATTGAAAACTATTTTTCTCTATTTATAAATAAAATAATAATTTCCATAAATAAAGCGTCATTAGCTAAAGGGCCTATAAGCGGCAAAAAACTGTCGCTATAGGTGTTCTTGAGCATGTTCATCACCAACCTAGAAACTTATGTTAGTTAACGAATGGGTAGTTTGACATTATTGTAATTCATATATCCCAGGAGGTATCTGGGTTTGATTAAGTGTTGATTATAGTATTGATGCAATACTACAACCCTAAACAAACAACATGGCCATCTTATATCTAATCGAGAGAGATCTGGGCTCTCAAAATCTTGTCGAGACGGTGTTCTTGAGTTTACGGTTTTCCGGAAATTCGAAGCGTGTGAGGGTCCTACTTTGCATCCTTATATCTTTGATTCTAGGAATGTTTTATGTGATCTATGAATTCAAAAGTGTAGTAGAGGTGTCGAGGTACAATAACATGCTATCATTTCATCTAACATCATAACACATGCAAGATCCATGCTAGTCGAACTATGTAAGAAATTTACCGATGAAGATCTGGGTTTTCTAAAAACCTTCATGAGCCATTTTGGCCAACCTGTTTGACCACGATTATCTACAATTACTGCTAATGATTTGGGGTTTCTAGATACATCAATATAAAGCCTACATGTCACACAATAATCTGTAAAAAACAACATGGCTATAACATTTAATGTAAGCAAGATCTGAAGCCCGGAAAATGGTTGTCGAGTTTCGGAAATTTGGGGTGCTTGAAACTAGACTTTGTGTTCGGTCCAAAGTCAGTTTGACCCGATCATAATTTGAAATCTACACCTAATCGACTATGATTCAAGTTGCGAATAAAGACCAAATAACAAAAGAAGAACATTTAAACAACCAAAATATAAGCAGTAAAGATCATAGGTCCGACATTCATTAATAGGACCACATTTTCCGCATTTCCAGTTTCTAAAATTCAAATTTCGAGAACTTTGATGTTATGGATCCGGGATTTAACAACCAGCATCACTAATTAACACCTTATAACACACTTCTAAACAACAAATCGTAACATCTAACATCAAATCTAAGGATTTCAAGATTTAGGGTTTTATACCTTATGAATGCTAAATTTTTGAATCGATCCTTGATGTTTGATCTGTGTTGACACACATGATCTTGGCTTAGCTTCTTACTCACTCTTGTCGACGTCGGGATTTTTGGGGTCCTTTTCAGTTACTTGTTCTTTGGTGTTCTCATGTTAATGTGAGATTTGTTTGAAAAAACAAGTGAAAAAGGTCCGAAGCGTGTATAATGTCGACGATTGACTTTAAAAGTCGCCAGTTGGTGTATTTAATTGGTTGCACCAATGCAACCAAGAAAGGTTAACACATTGAGGGGCTTGATTATGCGGAGGGAAGATGTTAGGCACCCCAGAGCATCCGTGTTACCACAAATGACCGCCATTCTTCAAAGAAATTGTTATATGAATGTGTGTATGTGTGTGTGGATCAATGTGCAATTTATTTGAAAGTAGTGCGAGGCCTCGTTACGCACCTATATATACAAGGTTTGAATTTTATAGAAAATTCAGTTTTAACCAATATATAGCAATGAAGTTTTATAAAGAGGTTTTTCAAACCACATGCTCAATAGGAATTAAGACCTTTTCATACTTCCATTTTATTAAATGTTAAACATTTTTGCTTTTATTTTTCGAGATCTGAAGCATGCTCGAGAAAATAATATCTGTGATCTTAGAACTCCTTATGGGCATGACAACCATCCAGGAAACTTCGAGACAACGTAAAATAATGTACAAGTCACTACATTAAAAAATGTCCATCATGGGAACCGAATCTAGATTCGATGAGATGAACACCAATGATCACATAATTCCTATCTTTGACATGATACTACAATTTGTATGGAAAAGAAGTAAGCAATTATATATATAAAAGGCAGTAATATATATATACAATTTGGATCAATTGCTTAGTATTCTATATATTCCCATTATCCTCAATAATCCATTCACATTTTAACTATACCTAGTTCACAACTTTTACTACACATTATGAGTTTAAGAACTCACCACGATATATATGAGTTTAAGAACTTCGAGCTTGTCCTTATATTCTTTAATTATACTCTACCTATCGGTTATACTATCGTTTTTTAGATGCAGGTACTACATTTTTCTAGTATAATCACCTCATCGTGGTTGTTTTCAATGTAAGCCTCTATTTCAAATTATCGACTTTGATATTGGCTTGGTTATCGAGGTTGACTCCTTCTTTACGATCTGAGGGTATCCTAATCCTTTTCTATCTTAATTACATCTATACATAAATTATCCTGAGTAGCATATAATATATACACACATCAATTAATAGTTTTATTTAAGTTATCTTTTTTTTTGTTTGACGATGAATTTATTCGATTCATCTCCTTTTAAACTCTAAGTGAGTTATTTGTACTTTTAACGTTTTCCTCTGCTCTAAGGTTATAGCCTAAGGTCTACCCCCACCTAAGGTTTCTAACCCTAAAGCTCTGATACCAACATGTAATGCCCCCAATTTCTGAGTACTTGAATCCGAAACTCGATGCATTACGATACCATTTCTATGAATGAAAATAATATTATTATCATAAATATCAAACTTAATTTACATATCGAGTCTAATCCCAAGTCTGTGATCGTAAAGACATTTCATTACGTGATAAATAATAAATATAATCATCTTATTTAAGTCTAACTACTACATAAGATAACTCAAACTTATTCGGGTAGCTTTCCTTTCCTTTTGTTCTTGGCAGAGCCCTCTGGTCGATCATACTTAACTGAAAACATTTAAATTAAGCAAGGATGAGCATTTGAGTGCCCAATAAGTAATAAAAATTATAAATATTAGTTGAAAGGATTAAATATTTTCTTTGTACTACCTTCTACAACAAATCAAAAGTTGTGAAGTAATCTGAATGAAATAATAATAATATAACAACTCTCTATCAAATTTTTAAAACTGCGTACTGACTATAAATAGGGTTAAGGTGACATACTATGAACATTATTCTCAATTTTTGAAAAGGTTTAACGTAACTTCATCTCAGAATGTAGTAATAACTTACTGGACACGAGGTGATCTCCCTAATGTGCCTGTATTGATCAATACTACATGCAAGAACGATATTATCGCTTACTCACAGCCACCTTAGAGCATAAAAGTTTTCCCATGTTCGGGATGTTCATACAGAATCTGGAATCCGAACCAAAGCAATTTGATTGGATACAAAAAGGTTTTATCATATTCAATGATATTTCTAAATCTGTATCTAGATGGGTCAAATAACTTAGACGTATATATATATATATATATATATGTATATATCAATATGTGATTAAATACAATGATTATCCAAGTGGGGACACTTGTGTAACCATATTTAGGAATTAACGAACGTAATATATATTTGAATTACCATATACTAACATGTTGATAAACAATGATCAGATATAGAATATATCACAATAGGGTTAATAATTTAGCATAATAATAATATAATTCTGAAACTTCTTACTCATATCCGTTGCATAAAGGAAATGCAAAGGTAAAGATACTTGCTTCAATAATAATTGGAGTAAGTATAGGAAACTTATCAATCTGCAACATTATAAGTAACTTAGTTTTATTTTTTATCTGAAAACCTATCATTAATAAGATCATTACATCGATTAGAATCACATATCATAACACATAGTACTGCTTATTGCAGTTAGCACATAACTTAACCACATTGGCAATCATTAAATCACAAATAAACACATATACAATCAAACTATCTAAGTCCGTATCAATTTCAAAGACATGTCGGTGTACCGACGGCGTATCGGGTACTTACCGAGTTTAAAACTCTATTCAATACCCTTAATATTATTCTGGACAACCTAAGTATCAGTCATATTATTTTTCATAGCCTTATAAAAATTTTCAAATAATTATTATAATTTATCATGAATTTTCAAACACCTGAATCATTATAAAATGATTTAAACATCAAATAATTCTATTATCATTAATATTTAAATAATATTAAACTATTAATGAAACCATCGCCAAAATATTAAAGTTAATTATAATAACTCAGAATATTATTAAAGTAGTAATAATACCCTTAAATGATTTTTAAAATAATTAAAATTATTTTTAAATAATTACCATTAATATTAAAATATTAATCTATTATCTCTCAAAATATTAAAAGTCATTAAGTATAACTTAAAAATATTTTTAATTCATTTATATCCTTTTAAATGATTTTTAAATCAATAAAACCATTTTTAAACTATTTATTTAATATAATAATTAAATAAATTTAATATCAATAATATTAAATAATTAATATTTTTCATGACAAAATATCAAAAGTTATATTTTATAACTTTAAATATTTTATAACCTTTAAATCATATTTATATAATTTTAAATCATTAATTCTATTTTTATAATTTATTTAATACATTTATTAAATAACTTAAATATCATTAATATTATTTAATTAATGAAATTCATCACAAAATATTAAAAATAACTTAAAATATTTTCTTATAACATAATATAATTTTAAATGATTTTTAAGTATTAAAATCATTTTCAAGTAATTTATTTAATATAATAATTAAATAAATTAAATACCATTAATATTCCAAAATAATAAATATTAATGAAATCTATTCAAAATAATTAAAACCTATTTTTACACTTTAAAATAATTTTTAGGAATTTATTTTGTATTTTTAATAATTGAAAACTATTTTTCTCTATTTATAAATAAAATAATAATTTCCATAAATAAAGCTGTCATTAAGCTAAGTTCTATAGCGACGCTAAATCGTCATTATAGGTGTTCTTGAGCATGTTCATCACCAACCTGAAACTTATGTTAGTTAACGGGGTGGGTAGTTTGACCAACCGTAATTCATATATCCTGGAGGTATCTCGGTTTTGATTAAGTGTTGATTATAGTATTGATGCAATACTACAACCCTAAACAAACAACATGGCCATCTTATATCTAATCGTAGAGATCTGGGCTCTCAAAATCTTGTCGACAAAGATGTTCTTGAGTTTACGGTTTTCCGGAAATTCGAGCGATGTGAGGTCCCTACTTTGCATCCTTATATCTTTGATTCTAGGAATGTTTTATGTGATCTATGAATTCAAAAGTGTAGTAGAGGTGTCGTGGTACAATAACATGCTATCATTTCATCCTAACATCATAACACATGCAAGATCCATGCTAGTCAAACTATGTAAGAAATTTGGTGATGAAGATCTCTGGTTTTCTAGAAAACCTTCATGAGCCATTTAAATCAACCCCGTTTGACCACGATTATCTACAATTACGCTAATGATTTGGGGTTTCTAGATACATCAATATAAAGCCTACATGTCACACAATAATCGTAAAACAACAACATGGCTATAACATTTAATGTAAACAAGATCTCAAGCCCGAGGAAAATGGTTGTCGAGTTTACGGGAAATTTGGGTTGCCTAAACTAGACTTTGTGTTCTATCAAAAATTGTTTGGTGATCATAATTTGAAATCTACACCTAATCGACTATGATTCAAGTTGCAGAATAAAGACCACATAACAGTAAGAACATTTAAACAACCAAAAATATAAACAGGTAAAGATCTATAGGGTCTGACATTCAGTTGTCAGACCACATTTTTCCAGATTTCCAGATTTCTAAAAACTCAAATTTCGAGAACTTTGATGTTATGGATCTGGGATTTAACAACCCAGATCACTAATTAACACCTTATAACACACTTCTAAACAACAAATCGTAACATCTAACATCAAATCTAAGGATTTCAAGATTTAGGGTTTTATACCTTATGAATGCTAAATTTTTGAATCTGATCCTTGATGTTTGATCCTGGCAAGCTGACACATGATCTTGGCTTAGCTTCTTACTCACTCTTGTCGACGTCGGGATTTTTGGGGTCCCTTTTCGTTACTTGTTCTTTGGTGTTCTCATGTTAATGTGAGATTTGATTGAAAAAACAAGTGAAAAAGGTCCGACATGTATAATGTCGACGATTGACTTTAAGAGTCGCCAGTTGGTGTATTTAACTGGTTGCACCAATGCAACCGAAAAGGTTAGCACATTGAGGGGCTTGATTATGCGGAGGAGGGAAGATGTTAGGCACCCCAGAACATCCGTGTTACCACAAATGACCGCCATTCTTCAAAGAAATTGTTATATGAATGTGTGTGTGTGTGTGTGGATCAATGTGCAATTTATTTGAAAGTAGTCACGAGGCCTCGTTTCACCTATATACACAAGGTTTGAATTTTATAGAAAAATTCGGTTTTAACCAATATATAGCAATGAAGTTTTATAAAAGAGGTTTTCAAACCACATGCTCAATAGGAATTAAGACCTTTTCATACTTCCATTTTATTAAATGTTCTATTGTTTGCTTTTATTTTCTAGATGCGAAGCATGCTCGAGAAAATAATATATCTGTGATCTTAAACTCCTTATGGGCATGACAACCATCCAAGGAAACTCTGACAATCGTAAAATAATGTACAAGTCACTTCATGCCTAAAATGTCCATCATGGGAACCGAATCTAGATTCAATGAGATCGAACTCATGATCACATAATTCATATCTTGACATGATACTACAATTTGTATGGAAAGAAGTAAGCAATTATATATATAAAAGTCGTAAATATATATATACTGATTTGGATCAATTGCTTAGTATTCTATATATTCCCATTATCCTCAATAATCCATTCACATTTTAACTATACCTAGTTAACAAACTTTACTACACATTATGAGTTTAAGAACTCACCACGAGATATATGAGTTTAAGAACTCGAGCTTGTCCTTATATTCTTTAATTATACTCTACCTATCAGTTATACTATCGTTTTTGGGTCTGGTACTACATTTTTCTAGTATAATCACCTCATCAGGGTTGCTTTCAATGTAAGCCTCTATTTCAGCTATCAGCTTTGATATTGGCTTGGTTATGGAGGTTGACTCCTTCTTTACGATCTGAGGGTATCCTAATCCTTTTCTATCTTAATTACATCTACACATAAATTATCCTGTGTAGCATATAATATATACACACATCAATTAATAGTTTTATTTAAGTTATCTTTTTTTTTGTTTGACGATGAATTTATTCGATTCATCTCCTTTTAAACTCTAAGTGAGTTATTTGTACTTTTAACGTTTTCCTCTGCTCTAAGGTTATAGCCTAAGGTCTACCCCCACCTAAGGTTTCTAACCCTAAAGCTCTGATACCAACATGTAATGCCCCCAATTTCAGGTACTTGAATCCCGAACTCAGTGCATTACGATACCATTTCTATGAGCGAAAATAATATTATTATCATAAATATCAAACTTAATTTACATATCAGAGTCTAATCCCAAGTACGCGACCGTAAGACATTTCATTACGTGATAAATAATAAATATAATCATCTTATTTAAGTCTAACTACTACATAAGATAACTCAAACTTATTCGGGTAGCTTTCCTTTCCTTTTGTTCTTGGCAGAGGCCTCTGGTGGATCATACTTAACTAAAAACATTTAAATTAAGCAAGGATGAGCATTTGAGTGCCCAGCAAGTAATAACAATTATAAATATTAATTGAAAGGATTAAATATTTTCTTTGTACTACCCTTCTACAACAAATCAAAAGTTGTGAAGTAATCTGGACCGATAATAATAATATAACAACTCTATCAAATTTTTAAAACTGCGTACTGACTATAAATAGGGTTAAGGTGACATACTATGAACATTATTCTCAATTTTCGAAAAGGTTTAACAGAACTTCATCTGTAAACCGTAATAACTTACGGACACGAGGGTGATGCACCTGATGTGCCTGTGATTGATCAATACTACATGCAAGAACGATATTATCGTTTACTCTGGCCACCTTGGGCGCATAAAAGTTTTCCCATGTTCGGGATGTTCATACAGAATCTGGAATCCGAACCAAAGCAATTTGATTGGATACAAAAAGGTTTTATCATATTCAATGATATTTCTAAATCTGTATCTAGATGGGTCAAATAACTTAGACGTATATATATATATATATATGTATATATCAATATGTGATTAAATACAATGATTATCCAAGTGGGGACACTTGTGTAACCATATTTAGGAATTAACGAACGTAATATATATTTGAATTACCATATACTAACATGTTGATAAACAATGATCGATCGATAGAATATATCACAATAGGGTTAATAATTTAGCATAATAATAATATAATTAAAAACTTCTTACTCATATCCAGATTGCATAAAGGAAATGCAAAGGTAAAGATACTTGCTCAATAATAATTGGAGTAAGTATAGGAAACTTATGCGATCTGCACATCTTATAAGTAACTTAGTTTTATTTTTATACCGAACCTATCATTAATAAGATCATTCTATCGATTAGAATCACATATCATAACACATAAGATCGCTTATTGCGCTTAGCACATAACTTAACCACATTGGCAATCATTAAATCACAAATAAACACATATCTGATCAAACTATCTAAGTCCGTATCAATTTCAAAGACACGTTTGCCGATTTGCCAAATGATGTCGGTACTTTACCGAGTTTAAAACTCTATTCAATACCCTTAATATTATTCTGGACAACCTAAGTATCAGTCATATTATTTTTCATAGCCTTATAAAAATTTTCAAATAATTATTATAATTTATCATGAATTTTCAAACACACAATCATTATAAAATGATTTAAACATCAAATAATTCTATTATCATTAATATTTAAATAATATTAAACTATTAATGAAACCATCGCCAAAATATTAAAGTTAATTATAATAACTCAGAATATTATTAAAGTAGTAATAATACCCTTAAATGATTTTTAAAATAATTAAAATTATTTTTAAATAATTACCATTATTAAAAATATTAATCTATTATCTCTCAAAATATTAAAAGTCATTAAGTATAACTTAAAAATATTTTAATTCATTTATATCCTTTTTAAATGATTTTTAAATCAATAAAACCATTTTTAAACTATTTATTTAATATAATAATTAAATAAATTTAATATCAATAATATTAAATAATTAATATTTTTCATGACAAAATATCAAAAGTTATATTTTATAACTTTAAATATTTTTATAACCTTTAAATCATATTTATATAATTTTAAATCATTAATTCTATTTTTTATAATTTATTTAATACATTTATTAAATAACTTAAATATCATTAATATTATTTAATTAATGAAATTCATCACAAAATATTAAAAATAACTTAAAATATTTTCTTATAACATAATATAATTTTAAATGATTTTTTAAGTATTAAAATCATTTTCAAGTAATTTATTTAATATAATAATTAAATAAATTAAATACCATTAATATTCCAAAAATAATAAATATTAATGAAATCTATTCAAAATAATTAAAACCTATTTTTACACTTTAAAATAATTTTTAGGAATTTATTTTGTATTTTAATAATTGAAAACTATTTTTCTATTTATAAATAAAATAATAATTTCCATAAATAAACTGTCATTAAAGGGCTCTATAATGACGTAAATTGCCGCTTATAGGTGTTCTTGAGCATGTTCATCACCAACCTAGAAACTTATGTTAGTTAACGAAGGGTAGTTTGACCAACCAGTAATTCATATATCCGGAGGTATCTGGGTTTGATTAAGTGTTCAGATTATAGTATTGATGCAATACTACAACCCTAAACAAACAACATGGCCATCTTATATCTAATCAGAGAGATCTGGGCTCTCAAAATCTTGTCGACAAGGTGTTCTTGAGTTTCGGTTTTTCCGTAAATTGAGCGATGTGAGGTCCCTACTTTGCATCCTTATATCTTTGATTCTAGGAATGTTTTATGTGATCTATGAATTCAAAAGTGTAGTAGAGGTGTCAGGGTACAATAACATGCTATCATTTCAGTCTAACATCATAACACATGCAAGATCCATGCTAGTCGAACTATGTAAGAAATTTCACCGATGAAGATCTCGGGTTTTCTAGAAAACCTTCATGAGCCATTTCGTTACAACCCCTGTTTGACCACGATTATCTACAATTACGCTTAATGATTTGGGGTTTCTAGATACATCAATATAAAGCCTACATGTCACACAATAACTGTAAAACAACAACATGGCTATAACATTTAACAGAAACAAGATCTGAAGCCCAGAAAATGGTTGTCAGAGTTTCTGGGAAATTTGGGTTGCCCAGAAACTAGACTTTGTGTTCGGTCAAAGCTGTTTGACTGATCATAATTTGAAATCTACACCTAATCTGACTATGATTCAAGTTGCAGAATAAAGACCACATAACAGTAAGAACATTTAAACAACCAAAAATATAAACAGGTAAAGATCTATAGGGTCTGACATTCAGTTGTCAGACCACATTTTTCCAGATTTCCAGATTTCTAAAAATTCAAATTTCGAGAACTTTGATGTTATGGATCTGGGATTTAACAACCCAGATCACTAATTAACACCTTATAACACACTTCTAAACAACAAATCGTAACATCTAACATCAAATCTAAGGATTTCAAGATTTAGGGTTTTATACCTTATGAATGCTAAATTTTTGAATCTGATCCTTGATGTTTGATCCTGGCAAGCTGACACATGATCTTGGCTTAGCTTCTTACTCACTCTTGTCGACGTCGGGATTTTTGGGGTCCCTTTTCGTTACTTGTTCTTTGGTGTTCTCATGTTAATGTGAGATTTGATTGAAAAAACAAGTGAAAAAGGTCCAGCATGTATAATGTCGACGATTGACTTTTAAGAGTCGCCAGTTGGTGTATTTAATCGGTTGCACCAATGCAACCGAAAAAGGTTAGCACATTGAGGGGCTTGATTATGCGGAGGGAAGATGTTAGGCACCCAGACATCCGTGTTACCACGATGATCGCCATTCTTCAAAGAAATTGTTATATGAATGTGTGTGTGTGTGTGTGTGATCAATGTGCAATTTATTTGAAAGTAGTGCGAGGCCTCGTTAGCACCTATATATACAAGGTTTGAATTTTATAGAAAAATTCAGCTTTAACCAATATATAGCAATGAAGTTTTATAAAAGAGGTTTTTCAAACCACATGCTCAATAGAATTAAGACCTTTTCATACTTCCATTTTATTAAATGTTAAATTGTTTGTTTTTTATTTTCGAGATCGCGTAGCATGCTCGAGAAAATAATATCTGTTGATCTTAGAACTCCTTATGGGCATGACAACCATCCAAGGAAACTTCGAACCTTTGTAAAATAATGTACAAGTCGCTTACCTAAAAATGTCCATCATGGGAACCGAATCTAGATTCAGTAGACTGAACCTGTGATCACATAATTCATATGCTGACATGATACTACAATTTGTATGGAAAGAAGTAAGCAATTATATATATAAAAGCTGTAAATATATATATACAGACTGGATCAACCACCACGAAGCAACTCCATGGGGGATCGGATATGCAAATATATAAAAGTGGTAAATATATATATATATATATATATATATATATATATATATATATATATATATATGAATGATGATCAACCGCCACGAAGTAAACTCAAAGTGGGGACGAAATGTAAATAAAGTTGTAAGCGATCAACCGCCACGTAAGTAAACTCAAGCGAGACATAATGTAAATAAAAGTAAAAGGCCACAAGTAGACTCCAAGCTTGTGATGTAAATATATATATATATATATATATATATATATATATATATATATATATATATATATGAAAGCGATAACGCATTCTGGATGTATATCCGGCTCATCTGATATGTCCGACAAGAATTATATATATGTATATATATAAAAGCGAGTAAACTCACGATGTAAAATCCAGGCTCATCGAGATATGTCTAACAAGAATTATATATAAATAAATATATATAAAAGCAATTAAACGCTCAGATGTAAAATTAGGGCTCATCGGACAAAAGTTCCACCACAGTTTATATATATATATATATATATATATATATATATATATATATATATATATATATATATATATAAGAAGATAAACGCCTGCATCGATGTTTAGGCTCAATCGAGGCATAACTCGATAATGTTAGTCCATGTATATGAAATATATACATATATTAGTATATATATATAGACATAAATGAAAACCACGGACCGAAGTCCAGGCAAACACACTCACACGACTATCAACGTGTACAACAGTGTGTGATATATGAAAAAGAGGCTTTATAGAATGTAAGAAGGCTTACAGTGGGCTGCCAAAGTAGACTTCTTAGACTTTAAATGGATAAACACACAGCTCCCGCCGGATAAAAAGTAGCTATATGTGAGCTAACTAGTGTTTAAAGAAGAGGAAACACTCAAAAGATGTGTATGCAAAAGCAAAATGGACAGGGCTTCCTCGCCTTTTTCCTTCTCTCTCTCCCTCCAAATGGATGGCCCAAGCCTTTTATATATAGATTTTGATGGCCGCGGTACACTGCTGGCGGCATGATTAGCTACCTACTACATGTCGTGGTGGTGAATCCGAGCCTCACTGGTCCCGTCTATCTCGTAGTACATGCGATCAGTGCCTTTGTAATGTCTGCTCGAACTTGCAGAACTTCAATCCGAGCATCCGAACGAAGTATATCTGTACTTCTTCGGATTGCTTGTGTCGAGAGTTACGCAATGACATGGATTAGAGGTTGTACGAAGTCAGGAAGAGGGGTCTATGCCCATGGTCTTCAAGCTTCAAATTCTATCCAAAGTACTGCCACACGTAATAGTCACTCAGGATTGTTAATCTTTGGGTCTTGTGGGACATTGTTGTATGTATGTATGTATGAAGTGTTGAGACGACGTGCCATTTGTCGAAGGAACAAGATGATGTGTGACTCCTTGCCGGGGTTATCGCAGGTTTGAGTTGAAAGTAGACGTTGCTCAGGGTTATAGCTGAGATTGGACCACTTGTTGGTATGCTATGATATCATCTTATTGAGACAGTAAGATGACGTGTTGACTCTTCACCGAGGTTATTGCCGGTTTAAGCGGAAAGCAGACGTTGCTCGTATTACATCCGAGATTGGATTTTGCTTGTGTATGCCTCCTTCACATCCGGATTGAAGCTGATTGCATGTGTTTGCAACAAGCATTTCTGGGGTTATCGCCGGAAAAGCAATGGTATCCCTTGGGGTTATCACCAAGGATGGGGTTGTTACTCCCAGTGTTGTCTCTAGGACTAGAACTGAACGTCGCGGTGTTATCGCCGAGACAGGACTGTCCTCTCTAGTGTTGTTGCCGGTTTTTTAATCTGCATATCTCGGGGTTATCTTCAAGATTAGAAATGACACTCCCGGTGTGTGTTCCGAATTTGAGATGATGTTCCCGGTTTGTGTTCCGGGTTGAAGCTGAACTTTCGGTAGTATTCAGCATGGATGTAAGTTATCTTTCAGGGTTATCTCCAAAAGACAAATCTACCCTCCTGCAATGTTAGGAATAGGAGTGCAGAAAATTTCAAGTGTCTACAGATGCCCCTCTTTATCATATTCATGCAATGCAAGGCATGGATAGGATAAAGAATACTAGACACTGGAAAATGCAAGCAAGATAAACATGATTCTATATCCAGCAACATGATACAAATGCATGATGCATGATTGCCGTGTAATCCTGCTGGGATGATAATCAGTGATGACTTGGACATGCGATCCAAGTCTTCAAGGATGTTGACATTGGGACTACCACCAAAGTCTTGAATCCTAGACACTAGCTTATACTCCATAGAGGTACGGTTGCCTGACCTCCGTTGATGTGTGTATCACCAGATGAATCCCTACTAGGTGCATTATCATGGGTGCATTATCAAGGGTGCTTGACCTTCATTAATGTGTGTATTAATGGTTGCATTATGTTGTAACCCCCGCTGGGGAGACATAGATGTTTGAAGGATGTGCGTTGTGACCCCCACCGGGGAGGCGTAGATGTTTAATACCTTCGGCGTTGTAACCCCCGCCGGGGATTGTTTAGGGTTGTAACCCTGCAAATGACAGCATCGAACCTTTGTGGGGTATTGCCGAGCATGGTTTATGAAAGCTGAGCTCATTGGTATAGTATATCCCGCATTCAGGTGAATACCATTGAGATAACGGGAGTTTAACTCTGACCGACGATAAACCAGGATTTCAGGCTGTTCCGCTCCATCGCGTAGCATTTTTATTCCTAATTTGGCCTTTTCAGCTTGTGAGACCTCCTTTGCAACTCTAATTAGAGCGGCCGGAGGTGTGGGACCCATGTAGGGATGCAAGAAAATGTACCTCACGAGAGTCAGAAGTTAACTTAACTTGCCGGTAGTGCCTATGTATAGTGGTGGTGGTCGCTTTCATAAATCATTTTCAAGTTATTGCAATGAAGGAAATCCAAGAGCTCTTCTTCAGATCTCATGAGTTCGGGCAACTTTACGCATATTCTGCCACCGTCTGGCGTTCTTCATCATCACGTAACACATGCATGTATTTTTCCAATTTCTATCCGTTGGAAAATGACTTATCGCATGAAATGCATTTAGACACATAGTAGTGAATATGCATGCTGATATGACTTGATAAAAAATATTCAACATAGTAAATGTTAGTATTAAACCATGCTGAACACAATGATGTGAAAAAATTTAACTTTTGAAGCAGTCAAATTGGTACCTTTTACTATCATTTCTTATCCTATCTGAGGACAAATGACTAAAGGTAGAATAGTAAAATAATCCTGGTAATTAGATTACACTTACGGATTTTTACTGTGATGTGATGAATGAATACAAGATGTATATGATTGTGTATAGGTGTGCTACTGAATGGCCACCTAGTCATGCCTATGTGTATGTGGATAGTCCCATTTATAAAGGGGCTATGGCAAAATTTTCCCAAAATATAGGCATTGAGTAATTATGCATTTTTAACTCTACTATAGATGTATGTTAAAATAATGCATGTATGCATGTAATCATAGAATGCATTTTGAAAAATACTCCAAGTACGAAATTACCACACCCTTTCTGAGGTGACTTGGAGACTTGCTGTCCAGATATTATGGATCCAGATCAGCCGAGCAGTTCCCGCAGGACCACTTCTGGTGTACGGAGGAGGATTTTTGAAGAGCCTCAGAGCCGTTCTGTGAGACAGCCTCGTCGTTTAGCAGAGGCGGTGGTACGTCCTATACGGGTTGAGGTACCGAATGTCGAGGACGAGGATTTACCGTTCGAGGTTCCTGCTCCTGCTGTACATGTTCTCTGTAGGGAATTGCCAGGTATTCAAGTGGCGAACCCAGATCTTCTGGGTGACTTGAGTAGGCATCCTTCAGTATACCTGCATGCAAACGAGGTATGAAGTTAGATCTTTAATCTTTATTTCCTATTGATGAGGAATCAAGGAGTCTGATGTTGATCTGCATTTGATGTAGGTTCCCGGCTTCACACAGCCTTGAGGGAACTGGTTTAGCATCCACTCTATGTATCGTGCCCTACGCATGACTATAGAAGCGATCGTCCATGGTTGGGGATTCGGGAGGTTCTTCTTCTATTCTACCCGTCATTTGTCCCTCAGGGTTACCTTAGAGCCTTTTCTAAGCGGTGGTTCCACCGCACTTCGATCACTCTATTTGCCGGATCATGAGGTGATGATGACGCCAATGGATTGGCGGTTTATCATAGGTATGGAGTTTGGAGGGAGCCGGTTGCCTTGCACGGGATATCACCCCCACCGCCACGATCCTTGTTGGGAGTTCTAGCGAAGCGCTCGAGGTAGGATCGTTCGTGACAGTCCTTTGAGCATAGTTCTTTATGAAAGTGAATTTGTTGAGTGAGCCTATACCTGATGATGTGAGAGTCAGTGATCACATTCTTCGGCGATTGTTCCTGATGATCATTAAGGGCTACTTCATAGCAGATAATTCCCCTACGGTGTCCTTCACTTTGATTAACGCCACTCGACACGTGGACCATATAGGAGAGTATGATTGGGGTTCCTACACCTTTGCTTACTTCCTCAGGGGAATGCTCATGCGATCGCAGGGCTTGACCGAGGCGTGGTTAGGATTCTACCCATTTCTGCTGGTGAGTGTTTCTCTTGTCCTTTCCCATGTGTGGGTTAAGAGTGTTGGCTGACAGCAGATGTTTGCCTTTGTGTTGGAAGTTTTGGGCCTATGAGAGGCTTCCTTGTTTGCGTCCTATGAGCGTGTTAGGTTTAGATACCTATCCACGAGGACTGAAATGGCATCATTCCATACTAGCGGAGGTCCCTATTGCTGAGGGTTTCACTCATTGTCGCCTACAGCTGGAGTTGTTGACAGCCAATGTCATCACATGGATTCCCTACTCTGGAGAGCATTTTGGAGTTGTCTTTGAGGATGGGCACCTGACTGGAGTAGAGTACGTCATTTCCACCCGCAGGATTCCTCTTTTCACAGATGGAGGATGGGAGCTCTATTTAGGAGAAGCGTGCTTGCTCGGGAGCACTACTGAGGAGAGATTCAGTATGCCGATCTTGCCTCTTGCTGTGTGTTATTGGCCTCACTTTAAGTAGTCCCCGTCATCGACATCCCATTAATGGGGATTGATGACTTTACATTATCGTGAGGGCCCCTGTTCTCGTGGAGATGTTCTAGCATTGGTGGATCCTCGCATGCGATTGGAGCTCGGAACCCGCACTGCATGAACGGTTTATGGGGGATATGGTTCCGAGATCTGTGATGATGATTAATTGGTTATCCTGTGTCGGAGATCCGACTCATGTGACATGAGTTAATGATTGACGCGATAGTTGGACCCAATTCACATCTTTTCTTTCGGCATTTGGGCGTAGATCCCGCGAGTAGATATTTTTGATCCTTCCACTCTGGCGCCGTCCCTCGGATGACCCATATGGTTTCTACTATGCGAGATCCTCCTTTATATAGGCCTGGCATCCCTGTAGATAGAGATCCAGTGACTCAGGAGGAGTTACATCAGATGGACAGCATCGATGATGTGGACATCGACACCATTGACTTTTTCTGGTGTATTTCTTTTGATAGGCCTCTGTTAGCTGCTGGGTAGCTTCGCACCATTCTCGCTATATCTTTTGATAGGCCTCTGTTAGATGTTGGGAAGCTTCGCCCCATTTCCCTGTATTTTAGCTGTACAGAGATGTATTAAATGATGATATACTTAGGAATGTATGCACAGTTTTCCATCCCCTATATCATATTGCCATTTATTATATCATGTATGTTATTGTTATGCATATATATGTATGTCCAGAGATATTCAGCATTGACCCCTGAATGGTCTTATGACATGGCCCATACAGATGTCTTCTTCGACAGTTAGCCGTATTGATCATACCCCACCATTTGCGGTGGTAGCTAGTATGCGATCATGGTATGATAATATATCACCATCAGACATGGTGATCGTAGATGATTTGCTGCAGCATACTATGACCTTACTGATGTTTCAGGTTCCTCTAGGATTTGTAGAGGGCATGCTAGAGCACTAGGTACTGGACAGACAGGTATTCCACTTTGGGACCTGTGAGTTGGCTCCTACTTTGGAGGAGTATGCACAATTGACGATGTTGTCTCTGGACAGACCTTGCATGCACATGGCGATGGAAGACATGAGTAGACAGTTCATGACTCTCACAGGATTGAGGCGCAGAGTAGTGCAGGATGAGATTACATCCGGCCATGTTATATCCCAGCATTTCCTAGTTGACAGGTTTGGCTCTGAGGATAGCTATGCACAGCATTCCTAGGATTTCACCACACCGGAGGATCATTGGCATTCAGCCAGAGTAAATGTACTACTTCTATGCGTATTATCATACGTATACAAGTCGCAGTACATGGATGAGTTGGATATCGGCGTCATTATGGCAGTGAGAGCTCTCAGGGAGGGTCGTACCATTGTACCAATGATTATCGTAGAGACCTTGAGGTCGGCTACATACTGCTGAACTTATCCGGCAGGAGTGTTCATAGGTAGCTCGGTCATGCTGTATGTGTGGTTCATGTTACACTTGAGACCGATTGGCACATTTAGACATCATGGATTTTGTTTCACCCATGAGATAGCCATGTCATACTCCTTTTAGCCTACGGGGTGTACAGATGTTGTATCTTAGTCCGCTTTCTTGGCAGAGATTGGAGATCCGTTTGATATATTGCCATGTTCAGGGCTTAGCTCACCCTACAACTTCATTACTCATGCTCTGGGCATGGATTATCTCCCTCTGGCTGGTTTGAGGGGCATGATCACTTACCACCCACTGGCTGTGATGTGTCAGTTTGATCAGTTCCAGGATTTTCATCTGTATGAGGGGTCAATGAGTCAGCGCTTCACATCACACCGTTTATTAGCGGAGGACAGATCCAGTTGTATACTGCTTTGGGATCGTAGAGAGTCGATTGTGTTTTCCATCGGTCATCCGAGTTGTTACGCAAAGTATTCCGCATGGATGGAGATGAGACATCTTGCATTAGTGCTGGCGATATCCACAGTCACGGGAGACTAATTACGACGATGAGGAGCCCATAGAGGAGGCCGCTCATTCCCATCGATGACTTGAGGTACATGCCAACATTTGTGATAGATTCTCCCACCCCGAGTGCCACCGTTACTCAGTATTCGACACAACATTTGGAGCAGAGCTTACATCTGATGACCTATGACAGAGATCAGGCTAGGGCCACGATGTTAACAGCTCTTGATGAGAGAGATACCGCCTTGTTAGAGAGGGATGAGGATAGATCAGCCAGGGATGCATTGATAGTTGAACGAGATGCCGCCTTATCTGCTAGGGATGTGGCCATTTCGAATGACGACTTCCAGAGATCCCGGATGATGGTCGGTTACCGGGCCGACATAAGTGCTTACATTGATGAGCATTATGCCACCATGCAGTTAGCCTCTGATCTACTATCTCGTGTAGATACCCTTGGGCAGGAGCTTGCAGTGCTTCCTCCGTCTTCAGAGAGGGATGCTATGTTAGATCTGATAGTTCGCATGTATACAGATCTGTAGATAGCTTTGTATTTTCCTGCACAGACTATCTTAGCCATTTTGACATGTACAACATATATGTATATATCAAACAGTATTATGTATGGTAGGGAAATATATTTTGATTCACTTCCCTTTTAGTTATGCCTTGATACTTGCTTGATGCTTGCCTGTTTCTCCAGGGCCTTTGATCTTGATGCATTCTGAACTTATCCTTGATAGATGGACATTGAAACGTCGCAAGGTCTCTCAGAACGGATCATTGATTACTGAAAATCACTACCATCTTTGGTGTCTTGGGACAGGTATCTGTATGGACGGAGGGTAGTTTCTTTCTCTCTGAGATTGACCACACCACAGATGGTCGCCAGTACTTCTATTTGTGAGAAGCCTAGTTAATTCCATCTCTTATAGGTTGGTATCGCTCTTTGAGGCACGATCGCAGCTTAGATGGTCACCGAATCTTCTATTTATGAGAAGAGGTTGGATATTTCCATCCCTTTGATCTGAAACCGATGAAGTGGGGCAATTTGAAGGTTGATCCCAGTACCGTGTGACAAGTATGTTTGTTCTGGTAGGGGTTAGACTGCACCATAAATGGCTACCTACGTACTCCTGTTGAAGAGGAGATCAAGTATGCGTAGTTCAAACCTGGTGTATGAGGTTCAACGCTAAATGCGGAAGGCAGATGGGTGTAGAAGTATTTTTTTTGTTGTTTTTGTGAAGAAATGGCAGAAATGTTTTTGTAATTTTTTTTATTGCGACCGGACCATATAGAATATGGTTGCCTATGTACCCCCAAGTATCAGGGAGATCAGGTTGACGTAGTTCGCCCCTCAGGACGAATCGCAGCTGAAGAGAAGCGTAAATCCCATGCGCAGGCTATACTGCGGGGAGAAGAAAGTTTAATCCCATAGAGGGGATAAACTGCAAGTATGGAGAAAGTTTAATCCTACCTTGAGGATAAACTGCAAGGGTGAAAAGTTTAATCTCATCTTTAGGAGAAGCAGGGGTGAAAATTTTAATCTCGTCTTCAGAAGAAGCAGGTGTGAAAAGTTTAATCTCGTCTTCAGGAAAATCAGGTGTGAAAAGTTTGAAATGGAGTAAAACCAGGCTGCTGGCTTGAAGTGTATGTTTCCCTAAGGGGCAGAAGAGTTTGTAAAAAGGAGAGAGGGTTCAAAACCGGAATGACTGGTGATTTGATGATCAAAACTAGGATGTTTGTTTCGAGGGTTACTTCAGACATGGTACCGTTTCACGGTGTCCGAGTTGATAAGCTGTGGAAATTCATCGCCATCCATTTCCTGCAACCTGAGAGCACCTCCTGTCAATACTTCTTTGACAATAAATGGGCCTTCCCAGTTAGGAGAAAATTTTCCCTTAGATTGATCTTGGTTGTCAATGATCTTCTTCAAAAACAAGTCATGTTGTTTGAATTGCCGTAGTCGAACTTTTCTGTTGTAGGATCGTATGATCCTCTACTGATATAACTGACCATGGAAGATAGCCGCGGTTCGCCTTTCATCTATTAAAGAAAATTGGTGATACCTGTCTTGTACCCATTGGTCTTCATCCAACTGATCATCCATCAATACTCTGAGGGATTCCATTTCCACTTCTATGGGGAGCACTGCCTCCATCCCATAGACTAACGAGTAGGGTGTTGCCCTAGTGGAAGCACGCATTGAAGTTCTGTAGGCTAATAAAGTTAGGGGCAAGAGGTCAGGCCATCCTTTATGATTGGCGGACATTTTCTGCATGATCTTCTTGATATTTTTATTAGCCGTTTCAACAACAACATTCATCTTTGGACGGTAGATGACAGAGTTGAGATGTTTGATGTGGAATTTTCTGCATAATTCCTCCATCATGTTGTTGTTGAGGTTTTTAGCATTGTCTGACACAATGACCTCTGGTTGTCCATGTAATAACCGTAAATTTTATGATTTAATATTAATATTTATAAATAGAGCCTGTGATTATTTATTTTATAAATGCTTACATGGCATGAGGTGAGTAACTTAAATTATGTGAAATAACCCAACTTATTAATAATTATTAAGGTGGTATATAATTTAGTGTTATTGGGTAAATTAAATTAATTAATTTGCTGCCATAATAATTAAGTATTTACATGTTTATAATCCAAATAATAAATTGGGAGCCTAGCCCAATAAATTAATTGATGGACTTTTGAGTTAGCCCAATAAACTTGGGTTATTTAAAATCCAATTCGGAACCCAAAGTAATAGTTAACTGATGGTACAAGGTGTTGGTTAAATAAAATGTGGCGTGAAAGCGGTGGGCTGAATCGACTAGCCCTTGTCTATGTCTGAGATCTATTCTCTTGTCCCCAAATTAAGGGTTACCAAGTACAAGGAACAATAGCCTAAACTCTCTTTATGCAAACTTTCAAGCTGCTAATCCTAGGCATGCATGGCTAGCTAAGTGGCTGGTATGGAGTGGTTAAACAACTCCTGAAGTAACCATTGTTCATTTCTATTGCACCATGAATCCCAACATTGTGTAAAGCAAGTGTCTAGTCCATGCTTTTCTCTTTAAATACAAGCCACCATGGCGATCATTATAGTGATAAGAGTGTTGGAGAAATCTGAGTAAAGAATTCTTAGTTGCTAAGCATTACCAAATCAGTGTGTAAGATATCAAGGTTAAAGCTCGAGAAGGTATAATTCTACTTCGTTCTTAATTTGAGTCTTGTTTGATTCTCGATTTTTCCTAAATTAATAGGTCAAGTATGATGAATTAGCATGATATAGGGTGTTTAGAAAGTTTACTTTCGTGCATGAATAAGTTAATAATTGCCTGGAATCAAGTTGTGGCTACTCTGCAAAACAGAGCATGTTCACTGCTTCTGAACTCCATAGGGTGCAGCTGCACCGTATTTAGGAACTAGTTGATGGGTTCGGTCGTGTTAGACCATGTATTAAGAAATTCCCTTAGGTTGTATGCATATAGTAAAGTCTTAATGAAATTAACCCGACAAACTTAGACTTTGTCGAAATAGTGTAGATCGAAGTCTCTGAAAGAGCTGACTTCGGAGATGTCTTCGGACAAAGCGTGTTGTCTTCGGACAAGTCGTAATATCTTCGGACAAAGCGTGTTGTCTTCGGACAAGTCGTAATGTCTTCAGACAAAGCGTGTTGTCCTCGGACAAGTCGTAATATCTTCAGACATGACTAAATGAATTCGGCTTCGTACATGGCCATATGTCTTCATCTTCGGACATGGCCAGACATCTTAGGCTTCGGACATGGCGAGATGTCCTGGGATTCAGAGACAACATCATAACTTGATATAAGGATGGATTAATAAATATTCCTATACTGCTATAAACTATTATTACACGAATGAGTCCTAAGTAGAGAATTTTACTAACTTCGGGAAAATAAATCTAATGCCTGCAAACATGCATAGAAAAGGGTCGGTGGGATTAATAGATGTTATGGTCTACTTAAAGCAATGAACCTCTTGGAACTACGAAGAAGAAATATTTTGAATAAACTAGCAGTGGTCAAAAGTAGGAGCATGTTAGTGTACAACTATGAGTTTTGATGGGTACAACAGTATACTTAGATAGAAAAAAATGTGTTATGTGTACATATTATTTATATATGTATATCAAGTGTGTTTGGCTAATGAATTCCTATGCTTACATGAATAGGACAAACATAGTTCATTGAGGTGATTTTCGCCATAAGTAGTAATCAACGCTAAAGGCAAGTTCCCTAACCTCACTCAAATTTACATTGAGCAAGTATCCGAACACTATTATTATTGTGTTGCAAGTTCCCTACTTCTTACACTGTATACTTTCGAATTGTCGTCTCAAGCAAATATCTGTTTCTATTCGAAAATAATTTATATACCTTGACGTTGTTGCAAGCATTGGACTTATCGTTCTTAAATGCATTATAAAAATTTGTCTAAGCTTTTGATTCTACAAGACTATTATTGTGTGTTAAAAGCTATCCAAACCAATTGACTTGGTGCGGACTATCATAAATCTACTGAGATGAACAACCCTCATTGAAGGGGAAATTATATATTGTCGGGGAACCGACGTGCGCACATGAGTATGATTAAATGTTATGCATAACGTAGGGTACATTAGGTTGATCACCTGTTGTACTCGTTTATATTGGATTACAGTGTAATACTGTTAATTCTAGTAAGAGTTCTTAGTCCCTAGTGACTGCTCAGTGCTCATTCATATTGAACCTCGAAATGAATAAATCCTGAAAGTTGTTGATATCCTTCAAGTCTATAGCAACGCCTATCGAATACTCTTGATATTTCTTGATATCCTTGAACTACCAATTATTATTATACCCTTGAAAGATTTAAATGCTATAACTGCTTGTTCTTCTGGCTATATTACTTGCTGGGCAAACTTGTTGCTCATTTTTGCTTCCTAAAACATTACAATTAAGGTAGAGCAAGGCGGTACTTCAGGAAAGGACAAAGGAAAGGGCAAGGCGACAGAATAACTTAGTCGTTAAGACTAGAAGTATTATTATTATTGTTATGCTTGTTATGATGTATTTAAGAATGATTAAGTTATGTTTAAGTTAATCACTGAATTGTCGTAGTAATGGTTACGATACCTTGGGACGCGAATATTTATATTATATCAATGTAAATTATTCAATTATTTCCGTTGTTAATGATTTAGTAAGATATTCGTTGTTGCACGTGATGCACCGAATTCGAGATATGGGTGTCCGAATTTTGGGGGCGTCACAGTCCATATCGACAAACAACATTGTTTCTGATAAAAGCAATGATGACTTCTTTAGTAACACAATGATGGTGTTGCTGAACTGTCATTACCCCTTCATCGAGGAAGTATGTTTTCAAGGGTTTGTAGTCCCACAGAGGTGCGGCTACGAGTTGATCCGCAATTCCTTGACCTTTAACGAGACTTTTTACGTCACGTGAGCGATGTCAAATTGTTGTAGGATCAATTGCCATCCGGACGGTAAACAATTCAATATAAACTTCTTCAACACATACTTGAGAGGATCCACGCGGGATATAAGATGAGTCGTGTGACCATAGAGATAATGTTGTAATCTCATGGAAGCCCATGTTAAAGCACAACAAGTCTTCTCGATCAGAGTGTACTTGTGTTCACTGATGCTGAATCTTTTGCTGAAGTAATAGATAACTTTCGTTCTTGGCCTCTATTGTCTTTTTTCGCTGAAAGATACGACCCATAGCATAGCATTGTCATTTATGGACATGTACATGAATAGGGAACATCATCCTGGAGGTACCAAAATAGGAGCGTTGATCAATTTCTCCTTAATTGTGAGGAAGTAGACCGAAATTTTTTTTAAATAAAAGGAATTTCCTTTATTTATTATTTTGAAATAGTAAGGGTTGGATTTGATTAATGTGGTTAGTTATGGGTAAAATCATAAAAATATTTTAAATAAGCAAGTGGTGATATAATATTCATTATTGTTAGGAGAATATTAGTTTGGTGGTGGAATATTAAATGCTTGTCGGGAATATTAAATGCGGCAGAATAGTAGCGACCATGTGTGGGCCCCATAGCGAAGCGATTGGAGGAAAAAAGCGACAAAAATAAGTTGTTTAAAAATAACGGCGTAGTTATTCTGTTTTTACTGTTTGTTGGAATACCGGTTGGTTAAAACACGATGTCTGGCGTTATTGCCTGATGCTTTGCGGTATTGCACCAATTATTGATTCTTACGTGAAGGCACTTTTCGATAATGGTTCTGATAATTCTTTATTCGATATTTTATTTTATTGATTCAATAATTCTTTGCGTTGATATTTTATATTCTTTGTTGTTTTTTGATAATTGTCATTACGATATTTTTCATTATCGAACCAATAATTCATATTATCTGAATAATATTATTAGATAACATTATTGGCAATGTCTAGAAAGTTACATCTAAGGAGAGGTTTGGTCACTAATTGCGGCGCCGATGAGGAGAAATTCTTATTGGAAAGCCCCTGCTTTCACAGGAGCTGCACAGGTTGTCGATATTGTGATTACGTAATATTATTTGTGAATAATTAATTATTGATTCATATGATGAGGAAAATATTGATTTTATGTGGATATAGATGGAGAAAATTTTTATAGTGACAAATTGTTGAAAATTAATATTTTATCTTTTTTGATAAAATAATTCATTTAAATATATTATTTTAATAATATATTAACGATGATATTTTCTACGATGAATGTGGGATATATGAGTATATGTGGAGGAGGAGTATTTTTGTTACCAAAAATGTTTAAAACATATTAAACATGTCGGTGGACCCCATTTATTATTTGAAATTTGATTATAGCACAAAAATCGCCCATTTGTGGATTTGGTCAATTTACATTTGGAATTTGGAAAAACTTTCTTACGTAAAGTTGTAGAAATTGAATTTCCTATAAAAACTCATGAGATTTGAATTTTTACGGCAAAAGGGCTATTTATTATGAATTATTGAAGTTAGAAGCTCAAAATAATTGATTTTTGGAAGTTTAAATTATTTTAAATTAGAAAAACGTTTTTTATTTTTTTTCTAGAAGGTTAACATGTGTGAATGCTTGAGATTTCAGATTTCAAGGAATAAATATAATATTTTATATATATATTAATATTATATTAAATTTTACTTTTGGTGTTACAGCGATTTCTATAAATAGGTCTTGGGTTAGAATTGAAAATCACACGAAGCTGAAGTTTTCTCTCTCTATATTATCGGCGTATTCTTGTGAGTATTTTGAGTATACTTTGAGTATTGCTATCGGTGTGCAAGTTCAAGTCATAGCTTTATATCCAGGTGTTTTATTAAAAATCTTGTCTTTTCGAGGTAAGGGATGTTATTTTCTTCTCAAATGATATTATTTCTTCAATATCATTATCTTTGAAATATTGGTTGGAACTTTTTATCAAATTTGGAACTTTTTCATGTCGAGTTACTTATTCATGAGTTCTTATTCATGAGTTCTTATTCATGAGTTCTTATTCACGAGTTCTTATTCACGAGTCTTATTCACGAAGCGTGAAGATGTTTTTTGTGAAATTTCTATCTTTTGGTGTCGGAGTTTTATTCACGTATCGGCACTTTATTCACGTATCTGACCTTATTCACGAATCTGACCTTATTCATAGAAAAATGAAATTTCTTCTTTTTGTCCAAAATATCTATTATGGATACTAGCTTTGATTGTATCCATGTTTTGATCATTCTTGAATTTTACACCACTATGATTATTTTTGAGGTATTTTTGGGCGTGGATAAAACAAAATCTGAATCCTTAATCCTTAATCCTTGTCATTTTGTTTCCTTTGGATTCGTTTCTTTAAAAAAATATTTTTCATCATCCTCGGTCTTAAATGATGATATTATTGAATATCTTTGGCACATGGTGCAAAGATGAATGATTTATGATGAATATCTTTGGCTTTTGTAGTGCAAAGATGAATGATTTACGATGAATATCTTTGGCCGTAGTGCAAAGATGAATGATTTCGATGATGAATATCTTTGGCAGTGTGCAAAGATGAGCAGTGTTTAGATGAACATGACCCAGTGGTGAATGTCCTTGGCACATAGTGCAAGGATGAATATTTGATTCGGATATATATATTGATTGATTGTTACGAGGATAAAAATATTGCGATGAACTTTAAAATTCATACATAGAAGATAGTAGTTTGCATTCTCTACTTAACTCTTCTAATGAATTATTATTTCATTTTATGAATATTGATTTAAAACTTGTTGTCTATTGTATTACATTATATTTTCCTGTTGAAGACTAACGATAATTTTGTTGTATATTATCTTAGTCATAATATTCTTCTTTTGGGCTAGTCGAGCTCACCCTTTTCCTTTTTGTTCCATTTTTCTTCTCGGGGGCGAGAATATAGCGAGTGCAGTCGGGGTATGGAATGAAAGTTCTAGGGAGAGTTGTTTAGTAGTCCTCACCATTGTTGTAAAATAATGTATCAATAATTATGATGAGGATTTATTTGTATGTGGATATTGTCTAGATGGCAATATCGTATTTAAACTCACGATTTTACTATTGTAATAATAAAGTTGTAGTTGTTTACATGCCATGTATTTGGCGACTTCGAATGGGTTGGATGGAATGGACCTATTTTGGGGGCGTCACGGTTGGTATCGAGCTTAGGGATATGATCTCTGGCGGAGATCGGGGAATAGAACTAGGAGGGAGAGCAGAGTAAATCCTTAGCTAGTGTGTCCTACTAAGCTTATTTGTTAGTTGGTTAGTATATAGGGATATTATGTGATATATTGATTTCCTTAATTAACCCTTGTTTTATGGCGATGTTTGAGAATGTCGTTGAGAATATTAACGATGGAGTGAATGAGGCCAGTGGAGATGCTGTCTTTACCAGCGAGGAGAGCGTGCACACAGTGGCAATGTGTACTCACTGTAAACAACACCACCGGCGAGATGATAAGCGACGGGATGTTTAGAAGCTTTTTGCGATTCATGCAAAATCGAGACGAGGAGACTTCGTGTTCAAAACATAGGAGGAAATGATAGCAATTCACGGGTTGTCACGACCAGCGATTCAAAGTTTGGGACCACGAATTTAAGGAAAGCTTTGATCCGATCATGGCGGAAACATGGGTCAAACAAATCACCAAGATATTCGATGTCTTGGGATGCGGAGAGAAACGAAGGTTCCATTCGCCACCTTTATGTTAAAATGGCGAAGCGGACTCTCTTGGTGGGAGTGCGTGAAGCGTACCCATCCATTGCGCTTTCGGCATGTCTTGGGAGCGTTTGAAACTATTTAATGACAAATACTTTCACGAAAGTGTTAAATCATATGAAGGAAGTGGAGTTTATTAGGCTGGAGCGAGAACAACATGGCGGTGTCTCGGTGTGAAGCGAAGTTTGCGGAGTTGTCGGGTTTGCACCTCATTTGGTGGAAAATGAGGAGCGAATAGCGCGTATGTTTACGAGGGTCTAAAACCGAGATTCGACAATATCTTATCTCTCATAAATTTTCTTTATATTGGATGTTGTAAGCGAGGGCTCAATTATTAGGCGTGATAGCGAGTATGTTCAATGGGGACCACAACCGAGGTCATATCGGTGGCGGCGATCATCAAAGCGATGATAACCGGTGGGGAGGAAAGAATCTGGACAAAGCGGTAACCACTCGGGTGGTAATCGTGGCCATGATAATAGGAGAGGTGACTCAGTGGACATTTCAAGAAGAAGGTTCAACAATAACCATGTGAAGGCGTCGGCGCCCGGACGACAAGCTGGTTCGAGGGAGAAGAAGCGACCACCGGTCGTATCTTATAAATCACGGGAAGAGGGACATATCGGTCAAGCGCCCTAGCAGTTCGGTATGCTATAATTGTGGAAAGGAAGGACATATAGCTCGAGAGTGTCTGATGGCGAAACCAAGTCCAGTGAGGATGGTGACTCAAAAGGATGTCCCGAAAAGTCAAAGTCAGCGGTTCTAGAAGGCGTTTGTCGTGGCCAGGTCAAAATCGAGGAACGACGAGCGAGTTTAGCACGGGTTAGTTAATTATAAATTCTTGCGAAGTTTATACCTTACTGAATCTGGGTTCTACCCATTCTTTTATCTCTCTTGCTTTGCGCTCAGCGTTTGAATTTGACTACGGAGAAATTAGACTTTGACTTTATCATGGAGACTCAGTTAAGAGAAACTTTTATTACATCCGTTGTTTAGAAATCTTGCTTGATTCGAGTTGGCACTATCACATTACACATTAACCTTATTTCTATAGAGATATTTGTTTTTGATGTGATTTTAAGGTTAACTACTCATCATGCCAAAATTGATTGCTTTAAATGGGTTGTTAGTTTTCATATTCTTAAGCAACTTTGTTATTGAATTCAAACAACCAAACCATTGAAGTCAAACTCTTTCATATTAAATTATAAAGCCATTTGTTTATTGAAAAGCGAATGTCAAGCTTTCTTAGTCCATGTTATGGATTTGAATAAAGACACGTCGATTTGAATAATATTCTGTTGTTATTGATTTTTTTGACGTATTTCTGAAGAATTTCTTGGCCTACTCCCGGGCGTGATATTGAATTTGTATCGACTTTAAATCCGGTACAAAACCCATTTCTAAAATCTCATATCGAATGGCTCTATTGAACTTGAGGAGTTAAAAACCCAGCTATAAAGTTGATACAGAGCCTCTGTCTGGTGACTTCCTTTGTGGAATGCTGCAAAGCGGACTCTCGTAGGGGACACCATATTAGTGCGATAGTAAAGCGATAGGTGTCATTGTAACGTCTTATCAAGATTGGGATGTGAGTCACGATTGAGAACAACCTAAATCGGTGTCGAAATATGTAGCTTTCTAGGCTTAGTTGGTTATTATCGGAGATTCGTTGAAGGATATTCTCGAATCGCTATTCCATTAACGGTGACTCGTAGAGATACAAAATTCGAATGGAGCAAAGAATGTGGGAAGAGCTTGAAGAACTCAGAGGAGACTCATTTGACACATGTTACGACCATGCCATCTGGAAAAAGCGAGCGTGGTAGGCGGCGTGTTGAGTAGAAGATCGTATACAAATCTGAGTGCGATATTGTCAAAAACTAATTTAATATAATTTACAAATAATAGAGATGGAGATGAAAACTCTAGGTACCCACGTGATGATATCTGAGTATAATCGACTTTAATCGATAAAGTTAAAAGTTGTTCAAGCTACACACGGGGGTGATGAATTTGAAGAAGGAGGTCTGAAGTTGTTATTTCAAAAGCGAGAATCGGTGAGGTGAGGAAAACTCAAACCTTGATTTATTAATCCATTTGAAATTCTCGATCGAATAGGAGCTGTGGCCTATAGACTCGTTTTACCGCCAAGTATGGCGTGTTCATAACGTTTTTCACGTATCGATGTTACGTAAATATGTGGACGACCCGAACCACGTCATTGAGTTAGAAATAGGACAAGATAGGCGAAGACTTAACGTCTGAGGAGGTACTGTCAAGATCTTGGATAGGAAAGAACATGTCCTATGTCTGAGGGTTATACCACAAGTTAAAGTTTTGTGGAGAAACCATGCTTTATTGAGGAAATAACACAGGGAGTTGGAAGCGAAAATGAAAGCGAGTATTTTCATCTTTTGAAACACACCGAATCGTCGTCAATTTAGAGACGAAATTTCATAAGGAGGGAGGTTGTAAGACCAAAAATTTTTTAAATAAAAGGAATTTCCTTTATTTATTATTTTGAAATAGTAAGGGTGGATTTGATTAATGTGGTTAGTTATGGGTAAAATCATAAATATTTTAAATAAGCAAGTGGTGATATAATATTCATTATTGTCGGAGAATATTAGTTTGGTGGTGGAATATTAAATGCTTGTCGGGAATATTAAATGCGACGGTAGCGACCATGTGTGGGCCCCATGCGAGAAAAGCGATTGGAGGAAAAAAGCGACAAAAATAAGTTGTTTAAAAATAACGGCGTAGTTATTCTGAGATTACCTTTGTTGGAATACCGGTGGTTAAAACACGATGTCTGGCGTTATTGCCTGATGGCACTGCGGTATTGCACCAATTATTGATTCTTACGTGAAAGGCACTTTACTCGATAATGGTTACGATAATTCTTTATTCGATATTTTATTTTATTGATTCAATAATTCTTTGCGTTGATATTTTATATTCTTTGTTGTTTGATAATTGTCATTACGATTATTTTTCATTATCGAACCAATAATTCATATTATCTGAATAATATTATTAGATAACATTATTGGCAATGTCTAGAAAGTTACATCTAAGGAGAGGTTTGGTCACTAATTGCGGCGCCCGATGAGGAGAAATTCTTATTGGAAAGCCCCTGCTTTCACTGAGGAGCTGCACGGTTGTCGATATTGTGATTACGTAATATTATTTGTGAATAATTAATTATTGATTCATATGATGAGGAAAATATTGATTTTATGTGGATATAGATGGAGAAAATTTTTATAGTGACAATTGTTGAAAATTAATATTTTATCTTTTTGATAAAATAATTCATTTAAATATATTATTTTAATAATATATTAACGATGATATTTTTACGATGAATGTGGGATATATGAGTATATGTGGAGGAGGAGTATTTTTTTTTACCAAAAATGTTTAAAACATATTAAACATGTCGGTTGGACCCCATTTATTATTTGAAATTTGATTATAGCACAAAAAAATCGCCCATTTGTGGATTTGGTCAATTTACATTTGGAATTTGGAAAAACTTTCTTACGTAAAGTTGTAGAGATTGAATTTCCTATAAAAACTCATGAGATTGAATTTTTACTGGCAAAAGGGCTATTTATTATGAATTATTGAAGTTAGAAACTCAAAATAATTGATTTTGGAAGTTTAAATTATTTTAAATTAGAAAAACGTTTTTTTATTTTTTTTTTCTCATTTTTGGCATGTGTGAATTGAATTGAGATTAAGATTTCAAGAATACGTATAATATTTTTATATATATATAATATTATATTAAATTTTTACGCTTTGGTGTTAGCGATTTCTATAAATAGGTGCTTGGGTTAGAATTGAAAATCACACGAAGCTGAAGAAGTTTCTCTCTCTATATTATCGGCGTATTCTTGTGAGTATTTTGAGTATACTTTGAGTATTGCTATCTGGTGCAAGTTCAAGTCATAGCCTTTATATCAGGTGTTTATTTAGAAATCTTGTCTTTTCGAGGTAAGGGATGTTATTTTCTTCTCAAATGATATTATTTCTTCAATATCATTATCTTTGAAATATTGGTTGGAACTTTTTATCAAATTTGGAACTTTTTCATGTCGGGGTTACTATTCATGAGTTTTATTATTCACGAGTTCTTATTCATGAGTTCTTATTCACGATTTCTTATTCACGAGTACTATTCACGAAGCGTGAAGATGTTTTTTGTGAAATTTCTATCTTTTGGTGTCGGAGTTACTATTCATTATCTGGCACTATTCACGTATCTGACACTATTCACGAATCGGCCTTTATTCATAGAAAAATGAAATTTCTTCTTTTTGTCCAAAATATCTATTATGGATACTAGCTTTGATTGTATCCATGTTTTGATCATTCTTGAATTTTACACCACTATGATTATTTTTGAGGTATTTTTGGGCGTGGATAAAACAAAGTACGAATCCTTAATCCTTAATCCTTGTCATTTTGTTTCCTTTGGATTCGTTTCTTTAAAAAATATTTTCATCATCCTCGGTCTTAAATGATGATATTATTGAATATCTTTGGCACATAGTGCAAAGATGAATGATTTATGATGAATATCTTTGGCTGTGTAGTGCAAAGATGAATGATTTATGATGAATATCTTTGGCATCTATGAAGATGAATGATTTCGATGAATATCTTTGGCCGTAGTGCAAGATGAGCAGTGTTTAGATGAACATGACCAATTGGTGGTGAATGTCCTTGGCACATAGTGCGAGGATGAATATTTGATTCGAGATATATATTTGATTGATGTTCGAGGGATAAAAATATTGATGATGAACTTTAAAATTCATACATAGAAGATAGTAGTTTGCATTCTCTACTTAACTCTTCTAATGAATTATTATTTTTCATTGCGAATATTGATTTAAAACTTGTTGTCTATTGTATTCTATTATATTTTTCCTGTTGAAGACTAACGATAATTTTGTTGTATATTATCTTAGTCATAATATTCTTCTTGGGCTAGTCGAGCTCACCCTTTTCCTTTTTGTTCCATTTTTCTTCTCGGGAGGCGAGAATATAGCGAGTGCAGTGGGGTATGGAATGAAAGTTCTAGGGAGAGTTGTTTAGTAGTCCTCACCATTGTTGTAAAATAATGTATCAATAATTATGATGAGGATTTATTTGTATGTGGATATTGTCTAGATGGCAATATACGTATTTAAACTCACAGTTTTACTATTGTAAATAATAAAGTTGTAGTTGTTTTTACATGTGTATTTGGCGACTCGAATGGGTTGGATGGAATGTGTTTCAATCGCCTGAGCTTTTGCCTAACTGGCTTGAATCCTTCTTTAATGGGAAGGCGATGAAGAACAATGTTAGTGGACAATCCCACTATGTCTTCATGAGACCATGCAAACACATCCTGGAATTGGGCTAACAGTGCAACCATGTCATTCCGTTGATTTGTGGTAAGGTCTGAACCAATCTGGATTAGCTTAGTGTTGTCTAAGGTTCTGAGATTAAAAGGAGTGGTTTGATCAAGATTGGGTTTGGGTTTGTCGGTGACCCATTCCTTAATCTCTTGAGGTGTCTCAATGTCCTCTTGGATGTCCATCAAGTCTGAGTCCAACTTTGCATCAAAGTTACAGCCCTTGTGGAGAGAAGGCACCTCCTCAACAAGTATAGGCACATCTAAATTCAGAGTCCTGAAACAAAAATATGCTTTCACAAAATATATGCAACTGTTCGATCATACAAAAGTGTTAGCATGTACATGATAAAATAACTGCTAGTGCTGTAAAGGAAAGCAAGCAGTTAAAGTTATCTACAGGGCAGAGGGATTTTCTGCCCATTTTACCCTCGTCGACCAATGTATGGAGTGCTGCTCTAATTGTCGAGGGAAATGTCCTGATGGACTGCAGTGTTAGAAGGATCGTCAGTGTCCTCCTTTTCCCGAATGATAACTATGACATCTGGGCAATCATCATCTGGGGTGTATCTGTTGGTGTGTTCATCATGAACAATGACGCGAATGCCTGCCATCATCAAGGTAAGGTCATGTTTATGTTTTCGTTCCTTTTCTTCCGCTTCAGGATCAAGAATCAGCACCTCTTTAGCTTTGATTGGTACTGGTTTCAGAAACAGCATAGCCACAGCATGGGCTGGCACCTTTACTGGAGACTGCATCAACTCATGCGGTAAAGGTATAGAAAATTGTTATGCGGAGGAAGTTTGAGGAACCTACTTATGCTTGTGAGAATTCCTGTGAGTGGAACTAGCAGAATAGCCTAGCCCGGCTGTCCCAATTTGATTGGACATTTGGATAGGGAGCTTAATACCCTATTGATCCTTACCAAGCCCTTTTCCAGGTCGATAACCCAATAACATCATTTCTTGAGTGGCTGACATAACCTCATCATAAATCTTGGGTACGGGAAGTGGCACTCCAATAGAATGGTATTGCATGTTACTCACTTCCGGTATGGAACCCGGTACTCAACTTCCGAATTGAAGGCGATAATTGGTAGAGTTCTGATCTAGGACATTACGCTCAAAGATGTGACGAGAGAATAGGCTATTGTTGATGATGTATTTGAGTTGTTAATGTAAGGTGGAGGAATACTCCGACCATGTGTATCCATGGTCTCCCCAATAGCGGTTGTATCCCTGAATCTATCTTAAGGGCGTGGAAGGATACGTTGAATGTATTAGGACCAATCTGAATTGGCAATTCAATCTTTCCAACGGAATTTCGCCGAGACCCATCAAAATCTCGGATGATCATATGGCTACTTTGGATTCAATTGAGATTGATATTCATCTTCACCAAGGTGTCATAAGGACAGATATTCAGAGATGAACCTCCATCTATCAATACTCCAGCTACCATGTACCTTAAGACAACAACTGCGATGTGCGGTGGTATGCTGATAATAAGTCCCCTTCTGGAGGTATGTCGTCATCAGTTAAGGATATCACATTGCTGTTGAAAATGTGATCAACCAAATATTGAAATTTTTCTACATTCACTGATTTTGGCAGGTACGCTTCCTCCAAAACCTTTAGCAAGATCTTTCGATGCTCCTCGGAAAAAAAACCAGTCCGAATTGAAATCGGTGTGGAGCTTCTCATGACTTAAAACCACTTTGGCTTCGTTATGGCCCATAGTACGGAGGAATTTTTTAATCTTCTCCATGGGCAACTTCCCCTTTGCTTTGTAAGTAGGCTTGATAACCCGTTGAGGAAGGTATAGTGGTTTTTCTTTCGACACTGTAGCAGTAGTATGAGACGTGAATCCTTCAGCTTCTCATTAATTCCATGGAACTTTGTGTAAGTTGACAACAGGATGTTGTAGTCTGCAAGGTAAAGGAATTGGCTCTAGTGCGGCCACTTTCAAAGGATTGTCAGCTCCTTTGAGATGAATTGGTTGTATGGGAAATACTTTGACAGTCTCATCATCCACTTCGGATATAACTGCTACTGTTCCCTTCCATTGGGTAGGGCATGCATTCCCACCCTTAAGTTGCATAGTGTAATCATCCGCTATTTGCAGGACACAGCTATCAATAAGATTCTGAATGAGATGGCGGAGTGCCCAACATTCTTCTTTGCTGTGACAGCGAGAATGTGAATGATATTGACACATTTCATCAGGATTGAACCGCCCTGAGCGGGGATTGTTTGGAGGTAGAAAGAATGTGATTCTTCCTTCGTTAATCAACATTTGAAGTATCTCCTTCATAGATTGGCCCAAATAGGTGAATTCCCTTTTATTGGAGGAATCCCGATGGGCTTTAGCACTTGCTCGCTTTGCAACCTTATCCTCCATAGCTTCACTTTTTGAAGGTGTTGATGAAGCATTCATAACAAATGGAAAGAGATAGGCGTGCTCCTGCCTGATTAATTGGCGTGTGACTTGATGATGGTGGGTCACCAGTTCTGCCGATTGCTCAATTTGTTTGCAAAGAGCTTTCATTTTTTGTTCCATGGTAAACTAGAACTTTACATAATCCTATTTGTCAACACCATCTTTGATGGGTTGGGATGATTCACCAGTAGAATTGGAACCATGTCCAGTGCTCCAACTGATCATGTTGACCTCTTCTTCTTTGTGTTGAGGAAGAGGGTTGCCTTGAACGTGAGGTTGATCGGGTTTAGTGACCACGATCTCACCATTATCTATTAGATCTTGAATCTTATGCTTCAAGGCCCAACAATCTTGAGTATCATGTCTGGGTGCCTCGGCATGGTAAGCACACTTCTGAGTAACATTAAAACCCTTCCCATTAGGGTTGGCTGGTGAAAGAAGATGTGTAATTTTCCTCTGAGCGGTCGTAAGAGCAAGAATATTCTCGGCGAGTCCCCCCAGGGGTGTGAACGCGTTGAGGCCGCTTCACTTCTCCACTTTTAGGTAATGGAGGGTTTGAAGATTGTGCTGGAAAAGGGGAGTAGTTTTTCCTCTGCATAGGCATGCTTGGATTACCTTTTTGTCCTTGTAGTATCAAGGAAACATCCTCCTCTTTCTTTTTATGGACCCTCCGGGGGTGGTTTCCATAAGATCCGAACTGGATGTGCTCAACAACAGCTTTAAGAGCAGCTAGGTCTTGAATCTTAACGGACTTCAATCCCATTTCAGCCATCTCACCATGTTTGATCATTTCAAAAAATGGCTTACCAATACTAGCTAGAACTCTTTCATAGAAAGGGGCTTCCTGTATATCTATAAAAGTCATGACCATTTCTGATTCTGTCATGAAGGAATAACTTGAGAAGCAAGGCGCATCCACCTTTGAGCATACTCTCTGAATGACTCATTAGACTGTTTCTTGACTTTGGTAATTTGGTACCAATCAGGAGCCATCTGAGATTGAAAACTGTATTGAGTGAGGAAGGCGTGGGCCAACTCTTCCCAACTATGGATCTTAGAGTTGTCTAATCTGGTATACCATGAACGGGCTTGTCGGTCAGGACTTTTCAAAAAATTGCATTTTGAGCTTTTCATTCTCGAAGATAAGATCCAAGTTCTCCAATGAACACTTTTAAATGTGTATAAGGATCCCCTAATCCGTCATACTTTTCAAAATCAGGGGCTTTAAATTTCTCTGGATAATGAACACTAGGGGAATATGCAAAGGTCTCAGATATGAAACTCTTTGCCATGAGTTCCAATCCTTTGAGAACACGAATGGTTTCCTCCATTTGAAGGACTTTCTTCCCGATGTCACCGTTGTGCTGGATCTCCTTGGAGATGGGTGCCTTCAAGTCTCTTTGTTGGTTGTATCCAATCGATGTTCTGGAATTATTTTTTCCGGACCTTGAACTCCTTGTGTAAAGGGTTACGTATGTGTAGGTATCTTCATACCACAGGTAGATGGTGTAATTCTTTCAAGAAAGCAATGCCAAAGTCATGATTTGTTTATTCAATCCATCAAATTCTTCTCTGAAACAGAGTTAGGCATTTGGAAGAAGACATGATTGGCTGTAGGCTTGTGGCCTTTTTGGATTTTGAGCGGATAACAGGACCAATTGCTTCCCTACAAAAGACTTAGGTAGTTTAGTCTTAGGGTAATGTAAATGTTATCATAACATGTCCGTTTTAGGAATTTGTCCTGCAAAACCGGTTTTTTAATTGATAATATGCCATGCACAGATATTCTTCATATTTTCAATTACATATGGATGAACATGGAATAAAATTACAAGTAAATGCTTTTACAAGTAATTGAAAATGGAAAGAATGAAGAGACTTTCCTCCGCGTTTTGTTTATCAAAGGTTGACCTATCTTATGGTTACTCTCGCGGCTTTTCGGCATGAAGGTTCCTAGATCATCGCAATCTACTCGACGGGAAGTTAATCCGGTCTTTCAACTGGAGCGAATCTGAGTGGTGCCTTTCCTGAGCCCTGGGGAATTATTCTTCCCATGAGTCTAGTAATCAAACACCGACAGGATAACCTCCTGGTGGAGGGACCACACAATATACATTCACATACAACGTGTCTCACCATTTATGCAAAATGATAACATGTACGAAGCACTAATATCACAGATAGATATTTAGCAGTGCAATAATTAAGATGCATTCGTACACATTCATCAGAAATGTCAATGCAACAATCACACACAAGCATATAACAATTTTGAAAAGCTTGTAATAGCGGCTTAAGCCCTCTTACTGGAGTCCCCAACAGAGTCTCCATCTGTCGACGTCGGGATTTTTGGTGTCCCTTTTTGTTACTTGTTCTTTGGTGTTCTCATGTTAATGTGAGATTTGTTTGAAAAAACAAGTGAAAAAGGTCCGACATGTATAATGTCGACGATTGACTTTAAGAGTCACCAGTTGGTGTATTTAACTGGTTGCACCAACGCAACCGAAAAGGTTCGCACATTGACCTAGTGATTTGACACTTCTAAACGGGTATGTGAAACCGAGATTCATTAAGGGTTCGGGGGCTTGATTATTCGGAGGGAAGGTGTTAGGCACCCCCCGACATCCGTGTTACCACAATGACCGCCACTCTTCAAAGAAATTGTTATATGAATGTGTGTGTGTGTGTGTGTGTGTGTGGATCAATGTGCAATTTATTTAAAAGTAATGCGAGGCCTCATTCGCACCTATATACACAAGGTTTGAATTTTATAGAAAAATTCAGTTTTAACCAAGATATAATAATGAAGTTTTATAAAAGAGGTTTTTCAAACCCTGTACTCAATAGGAATTGAGACCTTTTCATACTTCCATTTTATTAAATGTTCGGCTTGTTTGCTTTTATTTTCGAGAGGCGAAGCATCCTCAAGAAAATAATATACTGAGATCTTAAACTCCTTATGGGCATGACAACCATCCAAGGAAACTTCGAACCTTTGTAAAATAATGTACAAAGCCGCTTACTGACTAAAAATGTCCATCATGGGAACCGAATCTAGATTCATGAGATGAACTCGTGATCACATGATTCTTAGGCTCACATGATCTCGCAATTTGTATGGAAAGCGATGGCGATTTATATATATAAAAGTTGTAAATATATATATATACAGACTGGATGAACCACCACGAAGCAACTCCATGGGGGATCGGAAATGTAAATATATAAAAGCGGTAAATATATATATGAACATGATCAACCGCCACAAAGTAAACTCCAGGCGAGATGAAATGTAAATAAAGTTGTAAAAGTGATCAACTGCCACAAAGTAAACTCCAGGCAGGACAGAATGTAAATAAAGCTGTAAAAGGCCACAAAGTAGACTCCAGGCCTGACAGAAATGTAAATATATATATATATATATATATATATATATATATATGTACGAATATATATATAAAAGTAGTAAACGCACCGGATGTAAATCCAGGCTCATCGGATATGTCCGACAATAATTATATATATGTATATATATAAAAGCGAGTAAACGCACCGGATATAAAATCCGTGCTCATCGAGATATATACGATAGCAATTATATAAATATATATATATATATATATATATATATATATATATATATATATATATATATATATATATATATATATATATATAAAAGCACATAAACGCTCGAGCATCAAGTTCAGGCTCAATCGAGGCATAACTCGATAATGTTAGTCCATATATATGAAATATATACATATATTAGTATATATATACAGACAGAAATGAAAACCACGGATCGAAGTCCGGGCAAACACACTCACACGACTACTAATGTGTACAACAGTGTGTGATATATGAGAAAGAGGCTTTATAGAATGTAAGAAGGCTTACAGTGGGCTGCCAAAGTAGACTTCTTAGAATTTAAATGGATAAACACTCAGCTCCCGCCAGATAAAAAGTAGCTATATGTGAGCTAACTAGTGTTTAAAGAAGAGGAAACACTCAAAAGATGTGTATGCAGAGCAAAATGGACAGGGCTTCCTCGCCTTTTTCCTTCTCTCTCTCCCTCCAAATGGCTGGCCCAAGCCTTGTATATATAGTCGGATGGCTGCAGGTACACCTACGGCAGCCGCAGTTGTACCAGTGGCTGGTCGTGGTGGATCCGAGCCTCGCGGGTCCCGTCGTCTCGTAGTACGTACAGTCGTGCACTGTAATGTTCGCTCGAACTTGCAAAACTTCAATTCGAGCATCCGAACGAAGTATAACTATACTTCTTCAGATTGCTTGTGTCGAGAGTTACGTAATAACATGGATTAGAGGTTGTAAGAAGTCAGGAATAGAGGTCTATGCCCATGGTCTTCAAGCTTCAAATTCTATCCAAAGTACTGCCACACGTAATAGTCACTCGGGATTATCAATCTTCGGCTCTTGTGGGACATTGTTGTATGTATGTATGTATGAAGTGTTGAGACGACGTGCCATTTATCAAAGAAATAAGATGATGTGTGACTCCTTGTCGGGGTTATCGCCGATTTGAGTTGAAAGTAGACGTTGCTCAGGGTTATAGCTGAGATTGGACCACTTGTTGGTATGTTGTGATATCATCTTGTTGAGACAGTAAGATGACATGTTGACTCCTCACCGGGTTATTATTTTTTAATAAAAGCGAGGCGTTGCTCGGGGTTACAACCCGAGATTGGACTACTTGTTTGTATGCCTCACTGTCATCTGGATTGAAGCTGATTGCATGTGTTTGCAACAAGCATTTCCGGGGTTATCGCGGGATCGCAATATGGCATCCCTTGGGGTTATCACCAAGGATGGGGTTACTACTCTCTAGTGTTGTCTCTGGGGATCGAATCTGAACGTCATTGTGTTATCGCAGAGGCAGATTCTCTCCTCGGTTGTTGTTCTTGATCTTTTATCTCGCATATCTCTCGGGGTTATCTCCGAGATTGGAAATGACACTCCCGGTGTGTGTTCCGGATTTGAGATGATGTTCCCGGTTTGTGTTCCGGGTTGAAGCTGAACTTCTGGTAGTATCCGGCATGGATGTAAGTTGTCTTTCAGGGTTATCTCCAAAAGACAAATCTACCCTCCTGTAATGTTAGGAATAGAAGTGCAGAAAATTTCGAGTGTCTACAACTCTCACTCTAAAATTTCAGATGGGAGAGAGAGAGAGAGAGAGAAGGTTTGGCTAGGTTGAGAAGTAAAGTAAATGAATTTTGCTCACTTTTTAACTTTGATCTTAAGTTCAATGAATTTGTAGTATGCAAGTTGGCTGGTATTTGATCATTAAAGTTACTTTTTAGACCACATGGCTAGCTTGGGGTTGTTCACCAACCATAAGTAGGGTTAGATCTACACTCCACCTCATTAAAATATTAAGAAGGGTAGTTTGGTCATTTGGCTTATAAAGTTAATGGCAACTTGGTAACTTCTCACAATCATTAGGTTTTAACCCTTAGGGTTTGACCCTTAGGGTTTAACCCTAGGGTTTCATAAGCTCTAAATCTAAAATTGTGTATTAAGGGCAAATATAAAAATCTTAGTTTCTAAAATGTTGATTTAGGGTTCCTAATTACACTAGGTTTTCTAATCACCTAGGTTGTGTAAATTAGCCATTATATAATATTAATTACTATTAACCTTGCAAAATTAATACTTAGGGTTTATAACTTAGCAATTAGCGTTCTAATTTAGTAATTAGGGTTTCTAAATATCAATTAGAGTTTACCTAATTAACATTAACATATAAAGGTCATTAATTACAAATC